>SJYA01002011.1:69707-88404 GCA_006410615.1 Neotragus moschatus
GTTGTCATAGGTCCGTGGTCTGAGTTCCCTGATTCCTGCCGCGAATCCCCCACTGGCTCGTTTACCTGCGGTGGTGTCTATGCCTCCGTGCCACTCTCTCCCTCCACCTCGCCCTCCTTGCTGCGCCCGCCTGTGCCCGTGAGTTTGCCCTCTGCGCCTTCATCTCCACCGCTGCCCTGCAAATCATCAGCACCATCTTTCTAGATTCCCTGCATACGTGATACTATGCGATATTTGTTTTTCTCTTTCTGATTCCTCTGGTCTTTTGAAATATGTCAAGTAGAGCTCCAGCATCATCCTTGGAGACCCTGGGGGACTGGAGACTTTAGGGTAGGTGACATAGATATCAGAGAGGCCCCCCTTCCAAGCACAGGGAGGGTGGACATAACTATCCCTTTTAACCTTGTTCTTCATTCGGCAACTTCCTTCATCTTCTTCATTCCTGCCTTTCTTCCCTGATTTTGTGCCCTGTGCCACTCTCCCAAATGACCATGTCCTTAGTAGGTCACACTTGGACAAGGTTTTAATAAGCTCTTTATGTCATTCCGTCTCTGCAACAGCCTTGTGAGGTGGTAAGTATTATTAATCCCATTATAAATGAGGCAACTGAGGCACAGAAATGTTAATAACTTGGCAGGGGTCACGGAGCCAGGAGGTATTGATAAAAGGAGAGTCTGAAAGTCTATTCTCTGTCATTCTCTTAATGTAATTCTCTGTCTGTCATTTTCCCTCTTCCTCTCTCTAGCCTAACAGTTAAGGATGAGAGATTTGCATCTCTTAATAAGTTGTTCTTATACATATGAGCTGTAGAAAGTTGAAAACCAACAGATACGTATAAAGAAGAAAATCAAAATGATATCTCTCATTACTTTTGGCATTTGAAATTGGAACACATGTGTGCATGTGTGTAAGAGAGAGAGAAGTTGAGAGAGAGCAGTTATATGATTTTTCTCTTCCAGAAATGATAGACTTATTTTGGGTACTCATCAGCACTATGTATGGGCGCCCATCTCTTAGTCACATACTCTTTGTATTCACATTAAAGGTGTTACCATGTTGTCCTTCTGTATATTTTTGGACTATGTTTTCCATTTCATTGTGTATTTCAAAATTATATAAGTGGGTTTTTCAATCATAAACAAGTTTCAAATTGTTATATCATATTTTTTCTCTCAAAGTTTCTGGTTTGCTGGTATATTTCATAAACTTGTTTTTCATTCCAAGATTATACAAAAGTGTATCTATTCATTTCCCTAGTGCTTTTTACTTACAATAAGCCAGGATGGACAGAACACTCAGGAAGGACTTTTCTATCAAGTTAAAACTACTAACTTTGTCATGTATTAAATTCTTATCCATATTTGAATTTATTCTTAAACTTCTGTTTATTCTCTTGACATATGCCCATTTCTATAAGAATAATGAAATATTAGTGTTTATAAGACTTCTAAATAACTGAAATTTCAACTCCTTTCTAATTACTTTTTTCTAAATTTTCTTTTTGTTTGCTATTATTAATTTCCTCTTTTATCACAAAGGAAGGCAGTTTGTAGCATAGCAAAACTGCAGAGTTTGATTGCAAAGCTTCCACGTGACTGAGGGAAGCAGAGACCCTTGGAGGGCACAAACAAAACTTGTGTGCCCCAGAACCCCTGTGACCCCGGACGAGATGAGCCAAGCCTGCCTGTGAGTGCCAGGGGTCTCCTGCAGAGGGTGGCCAGCAGGGTCCTGCTCTGGGCACAGAGGTGCCGGCAGCCACGGTCCTGGGAGGTGGGCATGTTGGCATAAGTCTTCTTGAGGAGGTTTCCATTAGCCAAGAGAGCCTGCGGACTCAAGGGTTGGGCTGCCTCAGGCTGAACAGCTGACAGAGAGGGCGTACAGCCCCAGCCGTCTGCAGGCAGTTCGATTCAAGTCTTACAGAGACGTGGTCGGCCCTGCCCACCAGAGCTAGTTTCCCCCACGGCCAGTCCCTCCCGTCAGGAAGTTTGCACAAGCTTCTTATCCTCATCCACCAGAGGGCAGACAAAAGAGGCAAGAACTATGATCCCACAGCCTCCAGGACGAAAACCACAAGCAGGGAAAGCTAACCAAAACCATCACATGGACCAGAGCCTCGTGCCACTCAATGAAGCTGTGAGCCGTGCCGTGCAGGGCCAGCCGAGATGGACAGGTCATGGTGGGAGTTCTGACGAAGCGTGGGTCACTGGAGAAGGGCATGGCAAACCCCTTTGGTGTTCTTGCTTTGAGAATCCCATGAACAACATGATAAGACAAGAAGACAGGACATTACAAGATGAACTCTCCAGGTCAGTAGGTGTCCAATATGCTACTGGAAAGAGCAGAGAAATAGTTCCAGAAAGAATGAAGAGGCTGGGCCCAAGTGCAGACAACTCCCAGTTGTGGCTGTGTCTGCACGTGAAAGTAAACTCCGGTGCTACGAAGAACAACATTGCACAGGAACCCGGAATGTGAGGTCCATGAATCAAGGTAAACTGGATGCGGTCAAGCAGAAGACAGAAAGAGTGAACACTGACATTTTAGGAATCAGTGAACTAAACTGGATGGTCAAGGGCAAATTTCATTCAGATGACCATTATGTCCACTACTGTAGGCAAGAATCCCTTAGAAGAAATGGGGTGGCCCTCATAATCGACAAAAGAACCTGAAATGCAGCACTTGGGTGCAATCTCCAAAATGACAGAATGACCTTGGTTCCTTTCCAAGGCAAATCATTCAACACCACAGTAATCCAAGTCTATGCCCCAACCACTACTGCCGAAGAAGCTGAATTGGAATGGTTCTATGAAGAACTATAAGAGAACTAACACCAAAATATGTCCTTTTCATCATAGGGGATTGGAATTTCAATGTAGGAAGTCAAGAGATACCTGGAGTAAGAAAAGTTTGGCCTTGGAGTACAAAATGAAGCAGGGCAAAGGCTAATAGAGTTTGTCAGGAAAACACCCTGGTAATAGCAAACATCCTCTTCCAACAACAAGCAAGAGATGGCTCTACTCAGAGACATCAACAGATGGTCAACACCGAAATCAGATGGACTATATTCTTTGCAGCCAAACATAGAGAAACTCCATACAGTCAGCAAGAACAAGACTGGGAGCTGACTCTGGCTCAGATCATCAGCTCTTTATTGCAAAATTCAGGCTTAAACTGAAGAAAGTAGAGAAAACCACAAGGCCATTCAGGTATGACCTAAATCAATTCCCTTATAGCTATACAGTGGAGGTGACAAATGGATTCAAGGGATTAGATCTGGTAGGAAGAGTGCCTGAAAAACTATGGACAGAGGTTCATAACATTGTACAGGAAGCAGTGACCAAAACCATCCCTCCCCCCTCAAAAAAAAGAAATGCAGGAAGGCAAAGTGGTTTTCTGAGGAGGCCTTACAGATAGCAGAGAAAACAAGAGAAGTGAAAGGCAAAGGAGAGAAGGAAATGTATACCCAAGTGAATGCAGAGTCCCAGAGAAGAGAAAGGAGAGATAAGAAAGCCTTCTTAAATGAACAGTGCAAAGAAATAGAGGAAAACGATAGAACTGGAAAGACTAGCAATCTCTTCAAGAAAATTAGAGATGCCAAGGGAACATTTCATGCAAAGATGGGCTTGATAAAGGACAGAAATGGTATGGACCTAACAGAAGAGATTAACAAGAGGTGACAAGAATACACAGAACTGTACAGAAAAGCTCCTAATGACCAGTTAAGCACAATGATGTGGTCACTCATCTAGAGCCAGACATCCTGGAATGTGCAGTCAGGTGGGCCTTAGGAAGCATCCCTACAAACAAAGCTAGAGGAGGTGATGGAATTACATCTGAGCTATTTAAAATTCTAAAGGATGATGCTGTGAAAGTGCTGCACTCAATATGCCAGCAAATTTGGAAAACTCAGCAGAGGCCACAGGACTGGAAAAGGTCAGTTTTCATTCCAATCCCAAAGAAAGGCAATGTCAAAGAACATCCAAACTATCTCACAACTGCACTCATTTCACATGCTAGCAAGGTCATGCTCCAAATCTTTCAAGCCAGGCTTCAGCTTCGTGTAAATTGAGAACTTCCAGATGTACAAGCTGGATTTAGAAAAGGCAGAGGAACCAGAGATCAAATTGCCAACATCTGTTGAAGCATAGAAAAAGCAAGGGAATTCCAGAAAAACATCTACTTCTGCTTCATTGACTGTGCTAAAGGCTTTGATTGTGTGGATCACAACAACCTGTGGAAAATTCTTAGAGGTGAGAATACCAGGCCACCTTACTGTGTCCTGAGAAACCTGTATGCAGGTCAAGAAGCAACAGTTAGAATCAGACATGAAGCAATAGACTGGTTCAAAATTGAGGCAGGAGTACGTCAAGGCTGTCTACTGTCATCCAGCTCATTTAACGTATATGCAGAGTACATCATGAGAATGTTGGGCTGGATGAATCACAAGCTGGAATTAAGACTGCTGGGAGAAATATCAGCAACCTCAGAGATGTAGATGACATCACTTTAATGGCAGAAAGAGAAAAGAAACTTTATAAAGAGTCTCTTGATATGGGTGAAAAAGGAGGGTGAAAATGCTGGCTTAAAACTCAACATTCAAAAAATGAAGATCATGGCATCCAGTGCCATTACTTCATGGCAAATAGATGGGGAAAAAGTAGGAACAATGACAGGTTTTATTTTCTTGTGCTCCAAGAACACCCGCAGACAGTGGCTGCAGCCACGAATTTAAAAGACGTTTGCTTCTCAGAAGAAAAGCTATGACAAAGCTAGACAGTATTATAAAAAGCAGAGACATCTCTTTGCTGACAGGGGTCTGTATAGTCAACGCTATGGTTTTTCCAGTAGTCATGTACGGATGTGACAGTTGGACCATAAAGAAGGCTGAGCACTGGAGAATTGATGCACTTTAACTGCGGTGTTGGAGAAGACTCTTGGGAGCCCCTTGGACTACAAAGAGATCCACCCAGTCCATCCTAAAGGAAATTAACCCTAAATATTCATTGGAAGAACTGATGCTGAGGCTGAAACTCCAATACATTGGCCACCTCGTGTGAAGAGCTGACTCATTAGGAAAGACCTTGATGCTGGGAAAGACTGAGGGCAGGAGGAGAAGAGGGCACAGAGGATGAGACAGTTGGATGGCATCACTGACCTAATGAGCATGAGTTTGAGCAAACTCCGGGAGACAGTGAAGGACAGAGGAGCTTGGTGTGCTGCTTGTCCCGAAGAGCCAGATGGGACTTAGCAACCGAACGACAGCAGCAAGGCACACACACGATGATTTGACGCAGGTATATCCTGCCCGATGATCACCACGATTAGGCAGGTAGCGTCCCTCCCTTTTCACATGCATAATGTTAGTGCTTATTAAGAGATCTTTTGAGGCCTATTTTCTTAGAAACTTTCAAATGTACAATATCATTAACTCCTGTCATCACGTTGTACATTGTATCGCCAGAACTCACCTTCTAACTGGGAGTTTACACCTTCTGATCATTTTTAACCAGATCCTCCATCTTCTACTCCTGCCTCTGTCCATCACAATCTGATTTTTTTAAAAAATGAGATTTATTTTTAGATTCTACATAAAGGGAGATTGTACAGTATTTGTTTTTCTCTGTGTGACTGATCTCACTTAGCAGAATGCCCTTGAGATCTATCCAAGCTTTTTCAAATGCCAAGATTTTCTTTATCCTGTCTGAATATTTCATATATATGTGTATATGTGTGTGTGTGTGTGTAACTTTTGTTTTATTCATTCACTTTTCAGACAAGATTGGACACAGGGCAGTATGGCCATAGTATCCATTCGCCTTTCAGTGGACATCTAAGTTGTTTCAATGTTTCGGCTATTGTAATATTTGTAAGTAACTCTCGAGTGAGCATGAGTTCTTTATGTATTTTGGATGCTAACTCGTTACTAGATGTGTCTCTGCAAATATTTTCTCCCAGTTCATGGACTGCCTTTTCCTTTTGTTTATTTCTTTTGCTTTTCAGTTTGATATAGTCTCACTTTTCTTTTAAAACTATAGCTCTGTAATGCAGTTTGAAATCAGGAAGCCTAATGTCTCCAGCTTTGTTCTCTTTCTCGGGATTGCTTCATCGGTTCAGGGTGTTTGTGGTGCCATGCCAATTTTAGGATTGTTCTCTTTTTTTTGTAGGTGAAATCGTATTTATTATTATTATTTTTAATTTTTACTTTACAATACTATATTGGTTTTGCCATACATCAACATGAATCTGCCACGGGTGTACATGAGTTCCCAATCTTGAACCCCCCTCCCACCTCCCTCCCCATATCATCTCTCTGGATCATCCCCGTGCACCAGCCCCAAGGATTGTTCTTCTATTCCTGTGAAAAATGTCTTTGGAATCTTGATAGGCATTGCATTGAACCCATCAATGGCTTCGGGCATTATGGACAATTTAACAATATCCATTCTTTCAATCCGTGAATATGGAAGACCTTTCCATTTACTTGTGTCTTTTCATTTTCTTTTGTCGATGTCTTACAGTGAATGTTCATTTTGAAGATCTTCCATCTCCTCAGTAATTCATTCCTGAGTGTTTTGTTTTTGATACTGTAGTAAATGTAATTGTTTTCTTTATTTCTTTTTTTCAGATCATTTGTTCTAGGTAATAGAAATGCAACTGACTTCTATCTGTTGGTTTGGTATACTGCAGTTAACTACACTTGTTCATAATATCTTACCATTTTGGGGTGGCATCTTCAGGATTTTCCATATTAAAAATCATGGTGTAAAAAAAAATCTTGTTGTCTATAAATAGAAACAGTTTCAATTATTTCCAATTCTCATGCCATTTATTTATTTATTTATTTATCTTTCATGCCTGATTGACCTGGCTTGGGTTTCTAGAGCTATGTTGAGTAGGAATGGTTAGTTACTTGACTTATTCCTGATCTTAGGAGATGCTTTCAATCACTCACCACTGAGTATGTTACATGAAGGCATGTTACTGTGTGCTTTACTATGTTGAGATGAAGTTCTTTGACACTTGACTTGTGAATTTTTGTCATGACTGGATGTTGAATTTGTTAAATGCTTTTTGTGCATGTATTGAGAGGATTATGTGATTATTACATTTCATTATACTAAAGCAGTGTGTCACATTGATTGATTGGCCCATTCTTGCATCTCAAGAATGAACCCTACCAGATCATGGCGTATGATCCTTTCTAAGTGCTGCTGAATTTTATTTGCTAGTATTTTGTTGCGAGTTTAAAAATCTCCATTTATCAAGGGTAATGACCTGTGATTTTATTTTCTTGTAATTTCCCTGTCTCACTTTGGTATCAAAGTATTATATTGGTTTTGCAGAATGAGTTTGGAAATGTTATTTTCTTCTTTACCTTTTTGGAAGACTTTGAAAATGATTGTTATTAATCGTCTTTAAATGTTTGGTAGAATTCATCATGAAGCCTTCTGGTCCTGGGCTTTTCTTTGCTGGGAGGTTTTTAATTACTGATTCAATCTCCTTAGTCATTCTTGGCCTGTTTAGTCTTTCTGTTTCCCCTTGATTCAGTTTTCCTAAGTTGTATATTTCTAGAAATTTATTCATTTTTTCTAGATTGTCCAGTTTGGCAGGAAAACCATAGATCAAGAGGAGCCCTCTTGGCGTGACGCTGAACCAGTGGTGGGGAAGGGCAAGGCTGTCAGAGAGGAGCTTATCTACTCCCCTAATGTGGCTCTTCTTGTCAGCGTAGTCCAGAGGGGTGCTTCACATTCATCTCTGTGTTTTAGGATTTTCGCACTGGTATTCCTCCTATGAATAGTTGCTAGCTGCTTTTTAAGTGAGGGGAACTGAAATTAGGAATGATCTATACTGCCATCTTGATTGACACTCAGAACTAAAACTCCAAAGTTTGAACCCTTAACCACAGTTCTCTGCTATTTCCCAAGAAGCAATATATTATAGAAACAGGCCAATAATGGGGGCCAGTAGTGAGCTGTACTAGCTTATTTTTGAAATATTTTACATGAAGGCCTCCCTAAGAACACTTATTACATAACTTAATTGGGCATTCATGCTGTATCTCTCCAACAATTTAGGATTACAAATCATGATATACTTTTCTAGGCCATTTAGGAGCCCCTGTAATAAATATATTTGTAAAAAGATTGAGATGTTATTATAAATGGAGTAATTTTCCTATGGATAAAAGAAGAAAATATAAAAATCTTTCTAGATGATCATCTAGGAGAAAAGCTACTTCAAATTTATCCTGAAATGATACCACTTATGCTATATTATTATAAAGCAGCAGCTATACATTATTAGAGGCCTTCAAAAAACCTAGGATTTTAATCAATGATCTCTTCCTTATATATAATAATCACAAGATTTCTATTGCTTCCTAAAAAAGCTTTCAACTTTTTAAATATATATATTAATTCTAATTGAGAACCTGAAGCAGTGAGGAGGCACTTCCTGATAATTCAAGACGGAAAGCTGAGATCTTTTCTCCAGGGCAGTAGAATGCTGCCTTTTATCCAGGGCGCAAAGGTGGAAAAGTACTGCGTATATGAGAATTGTGATGCTACCATGTCGCCTGAGCCAGCAATACATTCTCTTGTCTCTTTTCTGATTTTAGGAGTACAAAGCTAATGATTGGGGGAGGAAATGTTACAAAGATCATGCATTTTATCCTCTTGGGATTCTCAGATTTCCCCAGAATCATAGTAGTGCTCTTTGTCCTATTCCTGGTGATATACATTTTGACCCTGACTTGGAACCTGTTGCTCCTCATCTTAATAAGAATGGACTCCCACCTCCACACCCCCATGTACTTCTTTCTTAGTAACCTGTCCTTCATAGACATCTGCTATGTGACCTCCACAGCCCCGAAGATGCTCTACGACTTCTTCCAGGAACAGCAAACTATCACCTTAGTGGGTTGTGCTGTTCAGTACTTTGTATTCTCCACCATGGGGCTGAGCGAGTCTTGCCTCATGACTGCCATGGCTTATGACCGATATGCTGCCATTTGTAACCCGCTCCTCTATTCGTCAGTCATGTCACCCGCTCTCTGCGGTCGGATGGTGCTGGGATCCTACTTGGCTGGACTCTCTGCTTCTATATCCCAATTGTGCTTCATGCTCCAGCTCCACTTCTGTGGGCCTAATGTCATCAACCACTTCTTCTGTGACCTGCCCCAGCTGTTAGTTCTATCCTGCACTGACACTTTCTTTGTACAACTCTTGACTGCCATATTAACAATGATCTTTGGGATAATAAATGCCTTAGTTATCATGATATCCTATGTCTACATTGTCATCTCCATCATGAAGATCACAACAGCAAGCGGCAGGTCCAAGGCTTTCAGCACCTGTGCCTCCCACCTGACAGCAGTGAGCCTCTTCTATACCTCAAGTATCTTTGTCTATTTGAGTTCCAGCTCCGGTGGCTCCTCCAGCTTTGACAGATTTGCATCAGTCTTCTATACGGTGGTGATTCCCATGTTGAATCCTTTGATTTACAGTCTGAGGAACAAGGAAATCAAAGAGGCCTTGAAAAGGTTGCAAAAGAAGAGATGGTGTTGCTGAGGCCACAGACTCAGATTTCTGATGGATTTGTCTTGTTAGAATGACCTACCTTAACCCTCAATAATATTTATATGAATGGACTACAACAAAGTTCATTCTGCCTTTGACAAAGAAGACTTAGTTTGGCCCAGATAATATGCCAAAATGGACCACCAACTGAATCAAACTGCACAGACACAGTATCTTTAAGTCGTAGAGGCCCATTGTTTTTATCCTCCTTGTGGCGATGGCCTCATTATTAATCTGTTAACAATTATTCATGCAAATCAAGGTTTAGAACCTGTTGCTTCTTTTCTACTTCTGAGATGGAACCTGTTCCGTCTCAGCCTTCTGACCCTGAAGGAGAGACACCTGAAGCCCCAGGAGTGCGTAAACTAGTTCCCCAACTATGCTGACACAGCGTAATCCCGACGTGGTGGTCATCGGTGTCCATTCTGTGTTTCTGGCCGGAATGAGGATGAGCACGCAGAGAGGGTGTGTCTTAGGACAGAAACAAGGTATGCAGTTGGCCTAGTAGTGCCTTCCCGGAAGACCAGTCGATGCAGCGAATGGGGAACACCTTTTTCAGTGCTTTTTATCTATAAGTTATTGACCACATTCTAGTTCCACTGTTGTAGTCTAAATAGGAAGACATGATTTGAACAATAAAGAGAGGTGGAATGAAGTGTGTGGCCCCTTCAGGGCTGTTAACCTATGATTCTGATGTTGTAACATTTTGCATCCAGTGTCCAGTGGGCATTTCTGATGGGGATGATTTTCAAAATCCATGTCACAGTCAGTAGCCATTCTTGATATTGTGAAGTCAAGCTCCTCTTTCCTTCCCTCAGTAAGTCTGGAAAATTTATCCCTGGTTGACATAGCTAGTGGAATCATGCTGTCAAAATAATTCCTGCTCTTTCAAGCATCTGAACATATGTGATGTGATGGGAATTGTGTGAGAATTCATGGCAATAATAAAGTTCCCAAATATTCAATGTTGCAGAGTAAGGGCCACTATGGAAAAACCAATATACGTTCCTTTCTATTGTCTGCGGTCAACATGCCATGTCTGAGAAATTTATGGTTGTATGCAGGCAATATAACCACCAAGACGGAATGGCTAGAAGTACTTTAATGCTGATATTTTCCTGGACACCTCCAACCTCAAGGGGCAAGAAAGGAAATAGTTTGTGTGCTGAGCAGGGTTATCAGCTCTAGCCAATTTTTGTCTTCAGAAGCAGGATGTAAATTTGTGGTCCCATGGTCTGGTCAAAAAGAAAAACAAGGTGCTATCCTGACTGTTGAGTTTCCAGACCTCCCAGATGTTAACAAACTAATTAAATTGTATCATTAATTTATCTTTTATCCTTAGAGAGTCATTGGATTCTTTTGTTGTTGTTGTTGTTTGGTTTTGTTTTTAATTTATTTATTTTAACTGGAGGCTATCATTTTACAATATTGTACTGGTTTTGCCTCCACTGACTTGAATCAGCCACAGGTGTATATTTGTCCCCTTCCTGAACGCCCCTCCCAGCTCCCTTCCCTTCCCATCCCTCAGGGTCATCCCGGTGCACCAGCTCTAAGCACCTTGTCTCATGCATGGAACCTGGACTGACGATCTGCTCTGCAGAGTCACTGGATTCTTCATGCTGTTGTGGGCTTTCAGTGCCAGTGGTCCCGTGAATCATCCTGCTGAATTAACAACTGTACGTGAAGAAGTGTTTGAAGCCCTTGTACAGTTTTCCATTAGTTCACACGTGAATATGACTGAGTGAGGGGACCTATTGAACTTTTGCTAGAGCACAATTAGGGCTACCCCATGCCAAAGAAATAGTGCAAGATAAATAAAGGACATGTGCCCACCTCACCCCCATCCAAACACAGGTACATTTTCTTAAGCTCTGCTCTTTAAAAATGTGTAAGAGTGTGTGCAAAATCTGTTTCTAACAGTCTCTGAAGTCTTCAGTAGAAGAGAGGTATCTGCTACATGCTGACAATACAGTGTTGATTATAATCACTATGCTGTGCATTAGACCTCTGGAACTTATTCATCCTCTAATTGCAAGTCTGTCCCTCTAAATCCACCTCTTCAGTTTCCCTGCTCCTATCGAAGCTGAACATTTTTCTCCTGTTTGTATGCACCTTGTCTTCATCATCGAATAATCTGTTGATGGACACCTAGCTGGTATCCATATTTCGGCGTTGTGATTAATGCGGCAATAAATATGGAAGCACGTATCTTTTTGATGTCCTAGCTTTATTTCCATTGGATATATATCCATAAGTGGGATTGCTGGATCATATGGTAGATCTATTCTTAATTTTTGAGGAATCTGCATAATGTTTTCTGTAGCAGCTGAGCCCATTTGTGCATCCCCACCCACAGTGTACAAGCATTCTCTTATGGCCACATCCTTACCAACACCTGTGCTCTCCCTTTTTCTTAATGATAGCCATTCTAACAGCTGTCAACTGATGTATCATTGTGGCTTTAATTTGCATTTCCCTGATGATCAATGATTTGAATACAAAGAGAACCAAACTGAGCATATCACAAATAAAACGTCAAAAGGTAAAGANTATCGAAGCTGAACATTTTTCTCCTGTTTGTATGCACCTTGTCTTCATCATCGAATAATCTGTTGATGGACACTTAGCTGGTATCCATATTTCGGCGTTGTGATTAATGCGGCAATAAATATGGAAGCACGTATCTTTTTGATGTCCTAGCTTTATTTCCATTCGATATATATCCATAAGTGGGATTGCTGGATCATATGGTAGATCTATTCTTAATTTTTGAGGAATCTGCATAATGTTTTCTGTAGCAGCTGAGCCCATTTGTGCATCCCCACCCACAGTGTACAAGCATTCTCTTATGGCCACATCCTTACCAACACCTGTGCTCTCCCTTTTTCTTAATGATAGCCATTCTAACAGCTGTCAACTGATGTATCATTGTGGCTTTAATTTGCATTTCCCTGATGATCAATGATTTGAATACAAAGAGAACCAAACTGAGCATATCACAAATAAAACGTCAAAAGGTAAAGACAAGCAGATAGTCTTAAAAGCTGCAAGAGAAAAGCAACTTGTTACATACAAGAGAACTTTCTTAAGGCTATCAGTAGCTTTTACACTAGAATGTTTCAGCNGCTTTAATTTGCATTTCCCTGATGATCAATGATTTGAATACAAAGAGAACCAAACTGAGCATATCACAAATAAAACGTCAAAAGGTAAAGGCAAGCAGATAGTCTTAAAAGCTGCAAGAGAAAAGCAACTTGTTACATACAAGAGAACTTTCTTAAGGCTATCAGTAGCTTTTTCACTAGAATGTTTCAGCACAAAGGCAGTGGCACTATATACTCAAAGTGCTGAAAGAAAAACTTCCTAACCAACAGTGGTCTATCTGGATGAGTTGTCCTTCAGGTTTGAAGGAATGATCGGTAGTTTTCCAGGAAAATGAATCTGATGATTTTACACTAGATTGACTTTACAACAAATTTTAAAGGTACTTTTTCAAGCAGAAACAAAAGGTCCATAATTAGCAATGCAATAAAAATATAAATCTTTCTGGTAGGAGTCAATAATGTTGAATTCTGAATATGCTAGAGTAGCCATGCTGGTATGTCACTTATAAATCTGGTGTGAAGATTAGAACTCGGAAGAGGTAAACATAACTAATACTCCAATAATTTGTTAATGGATATACAAGTTAAAATGATGTAAATTATGACATCAGAAAAGTAAACTGTGAGAGAGGAAGGTAAAAACTGTTCTTGCAGGCTTTTGAATATTAAGTTGTTTTAATGTTAAAACAGATTGTTTCAGGATAAGATCTTTAATGTAAGCCTCATGGGTAATACAAAGCCAATCTATAGTAAATTCAAAAAGATAAAGAGAAATGAATCTAAGCGTACCACTACACAAAATCAGCAAATCATAAAGAAACAGAAGAAGAAATAAAAGAATTACAAAACAGTCAGAAAAATAAACAAAATGGCAATAGTAAATTCACATCTGTCAATAATAATTTAAATATAAATACTAAATTCTCCAATCAAACACAAGTGGTGAGCAGATATAAAAGTTGAGCCCAGATATATACCTACAAGACACTCACTACAACTTGAAGAACTGAAAGAAATTGAAATAGATTGAAAGTAAAGGGATGGAAAAAGTAATTCCATGTAAGGAAAAACCAAAATAGAGCAGGATTAAGCTATACTTACCTCAGAAAAATTAGACTTTAAGACAAAAAGTATTATAAGAGGCAAAGAAAGTCATTATACAATGGTAAAGGAATCAGCCCACAAAGGGGTATATCATTTGTAAATATATATAAACTCAGGATAGAACATGTAAATATACAAGTAAAATATTAACAGACTCGAAAGAAGAAGCAGATAGCATTACAATAATAGTAAGGAAATTCAGTATCCCACTTTTAACAATTGATAGATCTTCCAGAGAAAATATCAGTAATGAAACATTTGGATTAAGCTGCACATTAAAACAGAGATTTTTAAGTGATAAAGAACATATGCCCAGAGGAAGTAAAACACATTCTGTTTACAAATGCATATAAATCATCCTCTAAGACAGAGCATATGTTAGGCCACAAACAAGTCTCAAGAAATATAAGAAGATTGAAATGATATCTAACATCCTTTCCAGGCACAAATGTGTAAAATTAGAAGTTAAATAGAAAAAGAATACTGGAAAATTTGCAAATATAAGGAGGTTAAACAACATGCTCCTGAACATCATGGGTCATGGAAGAAATATAATTCAAAATTAAAAAAACTTTGGGACACCCCTGGTGGTCCAGCAGTAAAGGATCTGCCTTGCATTGCAGGGGACATGTGTCTGATCCCTGGTTAAGGATCTAAGATCCCACATGCTGCAGAACAGCTAAGTCTGCAGACCCCAATGCCTGAGCCCACACTCCACAGCTAGGGTGTCCGTGCAGGCAATGAAAGCTCCCACATTCTTCAAATAAGACCAAGTGAAGCCAAATTAATAAATAAATGAATATTTTTTAAAAATGTCTTGAGACAAAGGAAGTAGAAATACAACTTATAATTTATGAAATGTAGCAAAGTCAGTTTTTTAGAGGGAAATTCATAGAATGAATGACTGTGTAAGTAAAGAGATCTTCCAAAGTGACTGTATCAATTTACATTTCCACCAACAGTGCAAGAACATTCCTTCTCTCCACACCCTCTCCAGCATTTATTGTTTGTAAACTTTTTGATGCTGGCCATTCTTAGCAGTGTGAGGTGATATCTCATTGTAGTTATGATTTGCATTTCTCAAAATGNTAAAGAGATCTTCCAAAGTGACTGTATCAATTTACATTTCCACCAACAGTGCAAGAACATTCCTTCTCTCCACACCCTCTCCAGCATTTATTGTTTGTAAACTTTTTGATGCTGGCCATTCTTAGCAGTGTGAGGTGATATCTCATTGTAGTTATGATTTGCATTTCTCAAAATGCCAGAAAATATGGAAAACTCAGCAGTGGCCACAGGACTGGAAAAGGTCAGTTTTCATTCCAATCCCAAAGAAGGGCAATGCCAAAGAATGTTCAGACAAAACACGATTGCACTCATTTCACATGCTAGCAAGGTCATGCTCAAAATCCTTCAAGCTAGGATTCAATAGCGTGTGAACCTAGAACTTCCAGATGTACAAGCTGGATTTAGAAAGGGCAAAGGAACCAGAGATCAAATTGCAAACATCCATTGAATCATAGAAAAAGCAAGGGAATTCCAGAAAAACATCGACTTCTTCATTGACTGCGCTAAAGGCTTTGAGTGGGGGTGCCGGGAACCAGCGTGAAGAACTCCACCCATGGCAAAGGTCATGAGGAAGGAGGCTTGGGCATAGGCAAAGGCGGGATCGAGCCTCAGGAAACCCCATGTTCTGAAGCATCTACCTGCCAAACCAGAGTCTACATACTTTACTGTTTTATGCTCTCTCCTACACCTCTGACTTTACAAGGCGCTCTCCACCATCTCTCTCAGAGAAGGAGTTAACTTACAGTTCGACGATAATAAAAATTCCTGGGCGTGACAAGTGTGTTTCAACTTACGAACTCCTCTGAAGATTATCTAGCTTGCCTGAACAGGTTCGTCCGGCCACGATTGTAATTGTTTACAGCCTCCCAATCTTGAGAGGCACAAGATGTTGTAGATTTACTAAAGGCAGATTCTTTTAGGGAGCTAGAAATTATTAGTATAGTGGGTTGATTAGGAATTATATTGGTGAAGGGTTTTTCATTTGTTGGGCCAATGTTTGTTGCTGAGTCTCCATATTTCCTGCTCTTGTAATGAATATAACTAGCACATAGGAGAAATAAATATTAACCTTTAAGGTTAATCATGTTAAACCTTAAGCTAAGTAAATCCCTTTCTTAATTGTAACCCTCTACACCCTCACCCTACAGGAGTGCAACTTTATCTGGTACCTTCAGAGGGTGGCGCCTGGTTTAAGAAAAAATCACCCCTGGAAAAAATAAGTTTTCTTGTTGACTGACCGTTATCAGAAAGGGATATAAAATGTCAGCAGGCCTCATGGCCAGAAGATGATGTAAAACCCCTAAGACCTTTTTGTATACATTTATATGAAGCACCTGATTTTGATAAAGGTCAGGACTGCTGACCCTCGCGTGACTTTAAAATTTCCATTTGTCTCTATGTGTAACAAAAGGTATATAAGCAAATTGGAAAATAAAGAAAACGGATCAGTTTCTGGAAAGACTGATCCTCCTGTGTCTTTCTTTCTTGTTCTCCATTTTTCTGGCTGAATTCCCATTTGGAGCGTGGGTACTTGCAAAGCCTGCTAATTTTGCCCTGGCTTCTAAGATCCATGTGAGAGGGAGCCCAAGGCAGGGCACCCTCTGCTATTCAAGTGGGCACTGGTGGTCTACATAGGTGGTGCAAATCTCTTGTCTTGAGATATTATTGGTACCCCACGTCAACCAAGTTATTCAGCCTCTTTTTCTCCACTAATTTTCCTACCAGGTTATTCTTTTCTAATCTTTCTTTATACTTCTAATTAAATAGCTTTTTCCTAGGATGCCAACTGTGACTCCACTTCCAATTACCCTGGATCCACCGGTGCTGGACCCCAGCAGTGTGGGTCATAACAGCATGTGGACAATTCTTAGAGGTGGAATACCAGACCACCTTGCTTATGTCCTGAGAAACCTGTATGCAGATCAATAAGCAACAGTTAGAACCAGGCATGAATCAAGAGACTGGTTCAAAATTGAGGCAGGAGTATGTCAAGGCTGTTTATTGTCACCCTGCTTATTTAATTTATATGCAGAGTACATCACATGAAATGCCATACTGGATGAAACACAAGCTGGAATCAAGATTACCTTGTGTTTTAAAATCTGTTTTAACAATCTGTTCAGTCTAAATGGTTAAATCATTGGTTTTTATTACAAGGGTATTCAACTACTACCAAATTGAAAGTGAAAGTGACTCAGTGTGTCTGACTCTTTGCCACCCCGTGGACTATAGAGTCTATGGAATTGTCCAGGCCAGAGTACTGGAGTGGGTGGCTGCTCCCTTCTCCAGGGGATCTTTCCAACCCAGGGATCAAGCCCAGGTCTCCCACACTGTGAACAGATTCTTTATCAGCTGAGCTGCAAGGGAAGCCCAAGAATCAAGGAGTGAGTAGCCTATCCCTTCTCCAGCATATCTTCCCAACCCAGGAATTGAACTGGGGTCTCCTGCATTAAAGATGAGTTATTTACTGACTGGGCTCTCAGGGAAGCCAGAAGCATCATTTGCTCAGATGTGTCCGACTCTTTGCAACCCCATGGATTGTAGCCAACCAGGCTCCTCTGTCCATGGGATTCTCCAGGCAAGAAAACTGGAGTGCATTGCCCTGCCCTCCTCCAGAGGCTCTTCCTGACCTAGGGATCGAACAGATTCTTTACCATCTGAGCTTTACCATCCCTGATCCAGGAAGCCTGGGTCTTTATTATCAAGAGTTAAGTCACATAATTAACTCATTACCCACCCTTCTCTTTCTCCCTAGAAGTAAGGCTAGTTCAAGAAGATGAAACTGAGAATAGGGCCTTCCTAAAATATCTCTATATCCCCAAGAATGACAGGATAGATGAACTCCATTTAAAAAAAACAGAGCAAAAAATCCCAAAACAGTTTTTGAGAGTCATCTTAGTAGATATTTTTAATGAATGGTTAGTAATTTAGCATATTTTTGAAGGAACTCCAATTTAGAACATATTAGTCACATCTGCTCTTTTCGGGGGTTGGGGGAGCTGCACCGTGCAGCAGGCAGGATCTGAGTTCCACAGCCAGGGGTGGAACCCATGCACCATGCATTGGGAGCTCGATTCTTTCCCACTGGACCCCAAGGAAATCCCCGTTACACCTCCTACTAACAGAAGGCAGGCTGCACACTACACACTCTAAATACTTTGTGAGCATTATCTAACTTGAGTCTACTATCAGTCCCATAGCATAGGTGACCCTGCTAAATCTCAGCTGGGTTAACTTGCTGGAGGTCACACCCTCATCAAGTAGAAGAGCTAAAATTCGACTCAGTTTGGCCAGCACCAGTGCCTGTGGCTGTGGCCATGATAACTTATGGCCCCACCATGAATTAGTTTCATTGTGTTCCTTTTTGCTTAAATTGCTCGTTTAGGCATAGGAAATAATGCCATGCCCATCTCTCCAGGTGCTGATTGAGTGAGATTAGGTATTTGAGAAAATGAACGTGTGTATACAGGCTTCCCACGTGACACTAGTGGTAAAGAAACCATCTGCAGGGAACATGAGAGACACAGGTCGACCCCTGGGTCAGGAAGGTCCCCGGGAAGAGGGCACGGCCACCCACTCCAGCATTCTTGCCTGGAGGACCCCACAGACAGAGGAGCTTCCTGGGCCGCTGTCCACTGGGGTGCAAAGAAGAGGACACAACTGATGCGGCTTAGGATGCATATAGGTATGTGTATATCTATAAAATGAAATTTCTTTGCAAACAGGAAAATGTTCATATATGTGTATTTTGTTGTGTTCAAAGTATTTTTCCAGCTAACTGTGTCATCTTGGGCAAATTTTAGCTCCCTATAATCAGATCCTCACTTGGAAGTCATAGGTATAGGA
>SJYA01002012.1:2828-22782 GCA_006410615.1 Neotragus moschatus
AATACTGTATTTATTTTGCTATACGTTGACATGAATCAGCTATGAGTGTATATGTTAGATTCCACATATGAGTGAAATCTTATGGTATTTGTCTTTCTCTGACTTATTTTGTTTAGGAAAAGACCTACTAGATCCATCCATAATTTTGAAAATGGCAAGATTTCTTTTTTTTTTGTGGCTAAGTAATATTCTATTGTGTATGCATACCATGTCTTCCTTATCCATTTTTCTACTGATGCACATTTAGGTTGCTTCTATATCTTGGCTGTAGTAGATAATGCTGCGATGAACATTGAGATGTAGATTTAGATTCACTCCAGTTATCACTTTTTATCCAGAGATTTTAACATTCTCTTCGATGTCTTTTTTGCACTGCGTGAGAATCAGGAGACACAAATTCTAGTTCCAACAATGGTACTAATTTGCTCCATGATCCTGGACAAATTCCAGTGGTTTTGTATGGTTATTTTCCCATTTGAAAATTAGCCAAAAGATTGATCATGGGAATCAAATTTTCATTGTGTTTACAAAATGACATTTATTAATTATTTTGTTTTTATTGCAAAATAGTTGATATAAATATTATGCTAATTTCAGATGTACTAATGATTTAACATTTACATGCTTATTAAATGATCACCATGATAGTCTAATATCTGCCCCTGTACTCAGATATTACAGTATTACTGACCATATTGCTTATGCTGTATATTTCATCTTGTGATGCCAAAGAATGTTCAAACTATTGCACTATTGCACTCATCTCACACGCTAGCAAATTATTCTCAAAAATCTCCAAGCCATGNATGATCACCATGATAGTCTAATATCTGCCCCTGTACTCAGATATTACAGTATTACTGACCATATTGCTTATGCTGTATATTTCATCTTGTGATGCCAAAGAATGTTCAAACTATTGCACTATTGCACTCATCTCACACGCTAGCAAATTATTCTCAAAAATCTCCAAGCCATGCTTCAACAGTATGTGAACCAAGAACTTCCAGATGTTCAAGCTGTATTTAGAAAAGGCAGAGGAACCAGAGATCAAATTGCCAACGTTTGCTGGATCATCAAAAAAGCGAGAGAGTTCTAGGAAAACATCGACTTCTGTTTTTTGACTATGCCAAAGCCTTTGACTGTGTGGATCACAGCAAACTGTATAAAATTCTTCAAGAGATGGGAATACCAGACTGCCTTACCTCCTGAGAAACCTGTATGTAGGTCAAGAAGCAACAGTTAGAACCGAACATGGAACAGACTGGTTGCAAATTGGGAAAGGAGTACAACAAGGCTGTATATTGTCACCCTGCTTATTTAACTTAAATGCAGAGTACATCATGTGAAATGCCAGACTGGATGAAATACAATCTGGAGTCAAGATTCTGAGAGAAATATCAATAACCTCAGGTATGCAAATGACACGATCTTTATGGCAGAAAGCAAAGAGGAAGTGAAGAGCCTCTTGATGAAAGTGAAAGAGGAGAGTGAAAGCTGGCTTAAAACTTAACATTTAAGACTACAATCGTCACATCTGGTCCCAGCATTTTATGGCAAATAGTTGGGGAAACAATGGAAACAGTGAGAGACTTTGTTTTTTTGGGCTCCAAATCACTGCAGGTGGTGACTGCAGCCATGAAATTAAAAGACACTTGCTCCTTGGAAGAAAAGCTATGACCAGCCTAGATAGCATATTAAAAAGCAGAGACATTACTTTGCCAACAAATGTCCATCTAGTCAAAGCTATTGTTTTTCCAGTAGTTATGTATGGATGTGAGGGTTGGACTATTAAGAAGGCTGAGTGCCAAAGAAGTGGTATTCTTGAACAATGGTGTTGGAGAAGACTGAGAATCCCTTGGACTGCAAGGAGGTCAAGCCAGTCCATCCTGAAGGAAATGAATCCTGAATATTCATTGAAAGGACTGATGCTGAAGCTGAAGCTCCAATACTTTGGCCACCTGATGGGAAGAACTGATTCACTGTAAAAGACCCTCATGCTGGGAAAAACTGAAGGCAGGAGAAGGGGATGACAAGAGGATGAGATGGTTTGATGGCATCACTGACATGATGGGCATGAGTATGAACAAGCTCCAGAAGCTGGTGGTGGATAAGGAATCCTGGTGTGCTGCAGTCTATGGGATCGCAAAGTCTGACATGAGTGAGCAACTGAGCTTAACTGAACTGTGGTTTATTTATTATATTAGTGGAAGTGTATACCTCTTAATCTCCCTCACCTGTTTCACCTATATCAACTTTACCCTCCTCCATTCTGGAAATCATTTTGTTCTCTATTAGATTACTTTAATTTTGGTTTGTTTTGGTTAACTTTCATATATAAGTGAAATCATGTTGTATTTGTTTTGATCTGTCTTATTTCATTTAGCATAATATCCTCTAGATCCATTTGGGTTGTCACAAATGTCAAGATTTTATGCCTTCCTGTGGCAGAATAATATTCCATTGTGTGTGTGTGTATTGGTATATATACACATATTTCTATATATATGTGTCTGTATATATACCAAGCCGTCAACACTTAAGTTGTCTGCCTATCTTGGCTAATGTAAATAATGCTTCAGTGATATTGGGTGTATATGTATTTTTTATATTTAAATTAATTTTTATTTGGAAGCTAATTGATTTAAATTATTGAGTTGTTTTCTGCCATGAATCAGCCATTCAGTTCAGTTCAGTTGCTCAGTCGTGTCCAACTATTTGCGACCCCATGAATAGCAGCACTCCAGGCCTCCATGTCCATCACCAACTCCAAGAGTTAACTCAGACTCATGTCCATCGAGTCAGTGATGCCATCCATCTATCTCATCCTCTGTCATCCCCTTCTCCTCCTGCCCCCAATCCCTCCCAGCATCAGAGTCTTTTCCAATGAGTCAACTCTTCGCATGAGGTGGCCAAAGTACTGGAGTTTCAGCTTTAGCATCATTCCTTCCAAAGAAATCCCATGGCTGATCTCCTTCAGAATGGACTGGTTGGATCTCCATGCAGTCCAAGGGACTCTCAAGAGTCTTCTCCATAGGTACACATATATCCTTACCCTCTTGAACCTCCATCCCACCTCCCTGTATACATATTATGAATTAGTTTTTGTTTTCCTTTGGGTAAATATCCAGAAGATTCAGATCAAATGGCAGCTTTATTTTTTAATTTTTTGAGCAACATCTATATTGTTTTCCATAATGGCTACATCAATCTATAATATCACCAACAGTGCACAAGTGTTCATTTTCTCTGTATCTTCACCAATACTTATTTTTAATCTTCTTTTTTGATAATTATTCTGAAAAGTGTGAGGTGGTATCTCATTTGGTTTTCCTTGTTGTTTAGTAATGTCGAGCATCTTTTCATGTGTGTGTTGGCCATCTGTATTTCTTCTTTGGAAAATATCTATTTTTTAATCTTCCCTTTTAAAATCAGATTTTGTTTTTGTTGTTGAGTTATATGAGTTCTTTAAATATCAAACTCTCATTTGCATTTCTTCTCCAACTCAGTACACTTCCATTTTTTTTGAGAGTTCCCTTCATTGTTTTAATTTGATACAGTCCTATCTGTTTATTTTTGCTTCTTTTTTTTTCTGGCCTGAGATATATCCAAAGGAATATTGTGAAGACCAATGTCAAAGATGGCACTGCCTATGATTTCTACTAGCAAATTTTGGGTTTCTGGTCTTAAATATAAGTCTTTTCTCCACTTTGTGTTTATTTTTGAATGTGGTATAAGAAAGTAGCCTATGATTCTTTGGCATATAGCTGTCCAGTTTTCTCAACATAATTCACTGAAGAGAATGTCTTTTCCTCACTGTATATTTACCAGGGTCCAGCCCCGGTTGGATCCAGGGTATCCAAAGTGTGAATAGTATCGGCGACTGAGATTTAGAGATGTAGAGAGAGATAAGGAAAGAAATTTGCAGTTAAGAAAATAAAGAAGAGAAAGAGGCTGATATTCCTTGGTTTACGCAGAAAGCCAATAAAGCCCCAGCACAGGACTTGCTCTGTTCACGTAGGCCGTAGGCACCCTCCTGAATTGCTGAAGGCACCCCACCTTGGACACCTTCTGGAGTGAGTCTTAGAAGCCCAGGCAGGAAAGTGAACTCAGAGAGCCCCTGCACTCCAGGGAATCAGCTTGAAAAGGAAAAGGGAAGAGAAAGAAAGAACAACATGGGGAGACCAAACTTTGATGAGCAAGGCCCGTCACTTTATTTTCAAAGGGAACTTTTATATCCTGAGTTGTACATTGAGCAAAGTGAAAAATGCAGAGTCAGCTCAACATTCCATCAGTATTAACTTTTATCGATACCAGGTTTCTTCCTGCATACTGTTTCATAAACAAGGGTCTTATTTTTGTACATTACCTTCTGGCCCAGAGGCTTGTTGACATTTTATGACCCCTTTTTGATAAAGGTTGGTCAGCTAAAACACTTACTTTCCCTTGAAGTGTTTTTTCTTAAATTCTTTAGTCTGCATCACCCTTAAAGTACAGAGTTACATTTTATGGAACAAAGATTCGGTGAATTACAGCAAAGAAAGGACTTATTAACTTGAAGTCTAATGTTGCTAATGTTAAGGCTACTACTTGTTTTTTCCATATCTTAACTATATGCACTCCCAGGAACACAATGGATAAGGGATGTGGGAATTTGGCAGCAAGCATTGGCTCAACAATGTTGCAAGAGTTTGGATAAACCTGCCAAGTAAGCTAGAATGCTAAGAGGGGGGTTGAATTGAAATACTCCTTTCATGCCTGGGAGATTTATCAACTAGAGCCCTAAGTTAATTTTTTCCAGAAAAAGATGGTCGGGGATAGCCCCCTGGTAATGTCAGAAGAGTTGGTGAAAGGCATAAAATAGTAAGACAGACAGATTCTGGTTTTGGGGTAGATGCTTGAGCAGGTCCACGGGGTCCCTCAAGTCCTGATCTGCCTTGCTCGTCAGGTCTCTCCACATGACCTTGTCATTGGTGGGATTGGCCCAAGGAGTTCCTCAAGTCCTGAAGCCTTGCTTGTCAGGTCTCCTTCGCATGACCTTGTCATGAGTGGGATCTTCTGTGCTGGCTCCCGGCATATATTCTTGCCTCCTTTGCTGTAGATTAATTGCCTATATATGTGTGCCTATTTCTAAGCTTTCTCTTTTGTTCCATTGATTTATATTTCTGTTTTTGTGCCAGCACCATATTGTATTGACTACAGTAGCTCTGTAGAATACGTTGAAATCAAGAAGTGTGATATTTGTAGCTTTGTTCTTCTTTCTCAAGATTGATTTGACTATTTGGGGTCTTTTGTATTTCCATACAAATTTTAGAATCATTTATTCTACTTCTGTGAAGAATGTCATTGGTATTTTGATAGGGATAGCCTTAAATCTGTCGAATGGTTTAGGTAGTATGATCATTTTAACAATATTAATTATTCTAATCCAGTTGCTTTCCATTTGTTTGTGTCATCCTCAGCTTCTTTCATCAGTGCCTTATAGTGTTCCAAGTATAAGACTTTTATCTCATTGGTAATTATTGCTAGTTATTTTCTTCTTTTGGTGCCTTGTAAGTGGGATTGCTTCCTTAATTTCCGTTTCTGATAGTTTTTATCAAAAAACACAATGGATTTCTGTGTATCAATTTTGTAGTCTGCAACTTTACTGAATCTATTTAATAGTTTTAAAAGTTTTTTTTGGTGGCATCTTTTAGGATCGTCTATATATAGCATCATTTTATCTGTAAACAAGATAGTTTTACTTTTTCCTTTCCAATTTGGATGCCTTTAATCTCTTTTTCCTGTCTAATCTCTGTGGTTAAAACTTCTAAGATTTTATTCAATAAAAGACATGAGATGGGCATTCTTGACTTGTAAGTGGTCTTAGAGGAAATGCTTTTAGCTCTTCATCATTCATAATGTTAACTGTGGGGTTTTCATAAAGGGTCTTTGTTATGTTGAGATATGTTCCTTCTGTATCCACTCTGTTGAGAGTTTTTAATCATAAAAGGATGCTGAACTTTATTAAAGAAACATTTTCTTTATTTCATTATCATATGAGTTTTATTCTTCAATTTGTTGATGTGGGGTATCACATTGATTGATTTATGGATGTTAAACCACCCTTGCATACCTGGAATCAATCCCGCTTGATCATGGTGTATGATCTTTTTAATGTACTGTTCCATTACAAATGCAGCTTTTCACCATGGAATATAATGTTAGCTGTGAGTTTATCATATTATGTTGAGGTATATCCCGTATATGCCTGCTTTCTGGAAAATTTTTATTGTAGATGGATGTTGATTTTTATCAAAAGCTTTTTCTACATCAATTGAAATGATCATATAGGTTTTATTCTTCAATTTGTTAGTATCACATTGAGTGATTTATGGATATTGAACCATTCTTGCATCCCTGGGTAAATCCCACTTAATCATGAGGTATGACCTCTTTACTGTATTGTTGGATTCCATTTGCCAGTATTTTATTAAGAAATTTTGCATCTATGTTCATCAGTGATATTGGCCTCTAATTTTCTTTTTTGTGTGTGACATATTTGTCTGGTTTTGGTGTCAAGGTGATGGTGGCCTCATAGAATAAGTTTGAAAGTTAACTTCTTTTGCAAATTTTTGGGAATAGTTTCAGAAGGATAAGTGTTAACTCGCTCTAAATGTTTGGTATAGTATACTCTTTTAATGACCTATTCGTGTCTTCATATTTGAAGTAGGTTTTTCCTAGGAGTTTTTGTATTGATGATCTTGCTTTATCTTGCTTTGCACAGTGATAAAAACTTTGCCTTTTAGTTGGGGATATTTAGAGTGAAAAGACCCTGGTGCTGGGAAAAATTGGAGGCAGGAGGGGAAGAGGATGAGATCGTTGGGTGGCATCACAGACTCAATGGACATGAGTTTGAGTAAACTCTGGGAATTGGTGATGGACAGGGAAGCCTGGCATGTTGCAATCCATGAGGTTGCAAAGAGTCGGACATGACTGAGTGACTGAACTGAACTGATTTAGAGTGATTATTGATATGCTTAGACTTAAATCTGCCTTCTTTCTTCTTGTTTGCTTTTTGCCTCATCTGTATTTGATTCATTTTTGTCTCATTTTCCCATTTCTTTGAATCAGTATTTGGCTGAAACTTAGTCCTGAGAATTTTATTCTTTTGGCACATCTGGCTTGTTGGGTGGTAGAGAAGTACATGTGTTTGTGCTTGCTCAGTTGTGTTCAACTCTTTGAGACCCCATGGACTGTAGCCTGCCAGGCTCCTTTGTCCATGGAATTCTTCAAACAAGAATACTGAAGCAGGTTGCCATTTCCTCCTCCAGGGGATCTTCCTGACCCAAGGATCAAACCTGTGTCTTCTGGGTCTCTTGCATTGGCAGGCTGATTCTTTACCAATGAGTTAGCTGGGAACCCTGGAGGAAAAGTAGTGGGCAGACAAATTCTCAAGTAAAGAAAGGCAGGTGGTGTGCACTGAAGTGATGAGTGAGACAGGAGTCTGCCATGCCAACAAATGTGACAGTGAGAAGCGTGTATGCACTACACTTTCTTTAGTGCCTGAAGTTAACTCAGATGTGATTTTAAAATCTCACCGGCTAATAATTGAAAAGGAAATCTCATGATGTAGTAGAGAGGCCAATGAGTGAGTGACTGAGGCTTCTTTAAAATGATTATTTCAGTTTTGAAGAAACTACAACTATCAGTCAGATCAGTTCAGTTCAGTTCAGTCGTTCAGTCGTGTCCAACNCTTATCAGAAAAGAGCCATAAAATGTTAATTGGCCTTTTTGCCAGAAGATGATATAAATCACCGAAGACTTGTGTATACAACTAGGTATGCAGAGAGAAAAGTCTGGTTATTGATAAAAGTCTGGGCTGTTAACGCTGCATAACTTGGTGTTACCCATTGATCTTTGTGTATAAAAAGCCTTCTGAACAATAAAGGACAGACTAGTTTCTCGGACTAGTCTCTCGAACTAGTTTCTTGGAAATCTGGCTCCCCTCGTGTCTCTCTCTCTTTCTCCTTTTCCCTCTCCTTCCCTCTCANATAAAAGTCTGGGCTGTTAACGCTGCATAACTTGGTGTTACCCATTGATCTTTGTGTATAAAAAGCCTTCTGAACAATAAAGGACAGACTAGTTTCTCGGACTAGTCTCTCGAACTAGTTTCTTGGAAATCTGGCTCCCCTCGTGTCTCTCTCTCTTTCTCCTTTTCCCTCTCCTTCCCTCTCAATTTCTGGCTGGATTCCCATCTGGAGCGGGGAGGCTCACCACGTCTACTTACTTGCCCTGGCTTTTTAAGTCCTGTGCAAAAGGGAGCCCAGGGTGGGGCACCCTTAGAGATTCAAGTGGGCGCCAGTGGCCCAACATAGATGGTGCAAACCTCTTGTCTCGAGGTTTTATTGGTTTTCCCCATAAAGCAAGTTATTCAGCCTCTTTTCCTCACTTAATTCTCCTACTATACTATTATTTCCTAATCTAATCTTATATTTCTGAATAAATAAGTTTTTCCTCACCTATCCGTCTCCCCTTCGAATCACCCTGGATCCACCGGAGCTGGACCCCGGCACTTTCCCTTCTCCAGGGGACCACATTCTGTCAGACCTCTCCACCATGACCCGCCCATCTTGGGTTGCCCCGCGGGCTTGGCTTAGTTTCGCTGAGTGAGACAAGGCTGTGGTTCTAGTGTGATTAGATTGACTAGATTTCTGTGAGTACGGTTTCAGTGTGTCTGCTCTCTTATGCCCTCTTGCAACACCTGCCATCTTACTTGGGTTTTTCTTACCTTGGGCGTAGGGTATCTCTTCATGGCTGCTCCAGTAAAGCGCAGCCACTTCTCCTTACCTTGGATGAGGGGTAACTCCACACCACCACCCTTCCTGACCTTCAACATGAGATAGCTCCTCTATGCCTTCCTGCGCCCTGGCAGCCACAGCTTCTTGGACATTGGGTTGCTCCTCCCGGCTGCTGCCCCTGGCCTCAGGCATGGGGTGACTCCTCCAGGCGGCCACTCTTGTGCTCAGGCACAGGGTGGCTCCTCTCAGCCATCGCCCTGGCCTCGGATGTGGGGTGGCTCCTCTCGGCCGCCCCCTCTGACCTTGGACTCGGAGTGGCTCCTCCCAGCCACTGCCCCGACCTCGGACGCGGGGTAGCTCCTCTTGGTTGCCGCCCCCGACCTCAGATGTGGGGTAGCTCCTCTCGGCCACTGCCTCTGACCTCGGACACAGGGTAGCTCCTCCCGGATGCCGCCTCTGACCTCGGACGTGGGGTAGCTCCTCTCGGCCACACTTACTGCGCCAGTTGCTGCAGCCACCTGTGCTTAGTGCAACAGTTGCGGCAGCCGCCTGAAGACTAAAAGCAGATAAATCCTGTATCATTTCTGGTTTTCAATGTCTTAATTTGTAAAATGAGGATAATAGACTGAATTCCATCTAAATAACTGCCTTCTCTAAAGTTCTATGATTCTATATAATATATCCAAGTTTCTATGAATGCCATATTTTTAAAATTTAGTTTTATTGGAATATAGTTGATTTACAATGTTGCATTAATTTCTGTTCTACAGCAAAGTGAATCAGCTATACATTTACATATATATGTATGTATATATACTGTTTCAGTTTTTTTACCCATAGAGGCCATACCAGAGTATTGAGTAGAGTTCCCCATGCTATACAGTAGGTCCTTATTAGTTAACTATTTTATATATGATAGTGTGTATTTTTCAACACCAGTCTCAAAATTTATCCCTCTCCCCTTTCCCCATTGATAACTTGAATGCTATCTTTCCAGATACTGACTGAAAGAAAGCACTTCCTAGCAATGATATACTCCAAGTTTCTAAGGCTTTTCAACTCAGTAATTTATCATGATAGTACAAATCTGTTAAAAAAGATTGTTGATTAAAAAAATGGAATGACATTTTAACCCTTTATAAACAGTGCACTGAAGACCTTGATGGAAAATTGTGAGGGAGAAAGCATCACACGTGGTTTTCACAGAAATGAAGAGCACCAGGCACACTGTAAATCCTCAGGAGAAAATGTTAAATGAGTGAGTGAATAAAACATGCACTTACTTTGCTGCTGCTGCTGCTGCTGCTGCTGCCAAGTCACACCAGTCTTGTCCGACTCTGTGCGACCCCAGAGATGGCAGCCCACCAGACTCCCCCGTCTCTGGGATTCTCTAGGCAAGAACACTGGAATGGGTTGCCATTTCCTTCTCCAAGGCATGAAAGTAAAAAGTGAAAGTAAAGTTACTCAGTCATGTCGGACTCTTCGCGACTCCATGAACTGCAGCCCACCAGACTCCTCTGCCCATGAGATTTTCCAGGCAAGAGTACTGGAGCGGGATGCCATCGTCTTCTCCGACAGTTACTTTAGGTCATAATTATAATCTCTTCTTAACAAACTAGAAAGAGAGATGGTTTAGAGAAATACTTCTGTTCCAGTTCTCCCTGGACCAGTTTCTTTCATCATTCTACTCATTGATGTCTTTTCACCATAAGCTGAGTCAAGATTCACATCACTCATCATTGGAATGTTCACTCACCTACTAGGATTATTGATTTTTAGTCTCTCTGTTTGCTTTTAGCTTCCAGTCTAGCTTCCCTGGTGGCTCAGATGGTAAAGAGTCTGCCTGCAATGGGGGAGACCCAGGTTCGATCCCTGGGTCAAGAAGATCCTTTGCAGAAGGAAACAGCAACTGACCCCAGTATTCTTGCCTGGAGAATCCCACAGGTAGGGGAGCCTGGCAGGCTACAGTCCATGAGGTTGCAAAGACTGTGACAGGACTGAGCGACTTCACTTTCACTACATATACTCCTGACAATTCTTTATTCTACTCCTTTAGCTATGAAAGTGAAGGTCGCTCAGTTGGGTCCCCATGGACTATACAGTCCACGGAATTCTCCAGGCCTGAACACCGAACTCTTTCTCCAGGGGATCTTCCCAACCCAGGGATCAAACCCAGGTCTCCAACATTGCAGGCAGATTCTTTACCAGCTGAACCACAAGGGACAAAAGTTGTTATAAATGCCTTACTCTGTTGTTACATGAGATTTTTGAAAATAAAAATGTTTTCCTTTTCTTTTACTTTTCAAAATATCAGCATGGCCATACCCCTCCCCAAGTAACATTTTATTCTTTTCTCCATTTCCTTTACTCCCTTTCCTTTGATCTTTCCTGCTCCTCTCCCTTCCCTTTCAATACTTTTCTTTCTCATGAGATCTTGTATTAGAGATTTTGGAGACTGCCCTTGATTTTAGAGGAAATGTATTACATCTAAGTTGAATCCTCCTCAAATAGGTGAAAACATTAACTCTATTTCCTTCTTTATCTAGCATTTTCTTATAGAGGAGCTTTTTTTTTTTCCAGTCATTTTATTTCCACTGAGTGGGGTCCATAATGAGGGGATACTATAGAAGACACCTGAATAAAATGAAGGAGAAAACTGTGCAGATATAAGTTAGAGATACACTTTAAACAGAAGGAAGAGAGAGTAAGTTTGTGAGCGAGCATCTTGCTTTACTTGTTGCAAGAGTAGAAAGTATCTGAGGGTACTGGTGACAGTAAGGAGAATCTTGGACTTCATAGTAATCTACTTCATTGGGCTCTTATGAGATTATAGATGAGTTAATTACCTTAATCTCTTTGAAGGATGCCTAGTTCAGTTTAGTCACTCAGTTTTTATCAAGCTCTTTGCAACCCCATAGACTGTAGCACGCCAGGCCTCCCTGTCCATCACCAACTCCCGGGGTTTACTCAAACTCCTGTCCATTGCGTCACTGATGCCATCCAACCATTTCATTCTCTGTCATCTCCTTCTCCTCCTGCCCTCAATCTTTCCAAAAAGTTAGTCCTTCACATCAGGTGGCCAAAGTATTGGAGTTTCAGCTTCAACATCAGTGCTTCCAATGAACACTCAGGACTGATTTCCTTTAGGATGGACTGGTTGGATCTCCTTGAAGTCTAAGGGACGCTCAAGAGTCTTCTCCAATACCACAGTTCAAAAGCATCAATTCTTTGGCACTTAGCTTTCTTTATATTTCAACTCTCACATGCATACATGACTACTGGAAAAAGCATAGTTTTGATTATTAGATGGACCTTTGTTGGCAAAGTAATGTCTCTACTTTTTAATATGCTGTCTAGGTTGGTTAAAACTTTTCTCTCAAGAAGCAATCATCTTTTAATTTCATGGCTGCAGTCACCATCTGCAGTGATTTTGGAGACCTTAAAAAGAAAGTCTATCTTTGTTTCTATTGTTTCCCCATCTATTTGCCATGAAGTGATGGGACCAGATGCTGGGATCTTAGTTTTCTGAATGTTGAGTTTCAAGCCAACTTTTTCACTCTCCTCTTTCACTTTCACTGAGAGGCTCTTTAGTTCTTCACTTTCTGCCATAAGGGTGGTGTCATCTGCTTATCTGAGGTTATTGATATTTCTCCCAGCAATCTTGATTCCAGCTGTGTTTCATGCAGCCCATCATTTCTCATGATTTACTCTGCATATAAATTAAATAAACAGGGTGAGAATTTATAGCCTTGACAGACTCTTTCCTGATTTGGAACCAGTCTGTTGTTCCATGTCCAGTTCTAACTGTTACTTCCTGACATGCATACCAGTTTTTCAGGAGGCAGGTCAGGTGGTCGGGTATTCCCATCTTTTTAAGAATTTTCCACAGTTTGTTGTGATCCAAAAAGTCAAAGGCTTTGGCATAGTCAACAAAGCTGAAGTAGATGTTTTTCTGGAATTCTATGCTTTTTCGATGATCCAAGAAATGTTGGCAATTTGATCTCTCACTCCTCTGCCTTTTCTAAATCCAGCTTGAAGATTTGGAATTTCACAGTTCACGTATTGCTGAAGCCTGGCTTGGAGAATTTTGAGCATTACTTTATTAGCATGTGAGATGAGTGCAGTTGTGCGGTAGTTTGAGCATTCTTTGACATTGTCTTTCTTTGGAATTGGAATGAAAACCGACCTTTTCCAGTCTGGTGACCATTGCTGAGTTTTCCAAATTTGCTGGCATATTGAATGTAGCACTTTCACAGTATCATCTTTTCGGATTTGAAATAGCTCAACTAGAATTCCATCACCTCCACTAGCTTTGTTTGTAGTGATGCTTCCTAAGGCCCACTTAACTTCACATTCCAGGATGTCTTGCTCTAGGTGAGTGATCACATCATCATGATTATCTGAGTCATGAAGATCTTTTTTGTACAGTTCTTCTGTGTATTCTTGCCACCTCTTCTTAATATCTTCTGCTTCTGTTAGGTCCACACCATTTCAGTTTTCTATTGTGTCCATCTTTGCATGAAATGTTCCTTTGATATATTTAATTTTTTTTAAGAGATCTCTGGTGCTGCTGCTGCTGCTGCTAAGTCGCTTCAGTCGTGTCTGACTCTGTGTGACCACACAGACGGCAGCCCACCAGGCTCCTCTGTTCCTGGAATTCTCCAGGCAAGAACACTGCAGTGGGTTGCCATTTCCTTCTCCAATGCAGGGAAGTGAAAAGTGAACGTGAAGTCGCTCAGTCCTGTCTGACTCCTAGTGACCCCATGGACTGCAGCCTACTAGGCTCCCCTGTCCATGAGATTTGCCAGGCAAAAGTACTGGAGTGGGTTGCCATTGCCTTCTCTGTGAAGAGATCTCTTGTCTTCCCCATTCTATTGTTTTCCTCTATTTCTTTGCATTGATCACTGAAGAAAGCTTTCTTATCTCACCTTGCTATTCTTTGGAACTCTGCATTCAAATGGGTGTATCTTTCCTTTTCTCGTTTGCCTTTTGCTTACTTTTCACAGTGGTGGCTCAGACGGTAAAGCGTCTGTCTACAATGTAGGATACAGGGTTCAATCCCTGGGTTGGGAAGATCCCCTGGAGAAGGAAATGGCAATCCACTCCAGTACTATTGCTTGGAAAATCCCATGGACAGAGGAGCCTGGTAGGCCACAGTCCATGGGGTCACAAAGAGTCGGACACGACTGAGCGACTTCACTTTCACTTTCTCTTTTCACAGCTATTTGTAAGGCCTCCTCAGACAGCCATCTTGCCTTTTTGCATTTCTTTTTCTTGAGGATGTTCTTGATCCCTGCCTCCTATACAATGTCATGAGCTGCCATCCACAGTTCTTCAGACACTCTATCAGATATAATCCCTTAAATCTATTTCTCACTTCCACTGTGTACTCATAAGGGATTTGATTTAGGTCATACCTGAATGGTCTAGTGGTTTTCTCTACTTTCTTCAATTTAAGTCTGGATTTGACAATAATGAGTTCATGATCTGAGGCAGAGTCAGCTTCCGATCTTATTTTTACTGACTGTATAGAACTTCTCCATCTTTGGCTGCAAAGAATATAATCAGTCTGATTTTGGTATTGAGCATCTGGTGACGTCCATGTGTAGGGTCTCCTCTTTTGTTGTTGGAAGAGGGTGTTTGCTATGATCAGTGCCTCCTCTTGAAGGATGGCTTGTATGCATCTCTGATGACAAGATGAATGTCCTGGGGCAGTGTCTATGTGAATAGATATTAACTGTTGTCTGTAATAACTTGAAAGATTCTTCATTGCTTAGAGTAAGAATTTTTTACTCGAAATGTTAAAATGCTTTGAAGTTTGAGTCCAATCCTATTTTTCTTATTTTTGAAATTTTCATATATACAGTGTGTACTGATTTTGTCTTTCAAAGATGTTGTCCAAATTTTAGCACTCCACTGCTACATGGATACCATCAGTCCACCTTATTTTTACTTACCTATACCTTAATCATACTGTTCATGGGGTTCTCAAGGCAAGAATACTGAAGTGGTTTGCCATTCCCTTCTCCAGTGGACCACATTCTGTCAGACCTCTCCACCATGACCCGCCCGTCTTGGGTGGCCTCACACAGCATGGCTTAGTTTCATTGAGTTAGACAAGGCTGTGGTCTGTGTGATCAGATTGGCTAGTTTTCTGTGATTATGGTCTCAGTGTATCTAATGCCCATTCACAATACCTACCATCTTACTTGAATTTCTCTTACCTTGGACGTGAATTATCTCTTCATGACTGCTTCAGCAAAGCACAGCCTCTGGTCCTTACCTTGGATGAGTCACCCCTCCTGACTTTGAACATGGAGTAGCTCCTCTCGGCCCTCCTGCACCCGTGCAGCCACTGCTCCTTGGACGTTGGATTGCTCCTCTCGTCTGCCACCCCTGTCCTCGGACATGGAGTAGCTCCTCTTGGCCGCCACCACAGATAATCATGATGGTGAGAAACCTATATACAAGTCAGAAAGCAACAGTTAGAACTGGACATGGAACAACAGACTGGTTCCAAATAGGAAAAGGAGTATGTCAAGGCTGTATATTGTCACCCTGCTTATTTAACTTATATGCAGAGGACATCATGAGAAACGCTGGGCTGAAAGAAGCACAAGCTGGAATCAAGATTGTCAGAAGAAATATCAATAACCTCAGATATGCAGATGACACCACCCTTATGGCAGAAATTGAAGAGAAACTGAAGAGCCTCTTGATGAAAGTGAAAGAGGAGAGTGAAAAAGTTGGCTTAATGCTCAACATTCAGAAAACGAAGATCATGGCATCTGGTCCCTTCACTTCCTGGGAAATAAATGGGGAAAAAGTGGAAACAGTGTTCGACTTTATTTTTTGTGGCTTCAAAATCACTGCTAATTGTACTTGCAGCCATGAAATTAAAAGACGCTTACTCCTTGGAAAGAAAGTGAACAACCTAGACAGCATATTGAAAAGCAGAGACATTACTTTGCCAACAAAGGTCTGTCTAATCAAGGCTATAGTTTTTCCAGTAGTCACGTATGGATATGAGAGTTGGACTGTGAAGAAGGCTGAGCACAAAAGAATTGATGCTTTTGGAGTGTGGTGTTGGAGAAGACTAGCATCCCTTGGACTGCAAGAAGATCCAACTGGTCCATTCTAAAGGATATCAGTCCTGAGTGTTCATTGGAAGGACAGATGCTAAAGCTGAAACTTCATATATGATATTATAAATGTTTCAGTGTTGATGTATGGCAGAACGAATACAGTATTGTGAAGTAATTAACCTCCAATTAAAATAAATAAATTTATATTAAAAAATAAAGCTGAAACTCCAATAGTTTGGCCACCTGATGCGAAGAGTTAACTCATTGGAAAAGACCCTGATGCTGGGAGGGATTGGGGGCAGGAGGAGAAGGGGACTACAGAGGATGAGATGGTTGGATGGTATCACCAACTTGATGGACATGAGTTTGACTGAACTCTGGGAGTTGACGTGCTGTGATTCATGGGGTCACAAAGATTCAGAGATGACTGAGTGCCTGAGCTAAACTGAACTGAATATCTTAACCACCTTTTGAGATTGCTTATGTCAAAGAGACTATTTTCAAAACTTCTGTTACAATGATCCCACCCTTCTAGTTTAGTTCGCGAAGCAGTTTTGGGGTCCTTAGTGCTGCTGTGGACTCAGACTCCCCTTCTGATTGTAACCTCTCTGAAGCAGGACTTTATCTTACATTCTCAAACTGCACAATGTCAAGGACTGGTGATGATTATGTTGTAGTTGAAGGTTCAGAGTTGGAATTTCAGAGGCAGATGGTCGCAAATGGAGGTGTAGTTTTAATTTTTGCAAGTACATTTGATTCAAAGTCCCAAAATTATTTTCTCATAAAATAACTAATTTATTCTCTGTAAGCCTGATCTCCTGAGCTTCCATTTCCTTGTGGGAGTTATTGATAATTTACACAACAGCTATTTAGGAAATCCTCTGGTGAGGGTTGTGCAGAATTGAGTCAATGAATTCACTAAAGTACTTTTAAGAAGGTTCCAGTTTCAAGATGGTATCAGAATATTATCTATCCTCTTAGTCAACATGAAGAAGCTGAGAGAAAAATGGCATGTCTACATTTGTAGAGTAATTCATATGAGGGAATGTTAATTTCATAATTAATTTTGACATAACTAGTTTTGATCATGTCTGTTTTTATTTACTTTTAATTGAAAGATAATTGCTTTACAATGTTCTGTTGTTTTCTGTCATACATCAACATGAGTCAACCATAGGTATACACTTGTCCCTTCTCTTTTGAACCTTCTTCCCACCTCCCACCCCATCCCACCCCTCTAGGTTGTCATGGTAGGGCATTTTTTCTTTTCCTTTTTAGGAAATTTCCTGAATTGCCATCAGGAAGCCAGACATGGAAGATGAGTTTAGAAGCTTAGGAAAACATTATCTTTAAGCTTTTTATGAGGGATAATTTGGTAGAAATAGGAATGTTTCATCTTTGTCTTTTGGTTTAAATGACCTAACTTGAATGTACATTTTGTTTGAATTTTGTACTTGGCATAGAGATGGTGAATGTGCTTTAAGACATATGGGCTCATAGAATGTTAGAATGATGAGACCTTGGTTGGTTTCTCTGGGTCTTAGTTTCTTCACATTACATATACTGGAATATTATATGTAGAAAACAAACCTCTGAATCAGCTAACTTAAATCTTATGCTACTCATGTCCAAAGTTTTCTGAACAGGAATATTTTATTTGGGAAAGGCTGGGAAAAATAAAGTGATACGCATTTTGACAGTCAGAAACTGTTGTTTTCACATAATNTCAAGGCTATAGTTTTTCCAGTAGTCACGTATGGATATGAGAGTTGGACTGTGAAGAAGGCTGAGCACAAAAGAATTGATGCTTTTGGAGTGTGGTGTTGGAGAAGACTAGCATCCCTTGGACTGCAAGAAGATCCAACTGGTCCATTCTAAAGGATATCAGTCCTGAGTGTTCATTGGAAGGACAGATGCTAAAGCTGAAACTTCATATATGATATTATAAATGTTTCAGTGTTGATGTATGGCAGAACGAATACAGTATTGTGAAGTAATTAACCTCCAATTAAAATAAATAAATTTATATTAAAAAATAAAGCTGAAACTCCAATAGTTTGGCCACCTGATGCGAAGAGTTAACTCATTGGAAAAGACCCTGATGCTGGGAGGGATTGGGGGCAGGAGGAGAAGGGGACTACAGAGGATGAGATGGTTGGATGGTATCACCAACTTGATGGACATGAGTTTGAGTGAACTCTGGGAGTTGACGTGCTGTGATTCATGGGGTCACAAAGATTCAGAGATGACTGAGTGCCTGAGCTAAACTGAACTGAATATCTTAACCACCTTTTGAGATTGCTTATGTCAAAGAGACTATTTTCAAAACTTCTGTTACAATGATCCCACCCTTCTAGTTTAGTTCGCGAAGCAGTTTTGGGGTCCTTAGTGCTGCTGTGGACTCAGACTCCCCTTCTGATTGTAACCTCTCTGAAGCAGGACTTTATCTTACATTCTCAAACTGCACAATGTCAAGGACTGGTGATGATTATGTTGTAGTTGAAGGTTCAGAGTTGGAATTTCAGAGGCAGATGGTCGCAAATGGAGGTGTAGTTTTAATTTTTGCAAGTACATTTGATTCAAAGTCCCAAAATTATTTTCTCATAAAATAACTAATTTATTCTCTGTAAGCCTGATCTCCTGAGCTTCCATTTCCTTGTGGGAGTTATTGATAATTTACACAACAGCTATTTAGGAAATCCTCTGGTGAGGGTTGTGCAGAATTGAGTCAATGAATTCACTAAAGTACTTTTAAGAAGGTTCCAGTTTCAAGATGGTATCAGAATATTATCTATCCTCTTAGTCAACATGAAGAAGCTGAGAGAAAAATGGCATGTCTACATTTGTAGAGTAATTCATATGAGGGAATGTTAATTTCATAATTAATTTTGACATAACTAGTTTTGATCATGTCTGTTTTTATTTACTTTTAATTGAAAGATAATTGCTTTACAATGTTCTGTTGTTTTCTGTCATACATCAACATGAGTCAACCATAGGTATACACTTGTCCCTTCTCTTTTGAACCTTCTTCCCACCTCCCACCCCATCCCACCCCTCTAGGTTGTCATGGTAGGGCATTTTTTCTTTTCCTTTTTAGGAAATTTCCTGAATTGCCATCAGGAAGCCAGACATGGAAGATGTGTATAGAAGCTTAGGAAAACATTATCTTTAAGCTTTTTATGAGGGATAATTTGGTAGAAATAGGAATGTTTCATCTTTGTCTTTTGGTTTAAATGACCTAACTTGAATGTACATTTTGTTTGAATTTTGTACTTGGCATAGAGATGGTGAATGTGCTTTAAGACATATGGGCTCATAGAATGTTAGAATGATGAGACCTTGGTTGGTTTCTCTGGGTCTTAGTTTCTTCACATTACATATACTGGAATATTATATGTAGAAAACAAACCTCTGAATCAGCTAACTTAAATCTTATGCTACTCATGTCCAAAGTTTTCTGAACAGGAATATTTTATTTGGGAAAGGCTGGGAAAAATAAAGTGATACGCATTTTGACAGTCAGAAACTGTTGTTTTCACATAATAATTTGAGCTGGTTGAGATCACAGATGAGCATATTCTAGTTACATCTTCATAGTTTTTTTTTTTTTAATCACCTTAATTTATTTTGACACTTAAAATGCTTTGTTTCCATCTTTGAGTGAAAGCAAACATAAGTATAAGTGACCTGAAATGAGTTCTGTGTTTACAAAGAAACATTTCACTACTTAGGTATGATTTTTTTGACTAATGTGAAATTTCACATTAGTCTTTTCTTTTCTGAGCTCCATTGCTTCTGAGACCACAGGAGGTCTGTTGCTTTTATTTCATTAATTTCCTGTTAAGTAAAATCCTTTTCAAGGTGTCTTACCAGGGAACACTGGCATTCATTTTCTGTTAACACATCTCCTGCAGACACTTCACTTAATATTTCTGAGTGAATGTGTTGCTGGAATCACCGTGATTATTTCCATGTCCAAAATGTGTACCTCCCTTCTTCAGTTTTTCTTTTTTCTTTTTGGTGCTATACTCACTTCTGCTTCCTCTAACTTTCTATTCATTTTTTCTAAAACCTTTTTATTTTGAA
>SJYA01002012.1:22871-34902 GCA_006410615.1 Neotragus moschatus
TATAGTTTTTCCAGTAGTCACGTATGGATATGAGAGTTGGACTGTGAAGAAGGCTGAGCACAAAAGAATTGATGCTTTTGGAGTGTGGTGTTGGAGAAGACTAGCATCCCTTGGACTGCAAGAAGATCCAACTGGTCCATTCTAAAGGATATCAGTCCTGAGTGTTCATTGGAAGGACAGATGCTAAAGCTGAAACTTCATATATGATATTATAAATGTTTCAGTGTTGATGTATGGCAGAACGAATACAGTATTGTGAAGTAATTAACCTCCAATTAAAATAAATAAATTTATATTAAAAAATAAAGCTGAAACTCCAATAGTTTGGCCACCTGATGCGAAGAGTTAACTCATCGGAAAAGACCCTGATGCTGGGAGGGATTGGGGGCAGGAGGAGAAGGGGACTACAGAGGATGAGATGGTTGGATGGTATCACCAACTTGATGGACATGAGTTTGACTGAACTCTGGGAGTTGACGTGCTGTGATTCATGGGGTCACAAAGATTCAGAGATGACTGAGTGCCTGAGCTAAACTGAACTGAATATCTTAACCACCTTTTGAGATTGCTTATGTCAAAGAGACTATTTTCAAAACTTCTGTTACAATGATCCCACCCTTCTAGTTTAGTTCGCGAAGCAGTTTTGGGGTCCTTAGTGCTGCTGTGGACTCAGACTCCCCTTCTGATTGTAACCTCTCTGAAGCAGGACTTTATCTTACATTCTCAAACTGCACAATGTCAAGGACTGGTGATGATTATGTTGTAGTTGAAGGTTCAGAGTTGGAATTTCAGAGGCAGATGGTCACAAATGGAGGTGTAGTTTTAATTTTTGCAAGTACATTTGATTCAAAGTCCCAAAATTATTTTCTCATAAAATAACTAATTTATTCTCTGTAAGCCTGATCTCCTGAGCTTCCATTTCCTTGTGGGAGTTATTGATAATTTACACAACAGCTATTTAGGAAATCCTCTGGTGAGGGTTGTGCAGAATTGAGTCAATGAATTCACTAAAGTACTTTTAAGAAGGTTCCAGTTTCAAGATGGTATCAGAATATTATCTATCCTCTTAGTCAACATGAAGAAGCTGAGAGAAAAATGGCATGTCTACATTTGTAGAGTAATTCATATGAGGGAATGTTAATTTCATAATTAATTTTGACATAACTAGTTTTGATCATGTCTGTTTTTATTTACTTTTAATTGAAAGATAATTGCTTTACAATGTTCTGTTGTTTTCTGTCATACATCAACATGAGTCAACCATAGGTATACACTTGTCCCTTCTCTTTTGAACCTTCTTCCCACCTCCCACCCCATCCCACCCCTCTAGGTTGTCATGGTAGGGCATTTTTTCTTTTCCTTTTTAGGAAATTTCCTGAATTGCCATCAGGAAGCCAGACATGGAAGATGAGTTTAGAAGCTTAGGAAAACATTATCTTTAAGCTTTTTATGAGGGATAATTTGGTAGAAATAGGAATGTTTCATCCTTGTCTTTTGGTTTAAATGACCTAACTTGAATGTACATTTTGTTTGAATTTTGTACTTGGCATAGAGATGGTGAATGTGCTTTAAGACATATGGGCTCATAGAATGTTAGAATGATGAGACCTTGGTTGGTTTCTCTGGGTCTTAGTTTCTTCACATTACATATACTGGAATATTATATGTAGAAAACAAACCTCTGAATCAGCTAACTTAAATCTTATGCTACTCATGTCCAAAGTTTTCTGAACAGGAATATTTTATTTGGGAAAGGCTGGGAAAAATAAAGTGATACGCATTTTGACAGTCAGAAACTGTTGTTTTCACATAATAATTTGAGCTGGTTGAGATCACAGATGAGCATATTCTAGTTACATCTTCATAGTTTTTTTTTTTTTAATCACCTTAATTTATTTTGACACTTAAAATGCTTTGTTTCCATCTTTGAGTGAAAGCAAACATAAGTATAAGTGACCTGAAATGAGTTCTGTGTTTACAAAGAAACATTTCACTACTTAGGTATGATTTTTTTGACTAATGTGAAATTTCACATTAGTCTTTTCTTTTCTGAGCTCCATTGCTTCTGAGACCACAGGAGGTCTGTTGCTTTTATTTCATTAATTTCCTGTTAAGTAAAATCCTTTTCAAGGTGTCTTACCAGGGAACACTGGCATTCATTTTCTGTTAACACATCTCCTGCAGACACTTCACTTAATATTTCTGAGTGAATGTGTTGCTGGAATCACCGTGATTATTTCCATGTCCAAAATGTGTACCTCCCTTCTTCAGTTTTTCTTTTTTCTTTTTGGTGCTATACTCACTTCTGCTTCCTCTAACTTTCTATTCATTTTTTCTAAAACCTTTTTATTTTGAAATAAATATTCACAGGAAGATTCAAAGATAGTACAGAGAGGTCTCATGTACCTTTCCCTCAGTTTTACCCCAGTTTACTACTATACAAAACCCAGGAAACTGACATTGGTATTCATGTGTATAATTCTGTATTGTTTTAGCACTCATGTAGATTTGTTTAACCACCAGCACAATCAGGATACAAACTATTCCATCTCCACAAAGATCTCCTGTGTGTTATCCTTTTATAGTAACACCACCACCCTCCTTCCCAACATTCTTCACCCCAGGCAACCTCTTCTCCATCTCTAAAATTCTGCCATCTGAGCATGTTTTATAGATGGAATCATAGAGTACGTGACCTTTTCAGATTGGTTTTCATTTTTATCAGCTCTGCTCTTGACGCTCAGCCAGATTGTTGCCTGGGTCACATTCTGTTCCTCTTTATTACTGAGTAGTGTTCTGTGGTATGGATATACCTCAGTTTGCTCAATCATTTTAGTTATTTCAAGTGTTTGGTCATTTAAATATTGTTTCTATGAATAAAGTTGTCCAGGTTTTTCTGTCAACACAGGTTTTTAGGGGGATAAATGCCTAGGTGTGTCATTTTTGTGCTTAAGATATTATTTTTCTCTCCCAGATTCTGATGTCACAGTTGATTACAGCACCTATTGAGTGTTTAAGAACTCATCTCTCTAATGGGCTGAAAAAAGAGTGGAGTTTGATAAAGCAACCAGCCTGTGCATGAGGAACACAGGTGTTTGGGAGAAGGCATCACGGAGTAGATACCACTGAGGACTTTGAACTCTGTTCCAAAGCCAACTTCATTTGTCTGAGCTTGCATTCCTTCTTGGACTTCAGAAGTTATCTTTTAGACAGCACACTGACTTTTTTTTCCCCCCAGACTCTGAAGCAATTAGCAAGGAAGTTATATTTCTTACAGCCTTTATCTAGGGTGAAGGTGAGAACTATCAGCCTGAATTCATCAAATGCACATGGTACCTTATCTGTGAAACATGTCTTAAAACATCCTTGATTCAAAGGCAGGGATTTTTACAAATGTTATCTGGCACATTTGGAGGAATTGCTTTAGATAATCTCCAAAAGCTACTTCTACACCTAAAAATCTATGATTCTCTTCAAAAATTTCTGTTTTAATCAACAAGAAACTGAGGTTTAGTGACTTAATACCATGCAAACAGTGGATGGATGACCACTAAGAGGCAGAAGTCAGGAGTGTTGTCTGTCGATCTACCCTGTAAATGTAAAAAAGGTAAAAGATTCATTCATTTTTAAAATGAGGAGACCCGATTATGAATTGACTCCAAAGAAAGATCTCTCTCATTCTCATTACAGATTAGGTCAGAGAAATGGATTATCGAAAATGAAACTGGTGACTGAGTTTGTTTCCATGGGCTTGACAAATTGCCTCCAGCTCCAGGTTGTTCTTTTTGTGATATTTCTCTTGGTCTATGTTGCCACTTTTCTGGGAAACTTGGGGGGGATGATCACTCTCATTTGGATGGATTCTCGACTGCACAGCCCCGTGAACTTTTTTCTCAGCCACTGGTCCTTTGTGGATGTCTAGTCCTCTTCTGTCATTGGTCCCAAGATGTTAACTGACATCTTTGTGGAGAAAAAAGTCATCTCTTTCTTTGATTGTGCTGCCCAGATCTGGATTTTTGGTCAGTGTGTAGTGACTGAGTGTTTCCTCCTGGCTTCCATGGCACATGACTGGCATATGGCCATCTGTAAGCCCCTATTGTATACACTCATTATGTCTCAGCGAATCTGTGGGCAGCTGGTTGTAGCTCCTTATATCAAGGGCCTTATAAGCACCATGATCCACACAACTTTCACCTTTTGCCTGCCTTACTGTGGTCTAGAAATCATCAATCACTTCTTCTGTGAGCTTCTTCCTGTTCTCTCCCTGGCATGTGCAGACTCACGGGTCAATGAAGTTTTACTTTTCTCTTGGCTGGAGCTCCAAGAGTACTCAGTGGCCAAATCATCTTGGTCTCCTACATTTAGGTGTCATCACTGTCCTGAGAACCCGTCTGCTGACAAGAGGTGGAAAGCCTCCCCACCTGCTCTTCACACCTGACTGCTGTCTCCATCCTTTATGGGACACTCTTCTTCATCTACATACGTGCAAGGTCCAGTTTCTCCTTGGATATTAATAAAGTGGTTTTTGTGTTCTACACAGCCTTGATTTCCATGTTGAACCCACTTATCTATAGCCTGAGAAACAAGGAAGTAAAAGAATCATTCAGAAGGACATATGAAAGGAGGAAGTTTCTTATGGGTAAATAAACTGGAACACCGTTTATACTACAGATTGAGAATAATCTGTATGCAAGACATAACCACGTGGGCTGGGTATGCTGCTGCTGCTGCTAAATCGCTTCAGTCATGTCTGACTTTGTGTGACCCCATAGACAGCAGCTCACCAGGCTCCCCTGTCCCTGAGATTCTCCAGGCAAGAACACTGGAGTGGGTTGCCATTTCCTTCTCCAATGCATGAAAGTGAAAAGTGAAAGTGAAGTCTCTCAATCGTGTCCAAATCCTAGCGACTCCATGGATTGCAGCCTATCAGGCTCCTCTGTCCATGAGATTTTCCAGGCAAGAGTACTGGATCTTTATTTTATGTTGAGATTTTGGGTCATTGACAAGTCATACAATGTCTTGGGTTATAATTTTCTCACTTTGTTTTTCTCATTTCTGATTCAGTAGGGATGGATTTTAGAACTTTAAAAAGAGTAGATGATTGAATCCCAAGACTTAAAAATATTCTTATTCATATAAAAAATTTTATGACTAGGATATCAGAAGTTCTTTGTTAAGTCCTGAGTAAATGTAATCATAGTAGTGACTTAGCAGTACTTTTGTTTTTCTTACAGTGTGTTGAGATCTCTCGTCTGTAATCTTGACCTTGACTCTTTAAACATAGACTGTTAAAAAATGTATTAAGGTCAAAAGTTTAAAGCTTTCAATTATAAGATAAATATGTTCTGGGGCTGTAAAATATAGCATAGTTTCTATAGCTAACGATACTGTATTTTATATTTGTAAGTTGCTGAGAAAGGAGATTTTAATCATTCTCATCATGAGAAATAAAATTCAGAACTCTGTTAGATGATTGATAAGTTAAATGGTGTAATCATTTTGCAATATACACAAATATTGAATCATTATGCTGTATACCTTGGACTAATAAAATATTATGTTAATTATATATCAGTAAACCTGAAAAAAGTGAGATATTCAGGAACTATGTAACCATAGCACTCTCTTAATATTACCTTCATATTTGGCGTAGGTTTATTCCCAAGGCCTTTTATATCCTCTATACTCTTTAGTCATAGTAATAACTTACTGGGATTTTGCTGCTGTAATCATATGCTTTGTGCATATGAAGTAAAGAATGCCTTCATGCTCTTTAATAAAGTACTAGCTATTATTGTTACTGTTTATTGGTCTTCATGACATAGGCAGGGTATTAGTTCTATATTTACAGATAATGTACCAATAACTATGAAGAGTCACTGCATTGCCTGTGACTTCATCATTTGGTCTCACACTTTCATTTTCTCCAGTTACAATATTCCTTCAGCCATATTTTTGTGCTCTATTTTCTGGAACATGGCAACAAATCCAAGAAAGGGAATAAATGACGCTTTTGCACTAGTATGTAACAGCAATGGCACCCCACTCCAGTACTCTTGCCTGGAAAATCCCATGGACAGAGGAGCCTGGTAGGCTGCAGTCTATGGGGTTGCTAAGAGTCAGACACGACTGAGTGACTTCACTTTCTATTTTCACCTTCATGCATTGGAGAAGGAAATGGCAAAGCCATTCCAGTGTTTTTGCCTGGAGAATCCCAGGGACAGCAGAGCCTGGTGGGCTGCCGTCTATGGGATTGCACAGAGTCGGACACGACTGAAGTGACTTAGCAGCAAGACTTATTGAGATCTACACTTTGTCATCCTTAAAGATTTTCTTTAAAATGTATTTAAACTTTAATTAAAAAATAAATAACAACAAAAAATGGATTTAATTTTAGTTCAGTAACTTTGAAGGATAAAAGTAGTTAGGAATACCCTAGAATTTTTGTTTTACATATTTTTTGTCATGCTTTCTGTCAGTTTTGGTGACTATGTTGGTTAATTACACTGCAGTATATTTTAGAACTGGACATGGAACAACAGACTGGTTCCAAATAGGAAAAGGAGTACGTTAAGGTTGTATAATGTCAACCTGCTTATTTAACTTATATGCAGAGTACATTATGAGAAACACCAGGCTGGAAGAAGCACAATATCAGTAACCTCAGATATGCAGATGACACCACCCTTATGGCAGAAAGTGAAGAGAAACAAAAAAGCCTCTTGATGAAATTAAAAGAGGAGAGTGAAAAAGTTGGCTTAAAGCTCAACATTCAGAAAACAAAGATCATAGCATCTGGTTCCATCACTTCATGGGAAATAGATGGGGAAACAGTGTCAGACTTTATTTTGTTGGGCTCCAAAATCACTGCGGATGGTGATTGCAGCCATGAGATTAAAAGACACTTACTCCTTGGAAGGAGAGTTATGACCAACCTAGATAACATATTCGGAGAAGGCAAAGGCATCCCACTCCAGTGTTCTTGCCTGGAGAATCCTGGGATGGGGGAGCTTGGTGGGCTGCCATCTATGGGGTCACACAGAGTTGGACACAACTGAAGCAACTTAGCAGCAGCAGCAGATAGCATATTAAAAAGCAGAGACATTACTTTGCCAAAAAAGGTCCATCTAGTCAAGGCTATGGTTTTTCCAGTAGTCATGTATGGATGTGAGAGTTGGACTATGAAGAAGGCTGAGAGCCAAGGAATTAATGCTTTTGGAGTGTGGTGTTGGAGAAGACTCTTGAGAGTCCCTTGGACTGCAAGGAGATCCAACCAGTCTGTTCTAAAGGAGATCAGTCCTGGGTGTTCTTTGGAAGGAATGATGCTGAAGCTGAAACTCCAGTACTTTGGCCACCTGATGCGAAGAGTTGACTCATTGGAAAGGACTCTGATGCTGGGAGCGATTGGGGGCAGGAGGAGAAGGGGATGAGGATGAGATGGCTGAATGACATCACTGACTCAGTGGACGTGAGTCTGAGTGAATTCCGGGAGTTGGTGATGGACAGGGAGGCTTGGCCTGCTGCAATTCATGGGGTTGTAAAGAGTCGGACATAACTGAGCGACGGAACTGAACTGACTGATACTGAGGAGAGAAAAGATTTGAAAAAATGGTATTGGATTCATGAATGTCTGCGCGGGAAAAAAGTGATCATTTACCCTTACCTCACAACACACACTAAGGTTATCTCAAGATGATTTGGAGATCAAGATATGAATGGCAAGGAGTTAAAATATTTAGAAAATAATATGGGAGAGGATCTCTATGATATCTGGTTGCAAAAAAAAAAAAGCTACAAAAATACTAAACATGAAGGAAAATGTTGATTCCCTAAACCACATTAAGATTGAGACCATAGGCTTGCCTTTAAGAGTATAAGCATGGTAAGACACACCAAGGAAAGATGTGTTTACAGTGAATATAGCTGGTATACCTGAAATACACAAATAATTATATATATTTTTAACAAGGCAGGCAATTTAGTGAAAAAAATGTGAGCAAGCACTTGAATAACCACTGGTTATGTACATGTCCTGTAAATACTGCAAAGTTGCTCAGTCTCACTAGAAATCAGCAAAATGACTGGTAAAACTCCAATGCAGCATTAGGTTTGCCTTTGTCAGTGAAACATCTCTCAATTTCTCATGGAAAAACCTGTATTAATATAATAGAAATTCTTCATACATTTTGATTCTCAATGATTTTTTTTTTGGTCCGTATTGGAAAAAGACACTAAAATGATCACAATGTCAAATAACGTATCCTGTGGAAAATTCTCTATTATAACAAACTTTAGATAAACAGTTCCAGAAATTGTGTCATCATTACTCTGAAGTTTACTCTGTAAATAGCTAAAGAATGAGGTAAGAAAAGGAGTCAAACATGGAAAACAAATATTTTGATCCTAGAGGATTTTTAAAAGGATTTAGAGGCAGCAAGAACATTTTAATTTACTCTCCTCTTAATAAAATTCCCAAGATATGGCATACTTTAGGGAAACAAATTCTCCCAGGACAAAAAATGATGTAACTACTTCTGAAAACCTTAATTCATGTGGAAATTTTTTTTCAGAGTGGAATCTTCCTACTTCCTTGGGGGAAAAACTAAGAATACAACCAAGTGACTGCTAGACAGTCGGACTTCCTCTGTGCGAAGGCACAGGTCTGGGTGGGCAGATGAAATGCATGCTGAAGAAAGAGCACAGTTTGTACAGTTTGTGCTCCAATGTTAATTCCCTAAAGAAGAAAGGAACTCACTGACATGTAAGTTTAACTCACTTTTTAAACCTATTTCTGCTTCTCTATTTATCTTCAAATGTTCAAGATGAGTTAAATGGATTTATGGGAAAATAAGACTGACCAACATTTAAAATATTTTATAGGTTTTCTAATGTCGAACAAACTCTTAGTTAAACCCTAATTTTCTCTCTAAAACATTTAAGCCATATTGCTCTTTAGAACTGTATTTGATTTTCTGGTGTTTTGTTCTAGCTTTTTTTATGCCAATGTTCCTAAACTGAAAATCTGCAATTTCTTTTCTTATGGATAATGTTATGCTTTTAAGTAATTTAAAGCTTTGTGCACTATCAATTTTTTTTTTTCTCACTCTAGTGACTGAACTAACCAATGGCTGGTGAAAACTATACAAGGGTCACAGAGTTTATCTTCACAGGCTTAAAGTACCATCCGCATGTGCAAGGCCTCCTCTTCTTGCTCTTCCTTCTTTTTTACCTTGTTACCATGACTGGAAACCTGGGCATGATTATCCTTATCCGGATGGATTCCCGCCTGCACACACCCATGTACTTTTTTCTCAGTCACCTGTCCTTTGTGGATGTCTGCTTTTCATCCGTGGTTGGCCCCAAGATGCTCAGAGACTTCTTCACTGAAAGGAAGGTCATTTCTTTCCTAGGCTGCGCCTTGCAGCAGTGGTTCTTTGGGTTCTTTGTGGCCATCGAGTGCCTTCTCCTGGCATCCATGGCTTATGACCGCTACGTGGCCATCTGTAACCCATTGCTGTATCCAGCTGTCATGTCTCACAGACTCTGCATACAGCTGGTGGTCGGACCCTACGCTGTTGGATTTCTGAACACCATGACCCACACAACAGCTGCTTTCCGACTTCCCTTTTGTGGATCAAACATTATCAATCACTTCTTCTGTGACATGTCCCCGCTTCTCTCTCTGGTATGTGCTGACACGCGGATCAATAAATTGCTAGTTTTCATCGTGGCTGGAGCTGTACTTGTCGTCAGCAGCCTGACTATATTAATCTCCTATTTTTACATCCTCATCTCTATCCTGAGCATCCGCTCTGCTCATGGGAGGCACAGGGCCTTTTCCACATGCTCTTCCCATCTCACAGCTGTCTCCATCTTGTATGGGACTCTCTTCTTTATCTACGTGAGGCCAGGTGCAGGTTTTTCTCTGGATCTCAATAAAGTGGTGGCAGTGTTCTACACAGCAGTGATTCCCATGTTGAATCCTCTCATCTACAGCTTGAGAAATAAAGAAGTGAAAGCCGCTATGTGCAGGATAATCACCAGGAGAAAGTTGGGCCTCAAAAGTTAAATTTCCATATAAAACAGAAAATAGAGTAGAAAGTAAAGCTTCCAGACGTGGCTAGACTGTCTGACCATCATCCAAAGATGCTAAAAAATTTACAGAATTTGGGGGTTGCTATCCTTCCATTCTTCTACATGATTTTTATTTTAGTACCTTTTTTTAAAAGCTCCATTTCATCACGTCCCTGTTAGTGACAAAAATCCCCAATCACCCAGACTCAGAGCGATTCTTTCTCCTCAAACATCTTCATTACTGAGAATATGATCAAATCTAATAAATGTTGAAGAAACCTAGTTACTAATACTCTCACACCAGTTGGACCAGCAGAAATGTCCAGATGAGGTGAGATTCTTTGGAACAGCAAACATTACCCCTATCCTTACAGGTAGAGTTGAAAATATCAAACAGAACATTTACTTCTCTTACATATGACTTTAAAAAGTAAATAATGCTCGATATATTATATTTAATATCTATCATGCTTATTTTCTTAATTCTTACCTTCCAAAAATACAATATCATGATCACTGAAAATAAAAAGAAAATGCAGCTAAGCACGTGAAAAAAAATGTTAACCAAAAGACAAAAACAAAACAACAAAAACTCTTCAGTTTTCCAACTATTACTTTAGTATTAATATTCAGTTTTCCCTAGTTCTTTCAAATAAAGATAGAGATAGCTTACTACAGAAAGTAGAAATAAATTACAAAGAAGTGAATGAAAAAAATGAGAAAACTTCAAAAAATTCAGAAACAATGTGCTGAGAAGTTATTGGTAATTAAAATGCAGAACATTTATTTCTTATTGTCTTGTTAGTATTTTTCTGTTATTCTTCTCAAATTAAAAAAATACAATAGAATGGAGATAAAAATTATTTCAACACCTTTCTGCTCCCCTCAACCTCAGAAGAATCCAAAGAGGAATTATATGAATTGCAATCACTTTCATAAAAGTTAAGTGATTTTTTAAAAGTATCCATTTGGTATAAACTAAATTCTAACAACATCTATTTTTAGCCCTGATAGTATTGGTGATCTAAAAGCGTAAAATTTATCTCTAGGCTATACAGAGATCCACATATGAGTAGGGGAAACAAAACAAAACAAAAAACAGACATGCTTGAGTAGTGATGTAGGAAAGAACTAGGGTGTAGAATCTAGCTCAAACCCCTGCCCAGATAAATATCTTCATGGGGTTGTTGGATAAGCAAATGATTTCTCAGGCAGTATTGATGGAAGGATAGTGTCACAGTCCTTCTTCCTCACGCCAGAAGTTGTGCCTGCTTTGAACATTGCAGCTATGCTGAGAATAGCACATTACAGGGAGTGGACTGGACCTGGGGTGACTGGGTTCAAGGGAAGTGAGCAGAGAATGGAATCAGCTGGATACCAAGATGTGGAGCCGGTGTATAGGCCAGGAATAAGAGCCTGCATTCAATGAAGCTGTTGTCTCTGCAGGAGTGAGGCATGTGCTAAATAGTTAGAGAGACAGAAATAGTGCTCGTAGGATGCTATTAAAAGGGTCAGGATGTTAGCTCAGAAATTTCTTCCATTTAATTTCTATTATTTATTTATTGTGGAAACAATTAATCAGATGGAGGCTGGGATGAGCCATTTCAGATGTGTATGTGTTTGCTGCTAATAGTGAAATGAAGTGACTTTTCTTCCTCTTGATGGAAAGAAAATTATCACTGTTCAGATCTGTGCCTTAGAGCAGAGGTTCTTGGGGTTCTTGCAGATGGTAAGTGGTTCCTCTAAACATCTATGGCATCTAAATATCTTCTGGAAACCAGAGCTCTATTTACTTGCTGAGTCACACAGATGATGTGTTACAGTGGTGGAGAGGGATTCTGCTCTTGGGTTTGTGAATACTATTATAGCTCATGACAACTGCTGATTTCCAATTATTCTCCAGGTCATTTCTAAGACATTGCCTTACTATTTGCCATCAAATGCTCTGACACTCCAT
>SJYA01002013.1:6846-39611 GCA_006410615.1 Neotragus moschatus
AGGATTTTTAGTTCCTCTTCACTTTCTGCCATAAGGGTGGTATCATCTGCATATCCGAGGTTATTGATATTTCTTCCGGCAATCTTGATTCCAACTTGTGCTTCTTCCAGCCCAGCATTTCTCATGATGTACTCTGCATAGAAGTTAAATAAACAGGCTGACAATATACAGCCTTGATGTACTCCTTTTCCTATTTGGAACCAGTTTGTTGTTCCATGTCCAGTTCTAACTGTTGTTTCCTGGCCTGCATACAGATTTCTCAAGAGGCAGGTCAAGTGGTCTAGTATTCCCATCTCTTTCAGAATTTTCTACAGTTTATTGTGATCCACACAGTCAAAGGCTTTGGCATAGTCAATAAAGCAGAAATAGATGTTTTTCTGGAACTCTGTTGCTTTTTCCATAATCTAGCAGATGTTGGCTATTTGATCTCTGGTTCCTCTGCCTTTTCTAAAACCAGCTTGTAATAAGATTATGTCATTTAATTTCAAAGACAGCAGCTATGGGCAAAGATGAGGGCTGGAGGGAGAATTTGGAAAAGGATCCTGCCCCTCCCACCCATAGACTTTAGTTGCAGATTTTATCTTTGTCCCTTCAAGACTGAGTAGTTTGGGGCAAAATTTATAAGTTTAAATCAGGTCATCAGTTCAGTTCAGTTCAGTCACTTAGTCGTGTCTGACTCTTTGCGACCCCATGAGTCACAGCACACCAGGCCTCCCTGTCCATCACCAACTACCGGAGTTCATTCAGGTCATACTGACCTTACAAAGGCTCAAGTGGAAAGGAAATAAAAATATATAGAAACCAAGAAAGACTTTTGTATCTGAGAGGATCCCCTAGGGTCCTGCTCCACTTCAATACCACCATGGAGATAGAACGGACAGGGAGCATTGTTACTGGTCTGTGTGATCTCCAATCTTGTTACATCGTGTGGCTTTGTTACCATTAGACATTGATGAAAACCCTGGCTAATCACTAGGATTTCTCTGACAGTATCCCAGTAGGAAGAGATAGGAATGTCTCATAATTACCATGTAGGGATGGAGTCCAGGCTCCCCAGGTCTTCTCCACTGCCACAGGGATGAAGGAGCTCATTACAGCTTTCCATTTGATTCTCTCTCTTTTTTTTTTTTTGGCACCAACCTGACAAGGAGAGTACTTTGTTACACAGGGCAAGGGTGGAATTCTAGGTTCCCTACTCAGCCTTTACTGGGGGTATGTTGAGAGGAGTAATACAGTTATGTTCTGAAATTTTCTTGTCTTTCTTTCCTTTCCCCTTTCCTGGTCCTTTTATTCTTGGTGGTGTTGTTGTTGTTGCTATTGTTTTCTGTTTGTTCCTGTCCACATTTATGGGTTTTTAGCTTTTCCATTACCCAGGCAGTATATATATATATATGTGTGTGTGTGTGTGTGTGTGTCAAAAAGAAAATCCAGGAAACTCACCATCATGTTTTTCCCCAGGTACTGTGATTTGTAGTTGGTCAGCCTTTCTCTTCCCATCATTAAAAATTGTTCACGTGTTTTACATTTAATTCCCAGGATTTGTAGCTGAACTTAATGGAGATATAGGAGGAAATGTGTCTGTTACATCTTTCTGCCACTGTAGTTCATATCATCATTATTTAAGTCAACTCTCCCCATGGAAATAAAGAAAAGTAGAGTTTGGAAAAAGGAGATACAGAGAAAAATGAAAAACTCTGGCCTTGACAGCCCATAGCAACATAGACAGACCATCTTAGGTCTCAGCTTTCAAAGCCTCCTGTAAGGCCTGCAAGTTTTCTTCTTATCCGGTATCACAAACTTCCTCAGCCATCCAAGAAGTAAACACAGGGTGAAAGAGACAGAGAAGAGAGTAAGGAAACTCAATGGGATGACCCACTATTGAGAAGGAAAGTGAATCCCATATGTCACTTAGCATGGGTAAAATAATGGGCTTTATTAGAAAAACTTTTAAGCCAAGAGTCTGCCCATGAAGATCTCAGTCTCGCATTTCTTCCATCAACCCACACAGAAGATATTTGGACCCAGGTGCTGATGGACACATGGTGTGATTTTGAGTAGAATAATCTCATCTACTTCGCTATTCTTCCTTCTTACGTGGCACATAGTGGATGAATGGAAAATTGAGCCTCAATCAGCCTAAGATTCAAGCCAACTTAGAGTTTATTAGAAAATAGAACTTTTCTTCCAATCATGTGGGAAGTTAGTTTAAGTGCAGCCTCTCCAACCAGGAGCAACTTTCCCATTCACTTTCACTCCAACCAGGAGGAGGGATCTTCCCTGGTCCCTATCTACTCATGGGTAGCATATTGTCCAGACAACTCAGAGTGAGATGTAAAAGTGGCTTCCAGATGCATCTACTCATTATATCACATTCATTCTATTTCATAATTCATTCTTATTCTTCCTAATATTAGATACAAAACTCTTTTAATTTCAAACTATTAGTCATAAAAGATGGCCTCAATATAAGAGGAACCTGACCAAATATATTTTCTTTAAGTGGATTTCACAAGTGAAAAATATTGCTGTTACCTTTGCTGTTTAGCTGCTAAGTCGTGTCCGCCTCATTTGTGACCCCATCGGTTGTAGCCTTCCAGGCTCCTCTGTCTATGGGGTTTCCCAAGCAAAAATTTTGCAGCTTATTTAAAAATCAGCAAAGTCACACAGCCGCATGACAGAACAGGGAGTGAAATACAGGTTTGAGCTGCAATGTTAGGCCTCCCACTGCAATGCCAGACATCCTCAGCTGACTACTGCAAGAAAGATAATACATTTTTTGTGAGTTTCCAGAAATTTTCCTCTTCTTTCCTTTCAATTATTACAGCAAGCCAGACAGCTCTATATATTTATTTTTAAAATGCTTCAGTTTAATCATAATAGTTAACTTGATTGTTCTCTGCTATTGCACCCTAATAATTAAATTCTTGCTAAAATTTACATCATTTAACTTTGACAAAACAAATACCTAAATTGGTATCTTAGTTCTATGTAAACAAAATAATTAACAGACAAAAAGAACTTTCACTTTTCAACTGATTGTCATGAGGCATGTGCTGACAGTTAAAGAAATAGATAAAGGAAATTATTAAACCATGAGTCTGTCAGCCCTGATTTCAGTATAAATCAGGACTGATTAGAATCAACATTCAGCACTTACTCATTCATCATGTACCATATTTTATTAGAAGGGCTTAAGAAGGCTCTTTACACGTGATTGTTGATCACTTGGTAGTATACATGGACTGAACTGAATACAAAGGCAAAAGAGTCCATAATAGAGTCACACAAAAGAAAATAACAGAAGAATATTCTATTAAACATTGTATCTCTCTTTGTTTCCAGCATAGCAACATATAGCAAAACTGGCAGTGAGCATGCTACATTTAGAAACATAAACGCAGCTCTGCAGAGAAATATCTTGATCCAATTACTTGGGCTTCTTTCAGAATAAAATTAAGTTGTCAAGCAGCAGACAAAGATATAATTTCTCAGGAATAAGAGTCTAGGTGGAGTGATTTGTGTGATGGGTGGGTAGACAGAATACACAAAGCGTCTTGATTTCAAATCATTAGTTGCAATAGACTGACTTGTGCTGATGAGTATAATAATGGGAAGATGTTAATGAAAATTATTTTTTTAAAATCTTGATTCTCCCAAGGCAAACAGTTCCTTTTTTCTCTTGAAAAAGACAGCAATGCAGAGATGAGAAAACCAAACTATGATAACTGCAGAGGTTAGAGGCCAGATTGTGACATTCCTCTGTGCATGCCACAGCATATCATTAGATGAAGAGAACTGAGAAAAGCATATTTCTTCATGGTATTGCTGAGCAGAAAATATATAACGTGGCTAGAACTATAAACAGTTGCAGCACTTACAGCAGAAGCTATTCACTCACAGAAGAGAAAAGCCAAAGGCCAGCAAATGGAGGTGTCAGCCCCACTGTGGAAAGGCAGCAAGGCGGAGATGAGCAAAGAGTAATGAATTGTTTTTATCTTGTGTGTGAAAAATCAAAATGTTTGCTTATAGCAGTCAGTAATGGCTAAAGTATACTGTTTTCTAAATCTCCAGTAAAATACTCAGCAAGGGTCCAATGTTTGTATCTCATTCATCCCTAAATACACACACACACACACACACACACACACACACACACACCCCTCCATTTTTGGTGCATGATGGTCACCTGTTGTAATCTCTGACAATATCTTTGCCAAACTGAGGTGTTCTTATTGGATACAAAAGCAATCAGTGTAATGGGATATAGTTAACATCCCAGAGGCCTATCAATCTACTCAGCTGTGATAGCTAGTATGAAATTTAAGTAGTTTCAATAAATCATTCAAAGGCAGAAACTACTAGCAGGAAGAGAATTTCAGGAAAAAAAAATATCAGGTGATAAACATTCTAGCACTTTGTATATCAATCTATGATGTTTTAAACTTTACTCTAATTTCTGCCCCTCTTTAGTATCCTCCATACAGTCGCATTTTTCTAAAAGAACAAGCTTGAATTGGATTTTCCTAAATTTGAGTTTTTAATCCTGAAGAGCTTTCATAATATTTTCTTGGCTTGATATCAAACTTATGGTACTTTTTATTAATAAGGTCCATTGCTTAGTTAGCATCACATTCTCCCATGGACCATACTAGGCATCTTGGTGCACATACATGCTGTGTGCACACACACACTGAAAATTCAAAATGAGACGAGCATTATGACATGGATGCCTGGCATTCACAGATCTGGCGCCCCAGGTTTTTGCCTCTCACAAAATAAAACTTCATAAGCCCATAAGATCTTGTGATTTTTTATTTGTCATCATTTACTCACAAAGTCACGTCTGACTCTTTTGCGATCTTATGGACTATAGCCTGCCAGGTTCCTCTGTCCATGGGACTTTCCAGGCAAGAATACTGGAGTGGGTTGCCATGCCCTCCTCCAGGGGATCTTCCTGACCCAGGCATTGAACTCATCTCTCTTACATAGTCTTCTGCATTGACAGGCAGATTCTTTACCACTAGCGCCACCTAGGAAGCTCAACAATTCTTAGTGAATTTCAAGTCATCTGTTTTCCAGATAGAAACCACATCTCAAAACATTTCTTTAACTGGTTTTTTTTCTCCGTCTGTTCTCTTTCTAGAATCCCACAGTGACACACTGGCAGAATTCTTCATGGCCTCATAGAGATGTTTCTAACCCCTTGCTGCCCGTGGTCTTTCAGTACCACCAACATACAGAAAGCAGTGAGCTGGAGAGACTACAAGCCAGCAGGTAGAAGCCAGCTAACCCTGGTCTGGCAGTTGGGAAGGCACAAGTGCAGCAAGGACACCCTAAGAAGCTCAAGTAGACAACTTCCAGTGATCGGCAGAGCAATATGGCTTATATCCCTTGCAGTCAGTCACAAGAAAAGAAACAGCCCTGATTTTTGGACCTATAAAATAGCAACAGCTGACTTACAACATAAAGTGAAAGACATCTATGGATANGGGAAGGCACAAGTGCAGCAAGGACACCCTAAGAAGCTCAAGTAGACAACTTCCAGTGATCGGCAGAGCAATACAGCTTATATCCCTTGCAGTCAGTCACAAGAAAAGAAACAGCCCTGATTTTTGGACCTATAAAATAGCAACAGCTGACTTACAACATAAAGTGAAAGACATCTATGGATAAACAACAACAAGAAATAGAATTTATTTAAGGCCAAAAAACAGAATGCTTACTTTAGAAAAAAAATCAATTTGGAAAAACAAAAATTGGTAGCTTCCATTGAAATAGAACCCACAGAAAAGATGAATAAAATCTTTAGGTAAAAAGTATTAACAATAAGGAAGCTCAAGGATATAGAATTAGAGCCCCTAAAAGACTTTCTAGAACTATTGAATAGGGCTTCTGCTTTTGAAAAAGTTAAATTTAAAAAATGAAAAATAAAAGAATGATATATGCCAGTTGACTATTTAGGGTTCTTGAGTATTAAGGGAAAGTAATATGTCATAACAAAAAGCTAAGCTCCACAGAACTAGAATTTATGAGGGAGACAACGTAAGACAGAGTCAGGGGACTTCATGAGCATATTATGAGAGTGCGTCAAAGAACAGAAGAGACCAGATGGAAAGTGGATTATTAGACAAAGGCTTTTTTGTTTTTTTAAAAAAGCGGTCCTGAATTGTACAGTCTTCAGATCAAAAGAATTCACTATGCTATAGGTAGTACTGATGAATACAACACACACACACACACACACACACACACACACACACACCTAGCTTCTGAAATGCAAGGAGAAAATTTTTCAACTTTCAGAGAGAAAATTACAAAAGAGAGATAGAAGATATCCTTTCCAAATCATTCACCAGATTTAAGTCTACATTGACTATGGCAAAACAGTTGGGATTTTGTAAAAACGAATTTCTGAAATAAAAAGACATAATTTAAGAGAGAGTCTTATAATAGCATGATGCTAAAAAAAAAAAAAAACTAAATTGTTTTAACTGAGGATTTGAAGCAGGGGTGGAAGGAAGTAGGAAACTAAATATTTTCTAACAGTTTCATTTCTACATGAAGTGTGAAGAGAGAGCAAGTGAAACATCTTGGGAAGAGAGTATTTAACACTCCTAAAATATTCTAAAACTATAAGTTAAATTTTGATTGGTAAAGACCGGAAGGGAATCAAATCAGAATAAAATTCTAAATTAATAAAGTAAAGGGGAACAGAGAACTTACTCAAGGCAACAAAAAGTAGGGTAAGATAAAAAGAGGGAAAAAGGTATTGGAAAAGATGGTACAGTAAAATTTAAGGAATAAAACTTCTGCTATGTTATTAAAATAAATGTGAAGAAATGTTGAAAATTAAAGAATCACTTTACTTAAGGAAATCAGAGGAAGAAATAAAGCAAAAAGGAATTAATCATAATAAATATAATTAGCTGTGAAAGTAATTAAAATAGAATACAAAGCGGATGGGGTTTCCAAGGTACCGCTAATGGTAAAGAATCCACTTGCCAATACAGGAGGCATGAGAGACACAGGTTCAGTTCCTGGCTCAAGAAGATCCCCTGGAGGAGAGCATGACAACCCACTCCAGGATTCTGCCTGGAAAATTCTATGGACAGAGGAGCCTGACAGCCTACAGTCCATAGCATTGCAAAGAGCCGGACATGACTGAAGCGACTTAGCATGTATGCACAAAGGAAATACTGAAAGAATGATAAAAGCAAATTCCAGTTTTTTGATGACTACTTAAATAGATAAGCAATCTGAATAAGGAGATAAGAAACCTTAGGAGAATAATATTAAAGAATATGTATGTAAATATGGTAGCAATTAAAATGATTACAAGATAATGTAATACACAGCTTCCTAGAAATATTTATACAGCTAGAACGGTGCTGCCTAATAGAATTTGTGAAATGATGGAGAAGTTCTCTTTTTCCATGGTCCCCATAGCAGTCACATGTAGCTGTGAAGCACTTGAACTGTGGCTAGTATGTTTGGGGAACTTTTTTTTTTCCGTGAGATTCTCTAGGCAAGAATACTGGAGTGGGTTGCCATGCCCTCTTCCAGGGGATCTTCCTCAACCAGGGATCCAACTCAAGTCTCGTAANCCATAGCAGTCACATGTAGCTGTGAAGCACTTGAACTGTGGCTAGTATGTTTGGGGAACTTTTTTTTTTCCGTGAGATTCTCTAGGCAAGAATACTGGAGTGGGTTGCCATGCCCTCTTCCAGGGGATCTTCCTCAACCAGGGATCCAACTCAAGTCTCGTAAGCCTCCTGCATTGGCAGGTAGGTTCTTTACCACTAGCACTACCTGGGAAGCCCAACTGGCAGGTACTTACTGATAAATAAGTGTCTGCTATATTCTGTTGTGTTGTTGTTAAGATGTGGTTGGCACCATGCAGTGTGCTAGCATCTGTGTCAGAAACAATCACCCCAGCACTCTTCCCAGGAGACCCTTTGCCAACTCACATCGGGACATTCACAGACTGAACTCTCCTGGCTGAAGACAAATCTAAGGATAAGATGAGTGGTAAAAGATTCTTAGAAAGGTGAGAGAGTGATATTAAAATATGAAGTCAGGTGAAATTTTAAAAATTTGAAATCTAAAATGTTTAGTAACTTGAACTGTGAGACATGACTCTCACAGCTCCCTGCGTGCCTGCCTTCAGAAGGGTTTCCTTGACCTTATTCCCTATCCTAATCTCCTGCTTCTTATCTGCAGTGCATTAAAATCTTAATTGAGTTAAAACTGTTGCTAAAACAGAAATTAATACCATTTTGTGTGCATGCGTGCTCAGTCGTGTTCAACTCTGCAATCCCATCGACTGTAGCCCATCCAGGCTTCTCTGTCCATGGAGTTTTCCAGGCAAAAATACTGGAGCAGGTTGCATTTCCTACTCCAGGGGATCTTCCTGACTCAGGGATCAAACCCACGTCTCCTGCATCCTCTGCATTAGCAGGTGGATCTTTTACCACTGAGCCACTTGGGAAGCCCGATGCTATGCCTTAGCCAGAGACAAAGATAACCTAATATGAAAAAAATGTAACACCTTAGTTTAAGTCTTTGACACACCTCTTTTGGAGTTACTGAACTGTTTACCATATTATTTTTATTTGTTTATTATTGTAGGGTTTTTGGTTTGCTTGTGTTTTTCTTGTTTTTTGTTGGATTTGTTTTTTTGTTTGTTTGTTTGGTGCAGGAACTTACATTTCAGATAGTTGCAGTAATTTGGGATCTCCTAGCTTAAAATGGCTAAAAAACAGTTTTTCCTGCAAGTCAGCACCCAACCTCCCTCACTCTGAACATATAATGATCTTTCTCCTAACCCTTTTAGTCATCAAATCTCAATCTTTAAATCTCTTTCACTGTGTCGTCTCCATTTCTATCACCACTGATATCACTTCATAAGGATTGCCATCCACACCTACTACTTTGATTTTTTTATTTCTCACCAATATATCCTATACCAACATAAACAAGAAACTTCCTTATCTGAATATAATCTGGCTTCGCTTTCAAATTTTGAAATGCTCAAAATGCTCATAATCTGGGACCATATTACATTCAGGTTTATTTATATTTCCAGTTTTTAGTTATGTACCCAATACACTGCAATTGTGGGGTGAAGTAGGATCTTACATTTAAATTTTATTTTCAGGACTAAGTGTGCTATCATTAAGTTAAATACTTTTACTTTACAAAGATTAGCTTATAAGCTCTTTTGAGTGTGATGTGTTTGTTCAGATATCAGAGGCTTTCGTTGTTTTTGTCCATTCAACCTTCTCAAATGACTATTGCATATGCTAAGAGGAAAATCTAAATCTCTGTATGGTCATGCGTGAGTACTTGAAAATCTGTTCCCCTAACTGTTAGAGATGAAAAGATTCCGTGCAGAAAAAAAGTATCAAGAGAATCTCATCTTAATATTCAGTTCAGTTCAGTTCAGTCGCTCAGTCGTGTCCGACTCTTTGTGACCCCATGAATTGCAGTATGCCAGGCCTCCCTGTCCATCACCAACTCCCGGAGTTCACTCAGTCTCACATCCATCGAGTCAGTGATGCCATCCAGCCATCTCATCCTTGGTCGTCCCCTTCTCCTCCCGCCCCCAATCCCTCCCAGCATCAGAGTCTTTTCCAATGAGTCAACTCTTCTCATGAGGTGGCCAAAGTACTGGAGCTTCAGCTTTAGCATCATTCCTTCCAAAGAAATCCCAGGGCTGATCTCCTTCAGAATGGACTGGTTGGAACTCCTTGCAGTCCAAGGGACTCTCAAGAGTCTTCANCATGCAGTGTGCTAGCATCTGTGTCAGAAACAATCACCCCAGCACTCTTCCCAGGAGACCCTTTGCCAACTCACATCGGGACATTCACAGACTGAACTCTCCTGGCTGAAGACAAATCTAAGGATAAGATGAGTGGTAAAAGATTCTTAGAAAGGTGAGAGAGTGATATTAAAATATGAAGTCAGGTGAAATTTTAAAAATTTGAAATCTAAAATGTTTAGTAACTTGAACTGTGAGACATGACTCTCACAGCTCCCTGCGTGCCTGCCTTCAGAAGGGTTTCCTTGACCTTATTCCCTATCCTAATCTCCTGCTTCTTATCTGCAGTGCATTAAAATCTTAATTGAGTTAAAACTGTTGCTAAAACAGAAATTAATACCATTTTGTGTGCATGCGTGCTCAGTCGTGTTCAACTCTGCAATCCCATCGACTGTAGCCCATCCAGGCTTCTCTGTCCATGGAGTTTTCCAGGCAAAAATACTGGAGCAGGTTGCATTTCCTACTCCAGGGGATCTTCCTGACTCAGGGATCAAACCCACGNAGAAATTAATACCATTTTGTGTGCATGCGTGCTCAGTCGTGTTCAACTCTGCAATCCCATCGACTGTAGCCCATCCAGGCTTCTCTGTCCATGGAGTTTTCCAGGCAAAAATACTGGAGCAGGTTGCATTTCCTACTCCAGGGGATCTTCCTGACTCAGGGATCAAACCCACGTCTCCTGCATCCTCTGCATTAGCAGGTGGATCCTTTACCACTGAGCCACTTGGGAAGCCCGATGCTATGCCTTAGCCAGAGACAAAGATAACCTAATATGAAAAAAATGTAACACCTTAGTTTAAGTCTTTGACACACCTCTTTTGGAGTTACTGAACTGTTTACCATATTATTTTTATTTGTTTATTATTGTAGGGTTTTTGGTTTGCTTGTGTTTTTCTTGTTTTTTGTTGGATTTGTTTTTTTGTTTGTTTGTTTGGTGCAGGAACTTACATTTCAGATAGTTGCAGTAATTTGGGATCTCCTAGCTTAAAATGGCTAAAAAACAGTTTTTCCTGCAAGTCAGCACCCAACCTCCCTCACTCTGAACATATAATGATCTTTCTCCTAACCCTTTTAGTCATCAAATCTCAATCTTTAAATCTCTTTCACTGTGTCGTCTCCATTTCTATCACCACTGATATCACTTCATAAGGATTGCCATCCACACCTACTACTTTGATTTTTTTATTTCTCACCAATATATCCTATACCAACATAAACAAGAAACTTCCTTATCTGAATATAATCTGGCTTCGCTTTCAAATTTTGAAATGCTCAAAATGCTCATAATCTGGGACCATATTACATTCAGGTTTATTTATATTTCCAGTTTTTAGTTATGTACCCAATACACTGCAATTGTGGGGTGAAGTAGGATCTTACATTTAAATTTTATTTTCAGGACTAAGTGTGCTATCATTAAGTTAAATACTTTTACTTTACAAAGATTAGCTTATAAGCTCTTTTGAGTGTGATGTGTTTGTTCAGATATCAGAGGCTTTCGTTGTTTTTGTCCATTCAACCTTCTCAAATGACTATTGCATATGCTAAGAGGAAAATCTAAATCTCTGTATGGTCATGCGTGAGTACTTGAAAATCTGTTCCCCCAACTGTTAGAGATGAAAAGATTCCGTGCAGAAAAAAAGTATCAAGAGAATCTCATCTTAATATTCAGTTCAGTTCAGTTCAGTCGCTCAGTCGTGTCCGACTCTTTGTGACCCCATGAATTGCAGTATGCCAGGCCTCCCTGTCCATCACCAACTCCCGGAGTTCACTCAGTCTCACATCCATCGAGTCAGTGATGCCATCCAGCCATCTCATCCTTGGTCGTCCCCTTCTCCTCCCGCCCCCAATCCCTCCCAGCATCAGAGTCTTTTCCAATGAGTCAACTCTTCTCATGAGGTGGCCAAAGTACTGGAGCTTCAGCTTTAGCATCATTCCTTCCAAAGAAATCCCAGGGCTGATCTCCTTCAGAATGGACTGGTTGGAACTCCTTGCAGTCCAAGGGACTCTCAAGAGTCTTCACCAACACCACAGTTCAAAAGCATCAATTCTTTGGCACTCAGCTATTAGAAGTATTGATTTTGATGGGTAATTTTGGTTCCAAAAAAAAGTATTGCCAGTGAGTCATTTCTTTGGTAGAACAACAGATGGCAGCAAAGGGGGCTAATATTGGCATTTGATTTTTTTACAATAATTAAAACTGAACATTGCTTTTTACAGACTATTCTGAATCTTTTTAAAAAATTAGCAGAAATTTCAAAATTTTATTATGAGGTTCTGTTTAGTAATTATATTATAAAGCATTCAACTTCTGAAGAAAATAGTCTTTCTAGGATAAATGGACAGAAATGTGGACCTTTAAAAACTCTGTTGGAACTGTCACTTGAAAAGTGACTTTTTGGTAGATCTAAAAAGTGGAAAAATAAACCAGCTGAACAGATGCTTTGCTTCCAAAAAGATGCTTATGAGACCTCGCTCTTACGTTGGCCAAATTTTATCTTCCTGTTAACCAATCTGTCCATCAAAGCAACATTTCAGTTTTTAAATCATCAAATTTAATCTATCATATGGTTTGGTGTATTTTTTTTAATTCAGAACTAAAATTTCTTGACAGGNATCACTGTACCAAATCTACAGTGAAGGATTGGAGAGTGGAATACCCCTTCATCAATGGTGGTATATCTACATAAATTATTTAGATTATATCTGCACAGATTTGTCTAATCACTCCCATTTTTTCATTTTTCAGTCACAGAACCATGAAAATTTATTTTATACTTTGGATAATAATCTAACATTACTTTATTTATTTTGTTCAAATCATTTCCTCTTGAGTCTTTGGGAACTCCATCAGTTAATCCACTTTGTAACCGGTTGGCCCAAAGTTCCTTTGTTTTTTTGTCTTTTCCCCATAAGATGGTTCTAATCGTGCTTAGTAGTTGTCTTTAACTTCATTCAAAACATTTTTTTTAGATTGTATTGTGACAGCTGTCATATCAGCATGCATTAAAAAAACATCAAAATTGGAAATTTTTTGTGTAGCCATTTTAATAGTGAAGATAGAAGGAAAAAGGCAACATTATCAGCATATTAGGCTTTATTATTTCAAGAAAAGTAAAAGCAGAACTGAAATGCAAAGTAAAAATTTGTGCAGTGCATGATGAAGGTGCTGTGACAAACTGAATGTGTCAAAAGTGGTTTGCAAAGTTTCGTGCTAGAGATTTCTTGCTGAAAGATGCTCCGTGGTCAGGTAGACCAGTTGACAGCAATCAAATCAAGACATTAATTGAGAATAATCAATGTTATACCACATAGGAGATAGCAGACGGTACGCCTATGGCTGGTTCATGATAATGTATGGTGGATAACAGCACAATATTGTAAAGCAAATATCTTGCAGTAGAAGATTTTTTCTTAAGACATATTCAGAATATCTAAATCAAGCACTGAAAATCATCCATACTAGCTTGGTTATATTAATCACTTTGATGTTTGGGTTCTGCATAAGTTAAGCAAATAAAACACCCTTCTTGACTATATTTCCATGTGCAATTCTCCACTTACATATAATAAAAACACTACATTTTTAAAACAAAGTGTGATAGGTGGTGAAAAGTGGATACTGTATCATATGTGAAACAGAAGTGATTGTGGAGCAAGGGAAATGAGCCATCGCCAACCACACCAAAGGCCAGACTTCAAANTGTGCAATTCTCCACTTACATATAATAAAAACACTACATTTTTAAAACAAAGTGTGATAGGTGGTGAAAAGTGGATACTGTATCATATGTGAAACAGAAGTGATTGTGGAGCAAGGGAAATGAGCCATCGCCAACCACACCAAAGGCCAGACTTCAAAGAAGTTGCTGTTGTGTCTACAGTGGGATTGGAAGGGATTCCTCTAATATGAGCTCTTTCTAGAAAATGAAATGGTTAATTCCAACACGTACTGTTCTCAGTTAGACTAACTGAGAGCAGCATTCAACAAAAAGCACCAGAATTAGCCAACAGAAAATGCACAATATTCCATCGGGATAATGCAAGACCCCATGTTTCTTTGATGACCAGGCAAAAACTGTTAAAACTCAGTTGGAAAGTTCTGATTCATCCACTCTATTGACCAGACATTGCATCTTTGAATTTCCACTTATTTCAGTCTTTACAAAATTCTTTTAATATAAAAAATAGCCATTTCCCTGGGTCACTATAAAGAGCACCTGAAGCAGTTCTTTGCTCAAAGATATAAAAAGTTTTGGGAAGATGGAATTATGAAGTTGACTGAACAATGGCAGAAAGTACTGGAACAAAACAGTAAATACACTGTTTAATGAGGTTCTCGGTGGAAATGAAAAATTGTCTTTCTTTTAAAAAAATATATACTTTGTTGAAGTATAGCTGACTGAAAAAGGTCTTATTTTCACTTAAAAACTGAAAGAATTTTTGGTCAACCCAATATACTCCCTGCCTGAGCCCTAGAACTGGTCATTTCTCAAGTGATTTCTGATTCCTTTATTGAAGAATGGTATTAGAAACCAAGATCTGTATATTAACTGTGCTGGCTGTTACTGAAGAGTTATTTTTAGGCCCTGGGAGATGAGAGAGTATGGAAAGATGTGTATATACTTGTCCATGTATATCCACACATCTATAATTTTTCCTAAATGCAACTATCTGTATCTATATTCATCTAAACATGAATTCATACTGTTGTCTCCAGCTCTAATCCTTTACCACATGGATCAGTCTAGCCTTTTCCCTTGCATATCTATAAACCCCCACTTCAAAGTGAGAAGCACCATGTGTTTACTTGCTTGTTCAGTTTCAGTATACATAAATAGTGCTTTCAGAATTGTTCATCTGCATCCTCAAGCAGCTTTACCAACCATAACACAGTGCCTCTGTATAGTCCCTTTGTCTTTGCTCGTGGTTTCCACTGATTTCCCAAGTTACTTAGGACAATGTCTATTCCTCTTTTCCATTCAGTGAGGGTATGACATACACTTTTAACACAGTTAGAGTCTTGTGACACATTTTTCATTCTATCTTAGGACACCTCCAACTTCCTGAATGATTTNACAGTGCCTCTGTATAGTCCCTTTGTCTTTGCTCGTGGTTTCCACTGATTTCCCAAGTTACTTAGGACAATGTCTATTCCTCTTTTCCATTCAGTGAGGGTATGACATACACTTTTAACACAGTTAGAGTCTTGTGACACATTTTTCATTCTATCTTAGGACACCTCCAACTTCCTGAATGATTTTTCTTTGAATGTGTTAAGGTCCACACTTTGTGCCAAAATGCTCCATGCTTTTTGACAAATGTAGAGTGCTGTGTATCCACCACTACAGAATCACAAAGAATAGTGTCACCACTCTAAATAATCCCGTGGGCTTGACTTAGCCCCTTCCCCAAACTCTTGCAACAACTGATCTATTTACTGCTTCTACAATTTTGCCTATTCTCAAATGGCATATAAATGGAGTCATCAGTAATGAAACCTTTGTCTGTGTAGGCTTGCTTCTTTAACTTTGTCAAAAGTTCATAAATAACAGAAATAAAACCAATGAATCACCAAAGTGGTTATAAGTTTATTTTGTACACACCATAAAGACTATTCATAAACGAGGAACACAGAAACCAAAACACGGAAGGAGGCTTTCTGCTCCAGAATTCTTGCTTGAAGAATCTCATGGACAGAAGAGCCTGGTAGGTTATAGTTCATGAAGTCACAGAGTCGGACATGACTGAAGGGACTTAGCACGCATGCATGCAGATTCCTTCAGCGAGAATGGCTTGCAGCTCTTTCAACTGTAATCCAGTCTGCTCTACCAGACCACTCTTAGAGTGGTGCTAAGATGTAGAGGAGAAGAAGCATTCCATAATCCTCCAATCAAGTCTCAGGCTTTTAAGGTCCTATACTTCAGGGCTTTGACATTCAGTCACAATTTCCCCAATAGTTTAGATTTTCTCTCCCTTATCAGTTTCACAGGTTAAAAAAATGAAAGCAAAGCTGTTGGACTAGTTTTGCCTAAAATCATGAACCCCTTGAATCTGAACCAAAGCTGTTATATTCAGGTTCTGCTCTCCTGACTTCAGTGCTCTACTGGTTTCCTGAAGCTCAAACTGGCAGAGTATCCCCAGCTCATATTAAAAGCGTGTGTTTTGGTAAAGCCATGTCTATAGTCAAGGGACATCTGAATGGAGTGCTCTGATGCTTTTCCCTTTCAGCCCTTAATTTCCCCACCAATGTTAAACAAAGTGTATTTTCTTTTAAAGATCACCTCACAAGTTGCATGTGTGCATGCTAAGTCACTTCAGTTGTGCCCAACTCTGTGTGACACTATAGAGTGCAGCCCGCCAGGCCCCTCAGTCCATGGGCTTCCCCAGGCGAGAATACTGGAGTGGGTTGCCATTCCCTTCTCCAGAGGATCTTCCCAACCCAGGGATTGAACCTGGGTCTCCTGCATTGGAGGCAGGTTCTTTATAACTAGCACCACAAGGGAAGCCTGGATACATACTCTGATATCTAGAATCCAGATGTAAATACTAAACCCTCATCATCTGTGTGGATTTAAGCAATTTACCTAACATCTGTACTCTCAGTTTACTCAGTTGTTAGATGAACAAAATAATGGCATGAAATTTAAAGTTTTCTGAGAGAAATAAATGGGATAGCAATAGGAGTTGGGCTTCGCACAATGGTGGCATAAATTAGATGCTCAGTAATTATTAACTATCATCATTTTAAGCAATCTTTAAATACCATAGATGTATACACTGTATCTTAAGAGAACTGAATATGCAGAATAAAGGAGAAATAAAAGTTACTTCAAGTAGGCATTTGAGAATCTGTGAAGAGATATTTTTATTTTTTCAATGACTAGGAACTTTTTCTGTTGTTTAGCATTCTGGGGCCACCTTTTCCCCTTAAACTGTCTCTTTTTAGAGTTTAAGGGCAACGGCAAAATGCCCTATGAAAATTGCCTCCTGGAAGCCCATGTAACCATTGTTTGATCACGCATGCCCAAACTTGTCTCAGCACCAGCATATACTGAGGCTGCTGTGCCCTTTGGTTACATCTACGTTTCAATCAGTCTTAACTGTTAATTATCCAGGACATTACAAGACATAATATTTGTATGTATAAGGAACAGCATAGCCAGACTAACCTGGTTTGCAAGGTACATCATGCACATTGTATTGCTTCTCTGATTTTCCCACCCTATCCATGACAAGTTGACTGTGTTTATCACTTGCTCCCACAAAATTCATAGACTTCTTTTTAACAATACCTGTCAGTCTTCTAATATAAACCTTTAAAACTAAAATTGTGTATATGCACAGATGCTGAAGCTGAAGCTCCAATACTTTGGCCACCTGATGCAAAGAGTCAACTCATTGGAAAGGAGCCTGATGCTGGGAAAGATTGAAGACAAGAGGAGAAAGGGGTGAGAGAGGATTAGATGGTTGGATGGCTTCATTGACTCAATGGACATGAGTTTGTGCAAACTCTGGGAGATGGTGAAAGACCGGTAAGCCTGGCATGTTTCAGTCCATGGGTTGCAAAGAATTGGAAACAACTTAGCAACTAAAAACAAAAACAAAGACGTTAGTGGGAAGATGTAGATATCCACACTGAGTATGGATCCCGACTCAGTGGTCTCTTTAGGATACTAGTGGACTCTTTTGTCTCAGGTGCCTATGGCAGTGTCTACTGTAGCTTTGGTTCCAGTCTTTTTAATCATTATGGTTCTTCAACTTCCTATCTCCTTTGCTTTAGTTTTTATGTCCCTCTTCTCTATCCTTCTTTCTTTCACATTTGTTAAATATTTAGAAGTGTGTTTCAGGTACAGAGTTAAATTTTGTCTTCTCACTACAGTACTAATGGAATGGTGGTCTGCCAGTCCATGAACAGCTAGTTTCTGGTGGACAGCGAGAAAAGCACAGAAATTGATAGTAATCAGTTAGAAACATTTACAGCCATTGAACTTTACTAAGACAGTGAATTTTAAGTCTGATGAATCTAGCAATAAAAGGTGGGGCTCAGGATTTTCCATGCATTTGTTCTTAATTTCATTTACCTCGTAATGTAGACTTCCCTGGTGGCTCAGACAGTAAAGCGTCTGCTTACAATGTGGGAGACCAGGGTTCGATCCCTGGGTTGGGAAGATCCCTTGGAGAAGGAAATGGCAACCCACTCCAGTTCTCTTGCCTGGAAAATCCTATGGACAGAGAAGCCTGGTAAGCTACAGTCCATGGGGTCGCAAAGAGTCAGGCACGACTGAGCGACTTCACTTTCACTTTCACCTAGTAATGTATTTCCTACTCTCTTAAGTTTAATCTAAGCTTAAAACTTCACCAATCTCATGGATTCTGGAAACCAGTCAATATGCTTGTAACATATTTATTTCTGCTAAAAGAATACTGCAATAGATTGGAGCAAATCTATTCAAACAATCTTTCATGAAGAGTTAGGTTTGTGTTTTTTTTAATTCCAAATCTAAGTTTTAAGCTTAGATTCATTTGTCTAAGGAACCAAAGGAAAGCACCTTTGGTGTGACCAGAAGCACCTCCAAATTCAGGCCTCAGAACAGCCTGTGATAATGACACTAACATTGTTGCTGCCTCTACTGTCACAGTGCAACCCGACCCTGGACCACAGGGGCTGCAGCTATTTGCTGCCACTGAACACAGAGCTGCTGCCGTATCCACTGCTCTTGAAATCCTGAATTCCTCGACTTCAACTCTTTGCATCACTCACTTTAGATCTAAATTACTGAGATATAATATCCTTTTGCCAAACCAAGATCTGTCATCAAATGTCTTCTTAAAATACCTATAATGTCTATGAATGCCATCTTCTACTGATGGCTATCCCATTTGTGGTGGTTCACCTTTCCCCAAGAGCCAGACTTTGGTTATAGACAATGGGCTAGTAGATGGTCCCTGGATAGTCACTGAAGATACTGAAGAGATTCAAACCAGGAATTGAGAAGCAATGTCATGGCACATTCCTAAAACATTATGCCACCTATTTTTTCATTATTGTTGTAAATAAAAGCACTCTTGCATAATTGCCTCCAATACTCAGGAGTATCTGTTCCCCTACTGGCAATGTTTGATTAAAGGCATGAAGCTTTAAAATTCTCAGACACACAAGCTCAGCATTAATACTACTCCTTATTTAATCTTCATCCCAGAAGGAAAGAAGAGGCATCTAATCTGTAAGCCAGAGTTCCCTGGAAGTCATAAGAAGAAAAATACCAAAACTGCATGGAAACCGATGACTTACACATGAGGGTCTGGATATCATCCCCAGTGTAATGCCGATATAGTCTCTCCTTGATATCTTGTTTTTCTTCACAAAATAAATATTAATACAGCAATTTCATGCTTCCTCAGGAGAGAGCCAGAATTATGTTTCTAATAAGAAGCTGCTACTAGGGAACAAGGCAGAGGAAGCCTCTAATAATGGGAGTAAAATAACATAAAATAATGTATCATGTTGTGGTTTAGTCACTCAGTCATGTTTGACTCTTTTGCGACCCCCATGGACTCTAACCCACCAGGCTTCTATGTCCTTGGGATTTCCCAGGCAAAAATACTAGAGTGGGTTGCCATTTCCTTCTCCAAGGGGTCTTTCAGACCCAGGGATCAAATCTATATTTCCTTCACTGGAAGACAAATTCTCTACTGCTGAGCCACCAGGGCAGCCCCTTTTCTTTTGTTACCATCCCCTGTACTCATTTCCAAAGCAACCTTCTTGGCCAAAGGTGATGACTTCCCCATCAGTTTGAGGTGTAGCTGGAGCATGTGGGTCCATTTCTCTTTACTGCCATCACTGGAAACCAGAGATTGGCTGTTCAAAAGTGACTGCAGGTGAGGCACACATAAGAGACCTAACATACTCAAAACGTTTGTGTGTGTGTTATAAAATAGTATATTCTGATGGTTGGATGTGTGGAGGAAAGTTGAAGAGGCTTGGGGAGAGCTTGCTGTTTTCTTTACTGCAGAACTGAGTAGAAAATAGTTCCAATGACTTAGCATGTGACAAGCTCTTAGTTATCATCCCAATTAAAGTGAGTTTCTGGAGCATGGAATGTCTGTAAGCCTGACATTTGTAGAAATGACAGTTTGTCTGAGAAAAAGCTTTTAGCATATTCTCAGCGGTAGCTAAATGTGAAATGCAAGACCTCTCCCCGTTCTGAGGAGTGATTTTTTTTTTATAGAGATCTCATGTGTGATTATATCATTTTGAGGGTGAGGGAGAATTTAGAATATTCTTAGTGTATTTTGCTTCAACATTTCCTATTCCCTTTTTCTACAAAGTAACCAAGTTTAAAATTCACAGAATGCACAACTATTATGATACAATATATAATTCCAACACCGTAGAGACAGTACTAAAACAATGCAATTCTGGAGATGCAAAGAGTAGAAAATAACATTTTGACAAAATCAAATCTAACATTATATATGTATATATATATTATATATTGTATATATTTTGTTTTATATTTTAATTTTTAAAACTATAGAAGTATGATAGCACATTTACAGGAAAGTTGGAAAATATAGAACAAGGTTACATAGAGATCCACTGTATATTACAATTATTTTTTAAGTAGATAAATTAAGATTTTTAGTTGGAATTTCAATATCAGACTCCCCAAAATTAATATAATAAATATACAGAGAAGTAGAAGGATGTAGAAGACCTGAAAAGCCCTGTGAACCAATTCAACAAAATTAAGATTTATACAATTTTCACACAACAGTAAGAAACAAATTCTATTCAAGTTCCCATAGACTGTAAACTAGAAGTCATTGGAACATATCCAGAGACACAAAAGCAAGATGCAAAAATATCATGGTCTAACAGTATTGAAATCATGCAGAATCTGTTCTCTCATCACTTAACATACACTGTTGTGAGTATGAGGTGGACAATGTATTCACTGGTATGATCTATGCAGAATACATCCCTGGCCAGTGTTACAGTTTCTAGTTCCTCGTTCATAATCAAACAAAATGTCCCCAAGATCTGGCCTGTCACAGAAGAACATGGCACACCACTGAAACCAACTGACTTGGACTTGAGGCACCAAATTCTGCTTCTGTGTTTTCAAGTAAGAGAAAGTCATCCTTTTGACAGAGTCCAAGAGCCACTTCCAAAAAGCCCCATGTGACTCACACATTAATCTTACCAATTTTAAATTGCATGATTGGTGGCATTACACAGAACTGATGCTCTGCTGCCTAACCTGCATTGCTGGAAATTTGTAGAGACCATCACATTTTGCTCGGAAATGACAGAACTTCTGATTTTAGTACACGACTGTTTCATACGGAGACCAGGCTAAGTGCTTCCTCATTCTGGAGATTTGAGTTACATTAGGAACCATGCTGATAGCAGGTGGGAAATGCATGTTCTTTCCATAGGACTGACCCCTATGAATAGGAAAGGAAAGAGATCAGAATACTGTCAAAATTAATGGAATGCTATTTTCATGTCAGATAGAATTTCATGAAGGTTTTAGAAACAATTTCAAACCACTCAGAGTGCTGATGCTATTACGGATTGTTGAGTCTGTATGGCTTGTCATTTGAGGACAAGACCCATTTCACATTCATTTCTGCATACACGCTGCCTTTCACAGTCTCTCACTTCTAAAATTATCTCATTTAATGAATGTATAAACAACTGGATAGCTTAAGGCAGACCCGGAGATTTGGACTGTTGTAAGAACTACCTTATCTATTCTGTCTTGATTCTCCCCTTTGTAAACAACAATAATTGAATTTATTAACTGGTTTCATATGACAGGCACTACTCTGAATGCTTTGCATTCTAATTTATTGAATCCTCATAACAGTCTTTAGAGATTCTGTTATTCCCTTTACAAAAATGAGTATGCTGAGACCCAAGGAGGTTAAGTGACTTGCTGGAGATATTACAGTTATTAAGTGACTGAGCCGTGATTTAAGCTAGTGTAGTTTTGGGTCCCGAACTGTGATCACAATCATTCCCCTATGCTATTGAAGGCACAAATGAGTTTAAAGAAGAATAGTAAAACTGGCACCTCTCAAAATTTTTTGACAGTTTCAGTATCTAAGCAGCTTATGTTTATCTCTTGATTAATAACACTTTTCACTGGGATCTGCTTTATTGATAAGCAACTTGGATTTCCATGTTTTCTAAAATAAGTGTAAAATAAATCTCTTTCTTATAGTACTCAACTCAGAATACTTCAAATACCTCTAAATGTTTGAGACAGATTCTCTCTTTAGAATAAAATATTTTTATCAATATTTCTACTAGTTCACTTAGAAATCCTTAAATATGAGAAGTATAAAACAGTAAAATACTTGAAGACATAGTTGGATATATCTTTTTATGTGTTTATTGTATTTGGCTAAAGTGCATTAAATATTTTGGACTGCAGTGGAGACAACAATGTCTATGTCTATCATAAAGCCCAACCCTTACTGGACATACAAAAGGTTCTGGGTTACAAANTCTGGGAGTTGTTGATGGACAGGGAGGCCTGGCATGCTGCAGTTCATAGGGTCTCAAAGAGTTGGACATGACTGAGTGACTGAACTGTACTGAATCGATATGTGTGTGTGTGTGTGTGTGTGCTGTTATTGTTGTTCAGTTTCTCGATTGTATCCAACTCTTTGCAATCCCATGGACTGCAGCATGCCAGGTTTCCCTGTGTATATATGTAACTTTGTTGCCCTTGGTAAGTGGCTATACCACTACAGTTTTTAAAATTCACGAACAAAATTCAAAGAAATCAATCAAGCAGCATGCAGAAACATGACACAATAAAGAAATATGGTCCAATTTCACACACAAAAACAACTATAGTACAATAGACTCTGGATGAAGAAGAGAGCATATACAGGGATTGCTGCTGCTGCTAAGTCGCTTCAGTTGTGTCAGNCACGAACAAAATTCAAAGAAATCAATCAAGCAGCATGCAGAAACATGACACAATAAAGAAATATGGTCCAATTTCACACACAAAAACAACTATAGTACAATAGACTCTGGATGAAGAAGAGAGCATATACAGGGATTGCTGCTGCTGCTAAGTCGCTTCAGTTGTGTCAGACTCTGTGCGACCCCATAGACAGCAGCCCACTAGGCTCCCCCATTCCTGGGATTCTCCAGGCAAGAACACTGGAGTGGGTTGCCATTTCCCTCTCCAATGCATGAAAGTGAAAAGTGAAAGTGAAGTCACTCAGTCATGTCCAACTCTTAGGGATCCCTGGACGTAGCCCACCAGGCTCCTCCATCCAAGGGATTTTCCAGGCAAGAATACTGGAGTGGGGTGCCATTGCCTTCTCTGATACAGGGACTAGTTGAACGTAAAGGAGGGGCCTAATAACTACATTGAAGGACTTTTATAATCTAAAATGGCACCAGAGATAGAATTTTTTCCTAATAAATTTCAGTACATTAAAAATAAAACAATCTAAAACTAGAAATTAGAAAAGCTCAGTGAAACAGGGAAGGAAATGATCATTTTTGTTTTATGAGGAAATTAAGGTGCAGAGAGGCTTCACAGCTAATAAAGAAATCTGACCGTCAAACTCCAATCTCTTTTTTATAATTTGAAGGACCTTTTCACTGCATCAGTCTTTTTTGTCTTTCAGATGTAAAATAAGAAACTTACTGAAGTAACAAAAGAATCCCGACTTATTGGATGAGGTGAACTTGGCAAGATACTAACAGAAAGCAATTCTATTTTCTCTTATCATTTCTTTTACTACTAGTTATTGGATAATATGTAATTAATAATATGACCAGGAAAATTCAATATTAATATTTTCAAGTTTCTGCCAATTAAAGACATCTTTTTTTAAGTTTAAATTTTTATTTTTTAGTTTGTTTTGCTTTATAATACTGTATTCATTTTGCTATACATTGACATGAATCAGCCACAAGTGTACATGAGCTCCCAATCCCGACCCCCCCTCCCTCCTCCCTCCCCACCCCATCCCTCCAGATCATCCCCGCCCATCAGTCCCAAGCCTTCTGCATCGAACCTAGACCGGCAATCCATTTCACTTATGATATCATACATGTTACAATGCTACTCTCCCAAGTCATCCCACCCTCTCCCTCTCCCACAGAGTCCGAAAGGCTGTTCTACACATCTGTGTCTCTCTTGCTGTCTCACGTACGGGTTTAACACTACCATCTTTCTAAATTCCATATATATGTGTTAGTATACTGTATTGGTGTTTTTCTTTCTGGCTTACTTCACTCTGTATAATCNGCATCGAACCTAGACCGGCAATCCATTTCACTTCTGATATCATACATGTTACAATGCTACTCTCCCAAGTCATCCCACCCTCTCCCTCTCCCACAGAGTCCGAAAGGCTGTTCTACACATCTGTGTCTCTCTTGCTGTCTCACGTACGGGTTTAACACTACCATCTTTCTAAATTCCATATATATGTGTTAGTATACTGTATTGGTGTTTTTCTTTCTGGCTTACTTCACTCTGTATAATCGGCTCCAGTTCCATCCACTTCCCTCTCGGTTTAGCTCTATCTTAGGTAAAATACTCTGGCTCATCATTTCTCTGCTACTGGCTCTATTTCCATGCCTCTTCAGAATGTGTACCTGGGACCTCAACAGGTTAGAGGTCAGCAAAGGTCATAACGGCTGGTTTTAAGGATTTCAATCTGGTCTTCTGGGTTTCTCTCATAAGATGCTTTTATGAATTTCTCAGAAACATCAAAGGACTTCCCAGGTGGCGCTACTGGTAAAGAACTTGCTTGCCAATACAGGAGACCCAAGAGATGTGAGTTCGATCCCTAGGTTGGGAAGATTCCTTTGGATAGGAAATGACACCCCATTTCCGTATTCTCGCCTGGAAAATGCCATAAACAAGGAGCCTGACGGGCTACAGTACATGGGGCCGCAAAGAGTCGCACGTGCCTGAGAAACTGAGCAGCAGCAGCGGACGCAACGGTCTGAAAGTGAATTTTTGATTGCAGTTTCTTGGAGTTGGAAATGCCAGCTTCCATCTGCCTGTCAGTTTAGAAAGTAAAGCACCTTCATCTTGAGCTTCTGTGCCTGGAAATCCACCCCCACACTCTATCTGAAGTGTTCCCATCATTCCAGGCAGAAAGCCTTCTTGAATGGAGTCGTCTCAAGACGTCTTCCCCTTCCACCATTCCACCTTTGAGGTAGTTGAGACTGATCCCCAAATGGCTTCTTAGATATCAATAAACACATCAGCCCAGAAGTCAGGCGCATGTCATCGCATCCCCCAGATCACACCAGGGCCTATCAGGCTCTGTGAGAGGTTCTCACGGAACATGGAGTACAACTTGAAGCACCTTCTCATCTTCAGTTGAGGTTGGCGGCTGTGGTAGGAGATTTCTAAGAAGACCCTCATAAAGAACATGTCAGTTTTGTTTCTCCCCCACATTTCCCAGGGATCCTTCACACATCTCAACCACACAAATGCAAACACATTTTACATTGGAAGTTGAAAATTCTATATTAGTTTTCTGTTTTCCTGTGCAGATTGTTGAGAGCAAATGATGAACATCCCTGTTTTCTCTCTTTAGGGGCAAGGGGCATCACAGGAAAATAAAGCCATACGTGCTGTTCAGTTGTCTCTCTCAAGTTTTAATCTACAACACATGAACACTTCACATACCATCTGCTACAATAGGAAAACCAGAAACAAAGTAAGCACTTCATGTTTATTCAAATACACCGTGCTGAAGCCAGACATAACAGAGGTTCTCATCCTGTGCCTCTTCTTCCAGGACTTCCTGTTGGCCCCACTCCCTCTTCCTCCTTCCCTAGCCTTTCTCTGACTTCCATTCATTTCACTTTTCCTTTTTATGACGTGTTTCCTTTATTTTTTTTTAACTCTCCTTCCTGAAAAATGTTTGCTGTAGAGAGTTCATAGAGCCGCGCTCACTGCAGTTTAGACCGTTTTCCCAGTACAGGGCAGGACATTTGTTTCACAGGCAGTTATATCACCTGAACTGGCTCAGGGTCCAAGGAGAAACCTGCTATTACTTGAACCATCTCAATCAGCAACTTTACACAGGAAACAATGCTATCTTCATGCACAAGCACTGTGACAACTGTTTCCAATAAGAAAGTATAAAAGACATAAAATAATGAAATATTAACTTGAGAATACTGAAATTTGTGAATAAATTTACTTTTGTATGGATTATGCCCCATACATACGATGTATGGGGCATACAATGCCATGTCCATAAATACGATGTTATGCAGATTTTCAGAGAAGATAACATGTGATGTTATACTGTTAGTACTGATCCTAAAAAGTAGTGGTGTAGATACAGAGAAAGTCTGATCCAAGCTAGCCTCCATCACTGTGTTCTGAATTGGGGTTTTCTATCTCCTGCCAATAACAAGGCTATGTCCCATGAGCCCTTATACACTCTAGCCCCACTAGACTTGACACAACTGAATGATCAGGCAATGTCCTTTTGCTCTCTCTGGCTTTAAACATTGTGATCAACAAAATATGCCTGGCAGACTTGACTTCCATGTCAGCCTTCCCTCCTAACACTCATTTTGTCCTCCATCCCTCTGAACACATACCAACACTTACACCTATGTACAAATCTGCATGCACAGCACTTAGCAAGCGCTTACTGTTTACTGAATAAATGAGAATGAGAGAGTTAATGAATGAAAGCATATTAAAGATACATTGCTAAGTGGTTCTCTGATGGAGCTGAAGTACAAGAATTAGACACTTTGATTGACCATCCCAATCCACAGACTAACTTTGATCATTTGTAAGAATGGTAGCTGCAATGATCTCTTCCATTCTCTTCTTAAAAACTATTCAAGTTCTGTCTGATGATCTGGCATTTGCACAGACGATAATGTTCTTCTGTGAATTACCTTCTTCAAACAGAAATTATCAGTCACTCATGGCATGACCTTTTGTTCTCAATCTTTCACAATGTAGCTGTCTTCACTATCAGACAATAGAAATTGTTCTCGCCCAAATCAACAAAAATCTTTGAGGTGCAAAATTTAACCTATTTTCAGTCCTTCATACCTTCCTTGTAGTACTTGGCATTGTTCACTCTTAGTGACTCTTGCTAGTAATCTACCTTAATATCTGTCTTCCACTGTCTCCATTGTCTAGTGATCATGTGACCACTCCTATTCTTTCTTTTGTTGGCTTATCCTTTGTCCATTCTCTGTGTGTTAGCTTCCCACACGAGAGACGGCAGCCCAAAAGCTCTAAAACTTGGACCAAAGATTCTACCTTGGAAATACCCTCACATTGCTTTTAGCTACAAGCAAATTTCAATTATGTCTTTGCTGTTGTCGCTCAGCCCTGTCTAACTCTTTGGGACCCCATGGCCTGAAGCAAACGACATTTCTTATCCTTCACTATCTCTTGGAGCTTGTTCAAACTTATGTCCATTGAATCAGTGATGTCATCCAACCATCTCATCCTCCAACATCCCCTTCTTCTCTGGCCTTCAATCTTTCCCAGCATCAGTCTTTTCCAATGAGTCAGTTCTTCACATCATGTGGCCAAAGTATTGGAATTTCAGCTTTAGCATCACTCCTTCCAATGAATATTCAGAGTTGATTTCCTTTAGGATTGACTGGTTTGATCTCCTTGCAGTCCAAAAGACTCTCAAGAGCATTCTCCATCACTACAATTTGAAAGCATCAATTCTTCAGCACTCAGCTTTCTTTATGGTCCAATCTTACATCCATATATGACTACTGGATAAAGCATAGCTATACGGACCATTGTTGGCACAGTGATGTTTCTGCTTTGTAACACTCTGTAGGGCTTCCCTCAGAGAAGGCAATGGCATCCCACTCCAGTACTCTTGCCTGGAAAATCCCATGGATGGAGGAGCCCGGTAGGCTGCAGTCCATGGGGTGGCGAAGAGTCGGACACGACTGAGTGACTTCACTTTCACTTTTAATTTTCATGCATTGGAGAAGGAAATGGCAACCCACTCCAGTATTCTTGCCTGGAGAATCCCAGGGACAGAGGAGCCTGTTGGGCTGCCGTCCATGGGGTTGCACAGAGTTGGACACGATTGACACAACTTAGCAGCAGCAGCAGGGCTTCTCTTGTGGCTCAGCAGTAAAGAATCTGCCTGCAATGCAGAAAATCTGAGTTCTGTCCCTGGTTTGGGAAGATCCCCTGGAGGAGGGCATGGCAACCCACTTCAGCACTCCTGCCTAGAGAATCCCATGGACAGAGGAGCCTGGCAGGCTGTGGTCCATTGGGTCTCACAGAGCTGGACACAAGTGAAGCAACTAAGCAGCATCAGCAGCAGAGTTTTGTCATAGCTTTTCTTCCAAGGATCAAGAGCCTTTTAACTTCATGGCTGCAATCACCATCCTCAGTGACTTTCGAGACCAAGAATAGTCTGTCACTGTTTCTTTTGTTTCCCCATCTGTTTGCCATGAAGTGATGGGACCAGATGCCATGATCTTTGCTTTTTGAATGTTGAATTTTGAGCTAGCTTTTTCACTCTCTTCTTTCACCTTCATCAACAGGCTCTTTCTTTCCTCTTCACTTAGCTTTCACCTATTTTCCAGCCTGTTAAATCCAAATTCCCAGTTGTCTCCTGGAAAAAGTAAACTTTGATATGGTACAGCTCCAAATTAACACTTAGAACAAAGTTCCTAACACCTAGAACAAAATTCTTAACATCTTTCTTCATGTACAGAATATACTTTATAGATCTCCATCAGAGAGAAAGCATGTTTAGTGTTCTATAGCATAGACTCATTGCTTGGAATTAAATATTCATTCTAGCATTCAGTTCTATGGCTTTGGACAAGTTATCTAATGTTTCTGTGTGGGAATAATGATAGCATCATTATTACTAATATTGTTATAAAGATATAAAAAGGTTGTTCATGTAAAATATTTAGAAGTGTTGCTATGGAATGAATGTCTGCATCCCCCAAAAGTCATATTTTAGTATCCTCACCTCTCAACATGAATGATATTAAGACATGGACCTTTGTGAGGTAATTAGGTCATAAGAATGGAACTATGATGAATGAAATCAAAGTTCCTTAAAAAGTATTAGGGTTTACTNTGTTCATGTAAAATATTTAGAAGTGTTGCTATGGAATGAATGTCTGCATCCCCCAAAAGTCATATTTTAGTATCCTCACCTCTCAACATGAATGATATTAAGACATGGACCTTTGTGAGGTAATTAGGTCATAAGAATGGAACTATGATGAATGAAATCAAAGTTCCTTAAAAAATATTAAGGTTTACTTTCTCTCTCTTTCCGTTCTACACTGTGTGAGGATACAGGCTTCTCTGTTGACTCAGTGGTAAAGAATCTTGCCAGTGCAAGAAACACAGGAGACACAGGTTCCAGGGTTAGAGTTAGGGTTAGATCTTCCTGGGTAGGGAAGATCCCCTGGAGAAGGAAATGGCAACCCACTCCAGTATTCCTGCCTGAGAAATCCCACGGACACAAGAGTCTGGTGGGCTACAGTTCATGGTGGTGCCAAAGGGTCAGACTCAACTTAGGCACTAAACAACTACAGCAATGTGAGGATACGATGAGAAGACATCATCGGCAAACCAGAAAATACATGCCCCTATCAGACATGGGATCTTTCAGGACCTTGATCTTGAACTTCCCAGACTCCAGAACAGTGTGAAATATGTTTGTGGTGTTTGAGCTATCCAATCTGTGTTAGAGCAGCCTGAAGGACCAAGTCCAGTGGCTACTATGAATGAGCCTTAGAGAGTCCCAGTTATTATTTAAGATTAAAGGGTGACATTATTAATCATTATTGCATTTACTACAGCATAATTGACTTTGACATAATTGACAAGAGGATGCACTAGTCATAGCAAACACCATCTTCCAACAACACAAGAGATGACTCTACACATGGACATCACCAGATGGTCAATACTAAAATCAGATTAATTATCGTCTTTGTAGCCAAAGATGGAGAAGCTCTATAATGTCAGCAAAAACAAGACCAGGAGATGACTGTAGCTCAGATCATGAGCTCCTTATTTTGAAGTTCAGACTTAAATTGAAGAAAGTAGGGAAAACCACTAGACCATTCAGGTATGACCTAAATCAAATCCCTTACAATTATGCAGTGGAAGTGAGAAATAGATTCAAGGGATTAGACCTGACAGAGTGCCTGAAGAACTATGGATGGAAGCTCATGACACTGTATAGGAGACAGGGATCAAGACCATCCCCAAGAAAAAGAAATGCAAAAAGGCAAAATGGTTGTCTGAGGAGGCCTTACAAATAGCTGAGAAAGAAGAGAAGAGAAAGGCAAGAGAGAAAAGGAAAGATGAATGCAGAGTTCCAAAGAATAGCAAGAAGAGATAAGAAAGCATTCCTCGGTGATCAATGCAAAGAAATAGAGGCAAACAGTACAATAAGAAAAACTAGAGAACTCTTCAAGAAAATTAGAGCTACCAATGGAATATTTCATGCATAGATTAACACAACAAAGGACAGAAATGGTTTGGCCCTAACAGAAGCAGAAGATGTTAAGATAAGGTGGCAAGAATACACAGAAGAACTATACAAAAAAGATCTAAATGACTCAGATAAACACAGTGGTGTGATCACTCACCTAGAGTAAGATCCTGGAATGCAAAGTCAAGTGGGTCTTAGGAAACATCACTACAAACACAGCTAGTGGGAGTGATGGAATTACAGCTATTACAAATCTTAAAAGGTGATGCTATGCAAGTGCTGCACTCAATATGCCAGCAAATCTGGAAAACTCAGCAGTGGCCACAGGACTGGAAAAGGTCAGTTTTCATTCCAATTCCAAAGAAAGGCCATGCCAAAGAATGTTCAAACTATTACACAATTGCACTCATCTCACACACTAGCAAAGTAATGCTCAAAATTCTCCAAGCCAGGCTTCAACAGTCCATGAACTAAGAAATTCCAAATATTCAAGGTGTATTTAGAAAAGGCAGAGGAACCTGAGATTAAATTGCCAATATCCATTTGATCATAGAAAAAGCAAGAGAATTTCAGAAAAATATCTACTTCTGCTTCATTGACTATGCTAAAGCCTTTGTGTGGATAACAAAAAACTGGAAAATGGTTCAAGAGATGGGAATACGAGACCTCCTTACCTGCCTCCTAAAAAATATGTATGCAAGTCAAGAAGCAACAGAACCTGACATGGAACAATGGAATGGTTCCAAATTGGGAAAGGAGTAGATCAAGGCTGTATATTGTCACCCTATATTTAGCTTATATGCAGAAGTGCTGGGCTGGATGAAGCACGAGTTGGAATCAAGATTGCCAGGAGAAATATCAATAACCTCAGACATACTGGTGACACTACCCTTATGGCAGAGAGTGAAGAGGAACTAAAGAGTCTCTTGATGAAAGTGAAAGAGGAGAGTGAAAATTTTGGCTTGAAAATCAACATTCAAAAAACTAAGATCATGGCATCTGGTCCCATCACTTTATGGCAAATAGATGGGGAAACAATAGAAACAGTGACAGACTTTATTTTGAGGGGCTCCAAAATCACTGTAGATGGTGACTGCAGCCATGGAATTAAAAGACACTTGCTCCTTGGAAGAAAAGTTATGATCAACCTAGATAGCATATTAAAAAGCAGAGACATTACTGACAAAGGTCCATCTAGTCAAGGCTATGGTTTTTTCAGTAGTCATGTATGGATGTAAGAGTTGAACTATAAAGAAAGCTGAGCACCGAAGAATTGATGCTTTTGAACTGTGGTGTTGGAGAAGATTCTTGAGAGTCCTTTGGACTGCAAGGACATCCAACCAGCCCATTCTAAAGGAGATCAGTCTTGGGTGTTCATTGGGAGGACTGATGTTGAAGCTGAAACTCCAATATTTTGGCCACCTGGTGCAAAGAGCTGACTCATCAGAAAAGACCCTGATGCTGGGAAAGTTTGAAGAGAGGACAAGGGGATGACAGAGGATGAGATGGTTGCATGGCATAGCCAACTCAATGGACATNACATCCAACCAGCCCATCCTAAAGGAGATCAGTCTTGGGTGTTCATTGGGAGGACTGATGTTGAAGCTGAAACTCCAATATTTTGGCCACCTGGTGCGAAGAGCTGACTCATCGGAAAAGACCCTGATGCTGGGAAAGTTTGAAGGGAGGACAAGGGGATGACAGAGGATGAGATGGTTGCATGCCATAGCCAACTCAATAGACATGAGTTTGATCAAGATCCAGAAGTCGGTGATGGACAGGGAAGCCTGGTGTGCTGCAGTCCATGGGGTTGCAAAGAGTCAGACCAGAGAGACTGACTGAACTGAATCAACTGAAATTGACTTTTAATCCTATGTTTGTCTAGCTCAACACAGAGATTCTTGATGGTAGAAGTGTTTCTCCGTCATCTTATGCCAGGTTCCTAAGTAACTCTTAGTGCATGGAAGACAATCAGTGAAAGAAAGGAGTGTTAAACATCTGTGTTCTCAAATTAAATTAATGACCTATCACTGTTGGGGCTCACGGCTGGCTGCCCCAAAAATATGCCTCAATGGCATATGGATTATTTTGAATTAAAGTGTCATAAGAAACAGAGAGTTAGGGGAATTATTAAGGCAACCACACTCTGACCCAATTCTTTCCACCTTGAAAGGAGGAAATAAATCTCCCATATCATGGCATGCTCCCTATGACAGGGGTATCAAAAGCAATCTCATCACTACAGCCATGGAATTCAAGGCTAAGAAAGTGGTGTAAACAAACTTTGTTAATTCCTCCTTAGTTTGCTACCCCAAGTATAAGCCCTTTTGTTTCATTAAATCTTCACAAATAATTGTTTCTTTGTCTAAAAATTACATATAAACAGCCTTCTTTGGTCACTGTGGGGGTCCTATTTCTATGGGATTTCAAAGCATAGAAACAAAATTGT
>SJYA01002013.1:40812-90919 GCA_006410615.1 Neotragus moschatus
GATAGCATATTAAAAAGCAGAGACATTACTGACAAAGGTCCATCTAGTCAAGGCTATGGTTTTTTCAGTAGTCATGTATGGATGTAAGAGTTGAACTATAAAGAAAGCTGAGCACCGAAGAATTGATGCTTTTGAACTGTGGTGTTGGAGAAGACTCTTGAGAGTCCTTTGGACTGCAAGGACATCCAACCAGCCCATCCTAAAGGAGATCAGTCTTGGGTGTTCATTGGGAGGACTGATGTTGAAGCTGAAACTCCAATATTTTGGCCACCTGGTGCGAAGAGCTGACTCATCGGAAAAGACCCTGATGCTGGGAAAGTTTGAAGGGAGGACAAGGGGATGACAGAGGATGAGATGGTTGCATGCCATAGCCAACTCAATAGACATGAGTTTGATCAAGATCCAGAAGTCGGTGATGGACAGGGAAGCCTGGTGTGCTGCAGTCCATGGGGTTGCAAAGAGTCAGACCAGAGAGACTGACTGAACTGAATCAACTGAAATTGACTTTTAATCCTATGTTTGTCTAGCTCAACACAGAGATTCTTGGTGGTAGGAAGTGTTTCTCCGTCATCTTATGCCAGGTTCCTAAGTAACTCTTAGTGCATGGAAGACAATCAGTGAAAGAAAGGAGTGTTAAACATCTGTGTTCTCAAATTAAATTAATGACCTATCACTGTTGGGGCTCACGGCTGGCTGCCCCAAAAATATGCCTCAATGGCATATGGATTATTTTGAATTAAAGTGTCATAAGAAACAGAGAGTTAGGGGAATTATTAAGGCAACCACACTCTGACCCAATTCTTTCCACCTTGAAAGGAGGAAATAAATCTCCCACATCATGGCATGCTCCCTATGACAGGGGTATCAAAAGCAATCTCATCATTACAGCCATGGAATTCAAGGCTAAGAAAGTGGTGTAAACAAACTTTGTTAATTCCTCCTTAGTTTGCTACCCCAAGTATAAGCCCTTTTGTTTCATTAAATCTTCACAAATAATTGTTTCTTTGTCTAAAAATTACATATAAACAGCCTTCTTTGGTCACTGTGGGGGTCCTATTTCTATGGGATTTCAAAGCACAGAAACAAAATTGTTTTTTCTCCTGTTCATCTGTCCTGTGTCCCCTATCCACTCCCCATGGAGAATTCTCATCTCACATCACTGGGGTTGTTGACAGAGCTCTGCAACTTAACATCCAGAACAAAATTCTTGAGAATTTCTTTGTCAAGACAATTATACATCTCATCTCTAGATTTCTTTTCTTCAAAAGACAAATAATTGGTCATATGACTTCTCAGGTTGAAAACCTCTGCTGCCCGCAAAAGAAAATCCAAATGCCCCAGTCTGAGGTATAAGAATTTTCAAACTCTGCCCCCTCCATGTACCATCTCCTGCCACTTCACTAGCGGTGGCACCTTGGTTGAAGCACTTGTCTTAGTTTCCCTAGGCCTCAGCTTTCATTTCTAAAAACACCAGAATGATCATCTGAACACTCCTTTCTGTGCGAGGTCTGGTCAGTCAACAACATGACTGTCCAAAGTGTAGAATTCTACTAATTAAAAAAAAAAATGTAGAGTATGTTGAAAACATCTGAACATAATAAAGTCCAAGCTTAGACAAATGATAATTAAACCTATAATAGCCACATTAAACCCTTGGGTCAAATTCTCGTGTTTCCATTCTTAAATGACAGTTGTAGCTGGTGATATTGAAGAACTGAATGATTTCCCAATAAAAAACCTTTGAAAAATGGCAAAACTAGGATAAGTCATGCCAGGGTTCTTGTTTTTCCATGAACATGTACATAGCTCAATGTGCCTTCACAATGGCCTATTGTCCTTTACATCATTTTGTTTTTAATAATTAACACAACCCCTTTCATAGAAAAGGGGGAAAATGTCTGCCCTCCTGGAAAAGAAAATTATCTGAATTGAGCCCATTATTATTTCCATAGAAAGAAGAATTATTGCTACATTTTTCCTTAACAATTATAGACAGGAGACTGTTTGAGGCCTTTCATATTAATCCACCTTTCTCAGTCCTTGGGAAAACCAAACTTTAGAAAGAGCACCTCTTGGGTGACATTAGGTTCTCATTTTTATCCCTCAGACCATCTGTGTCCTTGCTTATAGATTTTGCCTTCAAGACCCTGATTTGCAAAAAAGTTGCAGTTAAGCTAAATAAAAAGCCAATAAATATGCTTGTTCCTATTTTTAGACTTTTATTTCTCTAAATGAAATAAATGAGAGCAATATTAGTTACATCAATGGCACTACTAAAGCATTCATTGAACTTCCATAATAAGAGTAACAATAACATTTTATGACTCTTTCTCAAAGGAAATTGAAACATTTTACCAACATTATTGTCTCATTAGTCTCTTGTCTTTGAAAAATGGTGAAGGGAGCATGGGGATAGAAAGATACAAGCCTGGGAGTCAGAGCTGTTTTCTGTTTATGTACCTGCAAATCATTTCAGTAATGAGTAAATGAGATAATGGGCATCATGTATGTGCCTGCATGGCAACCACTCAACACATAATTCTCTCTCCCTCCTCTCTGTCTCTCCAGACCCAGTCACTTCTCCCCAGTCTTCTCTCCCCACTGCTCCAGCAACACCTTTCCTGTCCCTTCTTTCCTTTTACAGTAGTGCGATCTGAATGAGACAAGTTTGTTGGGGGTTTTGTTTTATGTCGTGTTATTGACCCAAAGCTTCCCTGGTAATTCAGTGGTAAAGAACTAGCTTGCCAATACAGGAGACCTGGGTTTGATCCCTGGGTCAGGAAGATCTCCTGGAGAAGCAAACTGCAAACCACTCCAGATTCCTTGCTTGGGAAATGCCATGGACAGAGGAGCCTGGCAGGCTACAGTCCATGGGGTCACAAAGAGTCAGATAAGACTTAGCGACTAAGCATAACAACGACAATGGTGGCGCTATAGTAAAGAGCCCACCTGCCAATCAGGAGACCAGGGTTTGATCCCTAGGTCAGGAAGATCCCATGTAGGTGGGCATGGCAACCCAGTCCAGTATTCTTTCCTGGAGAATCCCGTGGATAGAGGAGCCTGGCGGGCTACAGTCCATAGGACTGCACAGAGTCAGACACAACTGAAACCCAACAGTTCACCCCAAAGCATTCTAATCACCTCTGAGAGCAGTCATAAGAGCTTGTTATCATGATTCCACTGTCCTGTGTGGGCAATAGAGTTCAGCTCCTACTTTCAGTCAGGTTTTCAAAGGCTAGGCTAAGTGTCTTCTGTCTCAGCATCACTCTTCTCAGATACAGAAGTGTCTTAAGTATGAAGCATCATAGTGTCTACGTTTTGGGCAACTGGGTGAAACAGAAAATATCCAACTGGAGCTAGGCCAAAAATTAATATGGAATGACACCTATAATTCCAAGAATTTAAGTTATAATCTGCATGCAAGATTCTCTTTATGTGTGTCCCTAGGTTTGCCCCCAAATCCTTCACCACAGTATTGTTTAAATGTTGTATGCTTGCCCTTGGACATTATGGGAAGGTCTGCATGTCCTGTCTTGGATCAGGATAGTAAGCAGTAAGCAATGCAGGACTTGAGGGCAGCATGGTGAGATGGTGGAACCAGTGTGGAAGAAAAATAACCACAAGAACCTCTCCACCTTCCACTGGCAGGCTATTTTGGAATGAAAGTCAGATATTTAAGATTCAACTGAGGGTTTGCCCACTCCCCAACACCTTTGTGGGATTCCTTGATGGCTCANTTGAGGGCAGCATGGTGAGATGGTGGAACCAGTGTGGAAGAAAAATAACCACAAGAACCTCTCCACCTTCCACTGGCAGGCTATTTTGGAATGAAAGTCAGACATTTAAGATTCAACTGAGGGTTTGCCCACTCCCCAACACCTTTGTGGGATTCCTTGATGGCTCAGATGGTAAAAAATCTGCCTGTAATGAGGGAGACCTGGACTTGATCCCTGGGGGAGGGCATGGCAACCCACTCCCGTATTCTTGCCTGGAGAATCCCCATGGACAGAGGAGCCTAGCAGGCTACAGTCCATGGGGTCATTAAAAAAATAATAATTTTATTTGTTTATTTATGGCTGTGCTAGGTCTTTGTTGCTGCACGGGGTTTTTTCCCAGTTGTGGAGAAGGGGGCTACTCTCTAGTTGCCATGAGTGGGCTTCTCATNGTGTCCATTATGTAGAATTTTAAAATGTCAAAGACATATATTATTTGGAGTATATTGTCATATACTAGTAATAAAAGCAGACACATGGAACTTTCCTGGTAGCTCAGTGATAAAGTCTCTGCCTCCCAATGCAGGAGGCATGGGTTTGATCCCTGACCCCAGAGGATTCCACATGCCTCGGAGCAACTAAGACCATGGGTAACAACTATTGAGCCTATATTCTAGAGCCCAAGGACCACAGCTACTGAGGCCCAAGTGCCCTAGAGCCCATGCTCTGCAACAGAGAAGCCACTGCACTGAGAATCACATGCACCCAACTAGAGAGTAGCCCCTACTCACTGTAACTAGAGAAGAAAGCCCATAACAGTGAAGACCTAGCACTGCTAAAAAAAAAAGAAAAAACAATGAGTATGTGTGCTAAGTCACTTCAGTTGTGTCCTGCTCTGCAACCCTTTGGACTGTAGCCCTCCAGGCGCCTCTGTCTATGAGATTCTCCAGGCAAGAATACTGGAGCAGGTTGTCATTCCCTTCTCCAAGGGATCTTCCCGACCCAGGGATCGAACCCATGTCTCTTATATCACCTTCATCAGTAAGCAGATTCTTTACCACTAGCACCACCTATGACACATGAAGATAATAAAAACTAAATTTAGAAGCGTAGGTACAGAGAAGCTTCAATTTTAAAAAATCTTCCACTTTTGCACTCTTTTGAAATTCATCTTTTTGAAAGTCAACATTTCAAAAACTGACCATTTGATTTTAAGAACAATATATGCACCAGAAAACTTTAAATGAAAACATAATCCTCTTTTCCAATGTTTCCTATAATTCCTTATTTAATGAGAAATCCATTTATCCAGGTACTCAGATGAAAATCCCTGGAAACACTCCCAACTCTTCTTTATCCCTTACATATTACATCCAATCCATCATCCAATTTTGATGATTTGAATATCAAAATATCTGTAATAATATAGAATTGAATCACTCCTTACCAATTTCACCACCACTCTAGTTAAGTATAACACTATCTCTTGCCAGGACCACTGCAGTAGGTTTACTTTTTGTGTGATATAATATTCTTTAATTGTACTACTTAAGCTTTTTGTTACTCTTTCATTCATAATCTTTCCATTGCTGTTCATAAATGTGATCAGTCTGTGGTTTTCATTATTGTTTCTTGCTTTCTTTTTTTTTTAACATTTTTTGCTAGATATTTGTGTTATTCCTATGTTGCTTTCTGCTGCTTATTTTTTAAGTTTTCTAAATTGGAGTATGATTGCTTTACAATGTTGTATTTCTGCTGTATAACTACATGTGTCAGTTATATGTGTACATATATGCCTTCCTTCTTGAGCCTCCCTCCCACTCCACCCCCTCTCACCCCTCTAGGTCATCACAGAGCACACAGCTGAGCTCTGTGTGCTATTAAGCAGTTTTCCACTAGCTATCTANGTTTTCTAAATTGGAGTATGATTGCTTTACAATGTTGTATTTCTGCTGTATAACTACATGTGTCAGTTATATGTGTACATATATGCCTTCCTTCTTGAGCCTCCCTCCCACTCCACCCCCTCTCACCCCTCTAGGTCATCACAGAGCACACAGCTGAGCTCTGTGTGCTATTAAGCAGTTTTCCACTAGCTATCTATTTCACACAAAGTAGGGCATATATGTCAATACTAGTAGTTTTCTTACTCATCTCCCTGCCTTCCACCTTTCCCGTTGGAGTTTGTTCTCTAAACATCAGCCAGATCTCTTTCCTTTAAAAGATTAGTTCAGCCATGTCAGGCCAGACAGGAGACTACCCTCATTCATTTTTTTCAACAAACATCAATGGTCTATGTGCTACATGGAACTATTCTAAACATTGAGGAACTAAACATTGAGGAACAACTATTCTAAACATCTGGTTCACAACAATGAACCAAATAGGCAATGCCCTCATAATTATGTGGAACTATAGAATAATAGATAAATGAATAGCCAAAAGCATGGAATTGTAATAAATTCTATGAGGAGAACTAAACTAGAGCCATAATATTAGAAGTAGCTGGTGGCTGCTGCAGATTGGTCCAGGAACGATGGCTTTGAAAAAACAAAATCAGGAGCTTCCCTCGTGGTCCAGTGGTTAAAATTTCACCTCCCAATGCAGAAGGAGGGAGTACAAGCCCTTGTTGGGGAACTAAAAGCCCACATTCCTCACAGTCAAAAAACCAAAACATAAAACCGGAGCAGTATTATAGCAAATTCAATGAAGACTTTAAAAATGGTCCACATGAAAAAAATCTTAAAAAAAAAAACAAAACCTAAAATCTAATAAGAAGACATGCCCACTCTCCACAGAAGGACTGAAGGAAGATGTTTTTTACTTAGTGCTGTCTTTGCTCTTTATTATTTACCTTCTGAAAAAGACTTGACCAAGAAAAAAAAGAGTATTTCCTAGTCTAGGAAATGGATTGTTTTATATATATATATATATATATACACACACACACATATAAAACATTATCTAGCTGATTTCACGTGCTTTTCCTTATTTAATTTTGATTCCTGGCTAATTCATTTTTCAAAGTAGAAGTAACATCAAAAGATACATTGAGAAACTTAGCATCTCTTATATTGAAATGCTAAAGGAATCTGTCAGTGATTTATGTGTCTGTAAATTAAATTCAGTGTGCTTAGTAAAATCTGGCCATGATACTAATTAACTGCAATGAGAACAAGATATAATTAATTAAAATATTGACTCATCAGCTCTGGACTGCCGTGTGCTCTACATGCAGAGTGCCACCTGGAGCTACGCAGTGTGACATCACTGATCAGAAACTGACTTGCCGAGCATGCTTTCAAAAATCAGTAGAAATATAAAATATTACAGTTTAGACCCTTTATTTTACAGAGTGGGAATCTAAAGCCCAGTAAGTACATTTAGATGGTCAAAAGCAGTTCAGGCCTCCTAATGCATTCCAAGTGATCATTTTAATTAAAAAAGGAATAACCAAAGATGAAACATGGTAATACATTCTTACTGGAAATAAGGACCAGTGGAGTAAGGCAGGATCACTGGCAGGATGACTGGTTCTTTGAAATGATGATTACACCCTACTGGATTTATCTTTCTCTATGGGAAGATCCCTTGGAAAAGGGAATGGCTACCCTCTCCAGTATTCTGGCCTGGAGAATTCTATGGACTGTATGGTCCATTCGGTTGCAAAGAGTTGGACATGACTGAGGGACTTTCACTTCACTTCACTTCATACATATTTTGGCCATCTGATGCAAAGAGCTGAATCATTGGAAAAGACACTGATGCTGGGAAGCATTGAGGGCAAGAGGAGCAAGGGGAGACAGAGGATGAGATGGTCAGATGGCATCACTGACTCAATGGACATGAGTTTGAGCAAACTCAGGGAGATAGTGAAGGACAGAGGAGCCTAGCATGCTGCAGTTCATGGAATCTCAAAGAGTTGGACACGACTTAGCAACTGAGCAACAACAACAATACCACATCCAGACATTAATCCCGCCTCTACAGACAACGTCACACGCACACTTCATTTAGGAAGAAGATCTTTATTGAATATAAATATTCAATATTTAAAAATTAAAGCAAGACCCCATTAATGAGATCATTTTATTCTTTATATCCCCTGCATGTCCTAAGCATTTCAGTAGAGCCTAAATCAATTGTTCCTCACACAGAAAAGATATTAACAATTACTAGAATATTTTGCTCAGTCAATAGAAGTTCCTTTCACATACTAAAAAAAAAAAAAAAAAAAATTTCTCTCATAATAGTGATCAATTATTTGTAATTAGATTCTACTTTCCCTCATTTATCAAACTCTATGTTACTGAAAGTGACAAATAGCCTCTGGAAATTAAAAAAAAAAAAAAAAGAGTACAGTCAGAAATATGAAAACTCTTCTTTCTTAAGAACTTTGCTGGAAATTACACTCTCAGATTTCAAATTACAGTTCACATCAAAGAATATTCTCATATTTTAGGAAATTCATTGGCTCTGCTTGACTTCTTTTTAGGGCCATATTTTTTACAATGGCTACATAAAGAGAGAAAGTCGTTTTCTCAAACTAAGTCATTTTCTAATGGAATCAGCGAGTTGTTGGCTATAGAGAGGGGAATAAAATAATTCTAGGAATGAAGGAGGAATGAAGCTACTGTCATGGTTTTCAAGTCATGGTTTATACATCCTCGGAGCTCCAGATTCGTCCTTCAGTGGCTGACTGTGGGAGCAGAAGGAAGGAAAGTAAGGAGTAGGACAAAACTTGGAGGAGTACCTGGGGAAACACACAGATCCTTCTTCATATTGGAGTCCACTTATTCTGTGTATTAGGAGTTAGAGGAAGGTGTTTATTAAAAACCATTTTTGATAACACAAATCTAGTAAGCTGCCCCCTTCTTAACCAAGTTTTGCTGTTGTTGTGAGAGGGGAATTTTAAAGTTGTTCGAGACACATACACACAAGTAACCAAAGGGGGGAAGGGTGAGAGGGAGGAAGGAAGAAAGAAAAGCAGGGAATAAAAGGAGAAGAGTTTACTGAAAATATAATAGGGTTCTCGTAATTGTCGTTCAGTTGATAAGTCATGTCCNGTTGTTGTGAGAGGGGAATTTTAAAGTTGTTCGAGACACATACACACAAGTAACCAAAGGGGGGAAGGGTGAGAGGGAGGAAGGAAGAAAGAAAAGCAGGGAATAAAAGGAGAAGAGTTTACTGAAAATATAATAGGGTTCTCGTAATTGTCGTTCAGTTGATAAGTCATGTCCAGTTCTTTGTGACCCTATGGATTGTAGCATGCCAGCCTCCTCTCTTTCACTATCTCCCAGAGTTTGTTCAAATTCCTGTCCATCAAATCAATGATGCTCTCTAATCGTCTCACCGTCTGCCACCCCCTTCTCCAGTTGCCTACATTCTTTCCCAGGATCAGGGTCTTTTCCAAAAAGTCAGATCGTCACATCAGGTGGCTTGGAACTTCAGCTTCAGCATCAGTCCTCTCAATGAATATCAACACCTAAAGGGTTNAGTTTGGAGGATGAATGAAGACTTTGTATTTGAGAGTTCTTTAAAGAATGTGAAGCAATCTGACAAGAAAAAAAAATAGACAAAGTTGCATCTGTTTTACTTCTAGCCATCTGATACAAGAGTGTTAATCAGACAATGGGAAAATTTACAGTAGAGTCATTTTAAGCATTATTACCTTCACAATTGTAAATTTCAAAGGTGGAAGGAAATGTGTGAAGTCTTCACAATGGCAAGAAAACCTAAGTTCATAATACCATGTACTTTAAAGGTTATTTCCTTTTGGTATGTTAGAATTACTGTTCCCCTTATTTCCTAAAACATTTCCATTTTATCTANATTATTACCTTCACAATTGTAAATTTCAAAGGTGGAAGGAAATGTGTGAAGTCTTCACAATGGCAAGAAAACCTAAGTTCATAATACCATGTACTTTAAAGGTTATTTCCTTTTGGTATGTTAGAATTACTGTTCCCCTTATTTCCTAAAACATTTCCATTTTATCTAGTGAGAGTTGAATAATCCAGTGATTAATAAGAATCTTTTTAATATTTAAAGAACTGAGAAGTAAATGCATTATAACATGTTCAAGATAAAAGTACCATTCCACGTTAACTCTAGCTTGGTGCTTTTTATGATAACTTTGAGAAACTATGAATGCCATAGATTGGATTTCAGCTCCATACGATGGATGCATGTACAGTCGCTTGCTCTCTTCCGGATCATGTTTTTGATCTAAGGTAACTGCTCTTGGTAACCAGTGACATGCTTTTACTGGTGTAATACTAGATCAGAAGGCGTCTCATCTCCATGCTGGATAAATATTCAATTACTGAGTCCGTTACACTTGACTTTGTGGAATTTGGATGAGAGATGTTTGTAGAAGATTGCTTTGTGACAACTCTCTTGAAATCCACAGTGAAACCTGAGCTTGGAAAAAGGCCTTCTGCCTCGTCTTTGCAAAGCTTCAGATNGAAGGAAAAGTGTGAAGTCTTCACAATGGCAAGAAAACCTAAGTTCATAATACCATGTACTTTAAAGGTTATTTTCTTTTGGTATGTTAGAATTACTGTTCCCCTTATTTCCTAAAACGTTTCCATTTTATCTAGTGAGAGTTGAATAATCCAGTGATTAATAAGAATCTTTTTAATATTTAAAGAACTGAGAGGTAAATGCATTATAACATGTTCAAGATAAAAGTACCATTCCACGTTAACTCTAGCTTGGTGCTTTTTATGATAACTTTGAGAAACTATGAATGCCATAGATTGGATTTCAGCTCCATAAGATGGATGCATGTACAGTCGCTTTCTCTCTTTCGGATCATGTTCTTGATCTAAGGTAACTGCTCTTGGTAACCAGTGACATGCTTTTACTGGTGTAATACTAGATCAGAAGGCATCTCATCTCCATGCTGGATAAAGATTCAATTACTGAGTCTGTTACATTTGACTTTGTGGAATTTGGATGAGAGATTTTTGTAGAAGATTGCTTTGTGACAACTCTTGAAATCCACAGTGAAACCTGAGCTTGGAAAAAGGCCTTCTGCCTCGTCTTTGCAAAGCTTCAGATAAATAAGATCCAGTTTCACTGGTCTATAACTTCAATGCAGCAAGATTCCAAGCATTGTTCAAATATGGCCTTTGNCTCTTGAAATCCACAGTGAAACCTGAGCTTGGAAAAAGGCCTTCTGCCTCGTCTTTGCAAAGCTTCAGATAAATAAGATCCAGTTTCACTGGTCTATAACTTCAATGCAGCAAGATTCCAAGCATTGTTCAAATATGGCCTTTGCTGAGTTTTTTTTTTTTATCATGACTATGTTCACTGTCCTTTTTAAGTTAAAGAAGTAAGTTCAATCTCATTTTTCAATTAATTTAAAAACAAACTATAAATCTAACACACATCCTTAGGATGATCAAACTATTTCCAGTTTTTTACAAATAATAAATCCATTTAGTATTAAATTCATTTTTAAAATGATCTATATCCAGGATCATAAAACAGCTCTTCTTGTATTTTCTCCTTATTATTCTTCTCTATTAGATAATTCAACCAAATACCTAATAGAGGTGCTGAGAGACCTGACAGATGGCTGTTCTGTCATAGCTTTCTGCACACTTTTGGACCTTCCACACAACTGCTATACTAGACAATGTGCTGAAAAGTTAACCTTCATTTTTGCTTATGTAAACAGGTAATTTGATTTCCCTCATACGTATTCTTAACTTTATATTATAAATATAATAATATATTATAACCAATATATTCTTCATTAAATTGGGTTTCTTAATCTGCATGTACTATTGCATTTGCTGGGCTTCTTTTGTGGCTCAGATGGTAAAGAATATGCCTACAATGCAGGAAACTCTGGCTCAATCCCTGGGCCAAGAAGATCCCTGGAGAAGGGAATGGCTACCCACTCCAGTTATTCTTGCCTGGAGAATTCTATGGACAGAGGAGTCTGGCAGGCTATAGTCCACGGGGTCACAAAGAGTCAGATATGACTGAATGATGAACACACATACCTTGTATTTATTAGACAATATATTGTAAGGACTGATGTTGAAGCTGAAACTCCAATACCTTGGCCACCTTATGCAAAGAGCTGACTCATTTGAAAACACCCTGATGCTGGGAAAGATTGAGGGCAGGAGAAGGGGATGACAGAGGATGAGATGGTTGGATGGCATCACCAACTCAATGGACATGACTTTGGGTAAACTCCGGGCATTGGTGATGGACAGGGAGGCCTGGCATATTGCAATTCATGGAGTCGCAAAGAGTCAGACACGACTGAGTGACTGAACTGAACTGAACTGAATAAATAACATTCAACATGTATCCATTGTACATTTGTATAGTTATTTGATTGCCTTCCCCACTAGATTGCAAGATCATGGAGAACAGGAAATGTTCTTTTTTGCTCACTCTGTAATGTCACTGTGTAATGCACTGCTTGACACATTACAAATACTTAAAAACATATTTGTTAATAATTGAATAATAATTGAATTCACATGCACATTCCTAAGTTTTATATGTAATACCAAACATTAGTATCATCATCCCATTGACATTTAGTTCCTTCACATGGAAAAGCTAATTGACCAAAATAATTTGATAGAGTCACTTTGTTGTATTATCTGTCTTAGTGCTGGTTTGTTGGTACTGATACAGTGTACCTCATATGACCATGCATATACTCACAACTGATGAAAATGTCAGTAATTTTATAATCAACAGAGAAAATACAATTCTGTACCCAGGAAACTCTTGTGCCAGAATTATTCAATACTTAGAGTCTCCAAAATCCCCTTCCTCTTGCTACCAAACATTCTCTACTTTCTCCATGGCCTACAGAAAAAACATTCTTGTAAAAAGGGAAATCAGCTGTCTTTAGATAAACAACAGCCAGCTGCGTTTTCTCTGATAATCTGAAGAACTCAAATTGTACTGAAATAAAAAAGTGCTCAATAGAAAGTAGTGTCATACAGGAAGTGTTTTGCTTAGGGATAGATAATGCCACTTGTGTAATCTAGAAATCTCCAGAGACCTAGTTCCTAAAACGAACAAAAATTACTCATGTATTTTTTTAAGTCATATATCACTAGTCTTTTTAAAACTAATTGTTTTATATTGTTTGTGGATTCTGTGTATCAGAAATTGGGAAAGGGCTCAGTAAGGAAGCCTTAACTCTGTTCTATGATGTCTGGAGTATCAGTCTGCATATCAGACTTCAAGCCTGGGGGTGACTATGAGAAGCTGAAATCATCTGAAGGCTTGTTCACTATTTACAATAGTCACACAGGTCCAGTCAAGTTCATGGTAAATGAGCATAAACCTAATACCAAATGAAAAAAAAAGACAGATCATATCATAAGAATGTTTTAGATGAGAATATTACTTTGGCCATAACTGGAAAATAAAATCAGCCACAGCATCCCTACTATGAACTTTGTATTTATCATTTTCATATATTTTTAAAATTTAAAAATAGGCCTTACAAATAGCTGAGAAAAGAAGAGAATCTAAAGGCAAAAGAGAAAAGATATACCCATTTGAATTCAGAGTTCCAAAGAATAGCAAGGAGAGATAAGAAAGCTTTCCTCAGCAATCAATGCAAGAAATAGAGGAAAACAATAGAACGGGAAAGATTAGAGATCTCTTCAAGAAAATTAGAGATACCAAAAAAACATTTCATGCAAAGATGAGCACAATAAAGGACAGAAATGATATGGACCTAACAGAAACAAAAGACATTAAGAAGAGGTGGAAAGAATACACGGAAGATCTATACAAAAAAAATTTTCATGACTCAGGTAACCATGATGGTGTGATCACTCACCAAGAGTCAGACATTCTGGAGTGCAAAGTCAAGGGGCCTTAGGAAGCATCACTATGAACAAAGCTAGTAGAGGTGATGGAATTCCACTTGAGCTATTTCAGATCCTAAGAGCTGATGCTGAGAAAGTGCTGCACTCAATATGTCAGCAAATCTGGAAAACTCAGCAGTGGCCACAGACTGGAAAGGGTCAGTTTTCTTTCCAATCCCAAAGAAAGGCAAAGCTAAAGAATGTTCAAACTACTGCACAACTGTACTCATCTCACACGCTAGCAAAGTAATGTTCAAAATTCTCAAAGCCAGGCTTCAACAGTATATGAACCGTGAATTTCCAGAAGTTCAAGCTGGATTTAGAAAAGGCAGAGGAACCAGAGATCAAATTGCCAACATATGCTGGATCATCGAAAAAGCAAGAGAGTTCCAGAAAAACATCTACTTTTGCTTTATTGACTATGCGAAAGCCTCTGACTGTATGGATCATAACAAACTGGAAAATGGTTCAAGAGATGGAAATACCAGACCACCTGACCTGCCTCCTGAGAAATCTGTTTGCAGGTCAAAGAAGCAACAGTTAGAACTGGACATGGAATAACAGACTGGTTCCAAATAGGAAAAGGAGTACATCAAGGCTGTATATTGTCACCCTTCTTATTTAACTTATATGCAGGATGAAAGTGAAAGTAAAGTGGCTCAGTCATGTCCGATTCTTTGCGACACCATGGACTGTAGCTTACCAGGCTCCTCTGTCCATGGGATTTTCCAGGCAACAGTACTGGAGTGGATTGCCATTTCCTTCTCCAGGGGATCTTCCAGACCCAGGGATCGAACCCAGGTCTCCCACATTGTAGACAGATGCTTTACCGTCTGAGCCAGTCATGAGAAATGCTGGGTTAGATGAAGCACAAGCTGGAATCAAGATTGATGAGAGAAATATCAATAACCTCAGATACACAAATGACACCACACTTATGGTAGAAAGTGAAGAAGAAATAAAGAGCCTCTTGTGGAAAGTGAGAGGAAAATGCAAAAGCTGGCTTAAAACTCAACATTCAGAAAACTAAGATCATCGCATCTAGTCCCATCATTTCATGGCAAATAGATGGGGGGAAAATGGAAATGGTGAGAGACTTTATACTTTTGGGTTCCAAAATTACTGCAGATGGTGATTGCAGCCATGAAATTAAAAGACACACTTCTTGGAAGAAAAGCTATGACCAACCTAGACAGCATATTAAAAAGCAGAGACATTACTTTGCCAACAAAGGTCCATCTAGTCAAAGCTATGGTTTTTCTAGTGGTCATGTAAGATGTGTATAAGAGACAGTATCTGACTCTGTGCGACCCCGTAGATGGCAGCCCACCAGGCTCTCCCATCCCTGGGATACTCCAGGCAAGAACACTGGAGTGGGTTGCCATTTCCTTCTCCAATGCATGAAAGTGAAAAGTGAAAGNAGAACTGGACATGGAATAACAGACTGGTTCCAAATAGGAAAAGGAGTACATCAAGGCTGTATATTGTCACCCTTCTTATTTAACTTATATGCAGGATGAAAGTGAAAGTGAAGTGGCTCAGTCATGTCCGATTCTTTGCGACACCATGGACTGTAGCTTACCAGGCTCCTCTGTCCATGGGATTTTCCAGGCAACAGTACTGGAGTGGATTGCCATTTCCTTCTCCAGGGGATCTTCCAGACCCAGGGATCGAACCCAGGTCTCCCACATTGTAGACAGATGCTTTACCGTCTGAGCCAGTCATGAGAAATGCTGGGTTAGATGAAGCACAAGCTGGAATCAAGATTGATGAGAGAAATATCAATAACCTCAGATACACAAATGACACCACACTTATGGTAGAAAGTGAAGAAGAAATAAAGAGCCTCTTGAGGAAAGTGAGAGGAAAATGCAAAAGCTGGCTTAAAACTCAACATTCAGAAAACTAAGATCATCGCATCTAGTCCCATCATTTCATGGCAAATAGATGGGGGGAAAATGGAAATGGTGAGAGACTTTATACTTTTGGGTTCCAAAATTACTGCAGATGGTGATTGCAGCCATGAAATTAAAAGACACACTTCTTGGAAGAAAAGCTATGACCAACCTAGACAGCATATTAAAAAGCAGAGACATTACTTTGCCAACAAAGGTCCATCTATTCGAAGCGATGGTTTTTCCAATAGTCACATATGAAAGTGAGAGTTGGACTATAAAGAAAGCTAAGCACCGAAGAATTGATGCTTTTGAACTGTGGTGTTGGAGAAGACTCTTGAGAGTCCCTTGGACTGCAAGGAGATCCAACTAGTCCATCCTAAAGAAAGTCAGTCCTGAATATTCATTGGAAGGACTGATGTTGAAGCTGAAACTCCAATACTTTGGCCACCTGATGCAAAGAACCAACTCATTAGAAAAGACCCTGATGCTAGGAAAGATTGCAGATGGGAGGAGAAGGGGACAACAGAGGATGGAATGGTTGGGTGGCATCACCGATTTGATGGACACGAGATTGAACAGGCTCCAGGAGTTGCTGTTGGACAGGGAAGCCCGGTGTGCTACAGTCCATGGGATCACAAAGAGTCAGACACAATTGAGTAACTGAACTGAAACGAACTGAACTGATTTTCATATATGTTTAACATTTTAGTATATATACATGCAGAAATAAAAATATATTTCAACCACCTATAGAATTTTTTCTAAATTTTGTTTTTAAAATTAATCCAGATTGTTATACATAGCTCTAGTTCTATTAATTTCAGTAAAATAATTTTGGGGGTAAAATTGCTTAGTTGCTCAGTCATGTCTGACTCTTTGTGACTCCATGAACTTTAGCCCATCAGGCTCCTCAGTCCATGGGGATTCTCCAGCCCAGAATACTGGAGTGGGTTGCCATACCTCCTCTAGGGGATCTTCCCAACCCAGGAATTGAACCCAGGTCTCCCACATTGTAAGAGGATTCTTTGCCATCTGAGCCACCAGGGTTTCTTCCTATTGTTGCTTATTTGATCTTTTAAAGGCCCAGCAAAAGGGAACTGTTAGCACTCTTCAGGGCTCTGTCTGCAATGATGTCTTCACTCTCAAAATGTTTATTATAAGTTTTTATAACATGTCAACAGAAATAAAATAAAAATTGAAACAAGTTCATTGTCGAAAGTCTGTGTGAATGTTTAACTCATGTGTTTAATCTAAAAGTGCTTTTTTAAAAAGAATTTACAGTGTAATAATTGTTTTTCAGTCACTATGTTATTCAGTCCCATGTCTGAATCTTTGCAACCATGTGGTCTGCAGCACACCAGGCTCCTCTTTTCTCTGCTATCCCCTGGAGATTATTCAAATTCATGTCCATTGAGTCAGGGATACTATCTAACCATCTCATCCTCTTCCATCCCCTTTTCCCTTTGCTTTCAATCTTTCCCAGAATCATAGTCTTTTCCAATGAGTCAACTCTTCACATCAAGTGGCCAAAAGATTGGAGCTTCTGCTTCAGCAGCAGTCCTTCCAATGAATATTCAGAGTTGATTTCCTTTAGGATTGACTGGCTTGATTCCCTTGCTGTCCAAGGGATTCTCAAGAGTTTTCCTCAGCACCACAATTCAAAAGTATCAGTTCTTCGGTATCTAACTCTCACATGTGTACACTACTGGAAACACCATAGCTTTGTCTATCTGGACCTTTGTCAGCAAAGTGATGTCTCCGCTTTTAGGTAGCTTTCTGGGTTTGTCATAGCTTTCTTTTCAAGGAATAAGCACCTTTNAGCACCACAATTCAAAAGTATCAGTTCTTCGGTATCTAACTCTCACATGTGTACACTACTGGAAACACCATAGCTTTGTCTATCTGGACCTTTGTCAGCAAAGTGATGTCTCCGCTTTTAGGTAGCTTTCTGGGTTTGTCATAGCTTTCTTTTCAAGGAATAAGCACCTTTTAATTTCATGACTGCAGTCACCACTCTCAGTGTAATGCTTGCAATGTCATTTTAAAATGACAATAAGCTAGCTGAATAAATGAATCAACCAATCAATGGACCAACCAATGTCCTGATGATTAACCAAGCAGTCAATGAACTGAAGACCCTCCATTATCTGGAGACCAACTTCTGGACTTGACTTGTCACACTGTCTCCTCCCTCTGTTGACATTGGTGCCTTCCTTGCTATGCCTTCCATCACAATTTCTGTCAGTTCAAACCTTATCATCCTTCAAGCTGCATCTGAAAGTAGGTCTGGCAAAGTGATAAACACCCAGGTTAAGGATTCAGAAAAATCTAGTTCTCAATATCTGCTCAGTCACTTTTACAGGCTATGGGCTTGAGCATGTTTTCCATACAATTTAAGCAATAAAATATAGATAATAATTGTATTAACCTGATTGGTTCACTTCAGTCACTCAGTTGTGTNAAAAAACCTAATATATGAAAAATGCCTATCATGTGGTAAATTTTTGATAGTATGAGCTTAAAAGGTTTTGGGCATTTCCTTCATGATACTTTTCTTAAGCACCACATCCCAATAGCATAGTGAAGTAGTTCCCACAATTGTTTGTTCCTCAGAATCACCTGGGTGATTTTTAAAAATCTAAATTGCTGGCTATGCCTCAGAATAATTAATCACAGGATGATCTCTGAGGGTGGGAAAGAAGAATTATTAGCTTTTCAAGTTCACTAGGTGATTCCAATATGCAGACAAACTTGGGAAATATGGCAGCAATGTCTACCCAATCTGCCCGATCATAAAAATGATCTGGAATATTAATTAAAAATTAGAAGAACCTTCACTCCAGATCTAAGAATCTGAATCTCCAAGACAGAGACACAAGATTCTGTATTTCTAACATGTCACACGTTAATCTCATTATCAGGCAGGTAGGGAAACAAGCTATTGGTATATTAGATGTACTTCTGTATTAGACTCTCTTAATTGTTTATAATCTCCATTTCAATGCAAGGAGAGTGCCTCTTTTAAACTTTGCTCCATAGCATAGTGCTTATGTATATTCGGTATGGGGAAAATGTTCTGAGTTGAACTGAATTAAGAATCATCAAAGTAAAGTGATTATTATAAATGTTTCTCCAAACTGAAACCCTTACAATTTTTATATTAAAAAAAAGTGAAGGTGGGCTATTAGTATCCAAAATATAAACCCTTCAATATAATCTCACATCTGAAAAGTGTTGTCCTTAGTTTCAGCTTTGCCACCATCTAGCTTTAGGACCTTGGAAAACTACATCACTTCCCTGCACCTCAGTTTCCTTCTGTGTATAATGCTGTGAATGGGCACATAGGTAATATGTTTTCAAAGCTCATCCCTACTGAATACCAAACTAAGTCCAAATTTTATTAAGACTGTATGAGGAGAAACAGACACTACTGTTTCTCTATTTTAAAATGCCTCTTAATTATTTCTTCCTGAAAACAATTCCATCACTTTTCTATAACCAAGCATTCTTTCACATTTTAGGCTGCTTTTTACCATCTGCAGATGAATACCTCCGCCTTCCCATGAGGGCGACAGCCTCTATCGGTGCACTCTGCCATCCACACGCGTCTATCTACCCTTATCTTTATTCTGAGGCTTCTCTCCACTGTCTGGTGTGTGAATTACATGTCTGCTTTCTGTTTCCTGCCAGAGTGTTCACTCCTCACCAGTTAGCCATTTTTCATCAGTAGAAGTACAAAATCATCGCCCTCGTTAGTAATCCTCTCACTGTACCAAATGAAAAACGTATTTATATTTGTTCCTGTATTTAACCCCATCTCTTTTCACTTTTCAATGAAGTGGCTTTAAGATTAAGATAACAAGACTAAGAGAATAGATATAGAATACTTNACATGTCTGCTTTCTGTTTCCTGCCAGAGTGTTCACTCCTCACCAGTTAGCCATTTTTCATCAGTAGAAGTACAAAATCATCGCCCTCGTTAGTAATCCTCTCACTGTACCAAATGAAAAACGTATTTATATTTGTTCCTGTATTTAACCCCATCTCTTTTCACTTTTCAATGAAGTGGCTTTAAGATTAAGATAACAAGACTAAGAGAATAGATATAGAATACTTATTCTTTGGTCTTATTATTATTCACTGATTATAACAGCATCATCTTCAGAAAGGATAGAATAATTAGCTGTTAACTGCCAATTCATTTTTCACTAATTATATGGAAAAAAACGCATTGATATTGAAATACATTTGATCTCGATAAACTTAAATGACTTGAACACTATGCCTAAGAAACAATAGGTGTTAATGAGTATAATATTTATAGATAATTGATAGAAATAAAACTTAAAGATAATTAATTTTTAAATACTTAAGAAAAAGTGAATATTAAAGGAAATAATGACAAAAATATCTGATATGAAAATAATTTTTAAAGAAATATCTGATATGAAATAATAATGATATGAAAAAATATATGATATGAGATAATAATGAAAAAATATAATATCTTATATCTGATATGAAAATAATTTTAAAAGAAAAAGAACTTAAGACTANAAACTTAAACAAAATTAATTTTAAAACACTGAAGAAAAAGAGAATATTAAAGGAAATAAAGACAAAAATATCTGATATGAAAAAAAGTTTTAAAGAAATATCTGATATGAAATAATAATGATATGAAAAAATATATGATATGAGATAATAATGAAAAAATATAATATCTTATATCTGATATGAAAATAATTTTAAAAGAAAAAGAACTTAAGACTACAATCAGTGCATGCCTCTTCAATAAGAATATGCTTTTTTCAATACTGCCTTTTAGATATGAGACTGAAAGAGCTATCAAAAATGAGTTAAATTTTTATTACTAAATCTAATCCTGGATTGGGACCAAGATCTGCTTTATTTTGTCAGTTGGTGGTCTGAATGTTAGGTACAGGTCAAATGTCCATGATCTTTCTGTAGGTAGGTCATTCAACTACTTACAGTCACAGTGAGTCATATAGCTTGACAGAACAGATGGAGATATTTTATGGTGATTCCGCTTCTGTAGCCAGATGAAACTATCAGAGAGATTCCAGCCAGACATCTGTAATCATTACCCTAGGTTGAATAAATCAATAAATCTCTGTTCAGTGCTAGTAAATAATATAGATGATAAAGTAGAAGATGAAGAACAGCAAAGAATAACTGCCATTTCAATTTTTAAATGCATTTTGAGGACTGACCATAAAAGAATGGTTGTTGAAGATACAGAGATAACTGGCACACGAGACAAATGGTTTTAATAAACTTTAGAAATATAATGTAATTGAGCCCTGTTCCCACATCCATTGACTGCTGGTCCTCAGGATAATCACTTTGAACATGTTTACAATATTCTCCTTCATTGCTCTTTCAAAACTGTTTTGAAATACCTCTTTTGGTAGAGATATTACAGAACAGTTTTGAAATATCTCTTTTGGTAGAGATAAGTATTTTCCATACGATAGAATGACTTGCTTGTGATGGGTCCTAATTTTTTCATTGTCTTTTGTAAATGGATTATTAGCATATACAAATACATAGCAAAATGGTTAAGAGCGTGGAATCTGAATTAAAAATGCTTGGAGTTAAATCCCAGTCTAACCAATTTCTACCTGTAAGATCTTGAACAAGTTACTTAATCCATCTATACATAGATCTCCTTTTCTCTAACTCTACACATAATTTATTGAGAGTTTGTGAATTGATTGAACATATATGTCTGGATATATGTACATATCATAGGTATGTATATATGACAGACTAAGTAAGTAGTTGCTATTATTATTATTATATAATTAGAGAATATCCTTCTTTTGATTTTTTTGGTAAGAAGTTTTCTTTGAAGTTATTTATCTTTCACTTTGTAAATAATGCCTTTGACCATGCCAAGTATATTTTCAAAATACTGTAAGATTTATTAGCAATAAACTTGATATAACCATTACAATAACAATTTTGACATAGTAATCTCAGTATGATGAATAGTATTATTATGCGTTAATTTTTCCAAAATTTTTAGAATAATTTTGAAACAGCTAGAAAATATTTATATATTTAATCTTTCGACACAAGTTCATAGCCTGTATCTCCACTTTCAAGCCTTCTTTTAAATGATACTCGCTAGTATTTTGTACTTTAATTCATATTGTTACTTGTAGGCATTTTGCATTTTTGTTTTGATTTATTATGAATAGAATTATATTTTTCCATTATATTTTCCAACAGGTGATTGCTGATATCTTAGGTTTGTTTCCCCTAAAGCAGATGCTAAGTCAAGGATTCACATGCAATTAACTTTTTGAGTGTTTCCATGGAAAACTAGCAAGATAGTGACAGGAAGGAGGTAAGGAAAGGGTAAAAGCCCAGCAAGGATACAGTCTCAGATCAAATTCTGCATAAAGCAACTTCAAGTTGATCCCATAGGGAGCAGTGATGTGTAAACTAAAACCCAAGGCACAGAAGCTAATGGCTTTCATATGCCTGAACATGTCAGTGTACGGTTACTGGGCACATGCAAGGAAATATAAATTCCCTGACATTCCCTGATGTTCATTCAAGCAATGTAAGGCACAAATAGCCTTAAGGCAATTATACAAAAATAAGGACCATAACTACTGGTTTTTGGAAACAAAAGAGCATAAGACTATGGCACATAAAACAGTAAAAAGTGATCTGGAAAGATCTTGGCAAAGCACCAAATGGTTCCCTTTGGTCCCAGCATTGCACTTCTCTGATCTACTCCTACCACACAATTCAGTTCAGTCCATCCTATAATAGATTCTTCAAAATGATGGCTGGAATTTCTGAGGAAAAAGAACTTAGGGGAAAAATCCATATCTGGAACAGTAGCTATGATCGCAGTTATGCCTGATTAAGTTAAAATAATGCAGTCATTTCCAGACCCATCACCTTCTGTACAAGCCAACAGGAAGAGATAAATGGGAGTATGAACATATCACCACCATGCATCTTTCAAACATTTCATGGTGGCACTATGTCTGCAATTCTCTGCAGGGATGCAGTGTTGCTTTCAGTTAAATATCCTGGTGGGCAGGGAAAGTTCAGAGGCTTCCATTTGCCCTTCCTGCCATAACAGCCCTCACTTCCTGGATCAGAGGACCACTGCAGAGATCCTGTCAAATGCCAAGTGTGTCTGCCAGAGGTCAATTACACATTTAGGAACTGGAGAAATAACTGCAGGATGAGGCCATGGACCTTTTTAGGCACTTGGTGATTCAAACTTGTAGCATAACTTCAATTATTACCTGATTATCATAAGTTCCATATGAAATATCTAAACTCTTGGGGATTGACTAAGCCTTGGGGATTCAGAGTTTAGATATTTCATTATTTCCAGTGCACAATTACTCTAGTAATTGGCCTCAGATCTCTTTTGACAAGACTGGAGAAAAGATAAATGGTAGATCCCAATGGCAGGGTTTCAGTGGACCCCAAAGACTCCTTCAGTCTTGGTCTGTGAACTGCCTTCAGCCAGGAATTAAGAAAGAAGACATGATTTTTCTTCGCAGTTACTCAAATCATGAATTTGGCACACTGCTTGAAATGTTTCCCTGAAAAATCCCCTGATTAATGGAATGGCAAACCGCTCCAATATTCTTGCCTGGAGAATTCCATGGAGCTGGTGCACTATGGTCCATGGAGTCGCAGAGTTGGATATGACAGAGCAACTAACACTTTCACTTCGGAATTTTTATTCTACATCAAATAATATTTTGCTAGTATGCACAGTTACCTTATTTTTAGGAAGATGAGATTTATTGTCGCCTGCAAAATATTTCTGTGGATTAAAACTTCAGTTTAAATGTACACTTAGTTTCTGGGAGTTAAATATTGCATTATTCTCATGAAGAGCTCAGCTCAATGACAGCATCTTCCAACATTATATCTGGTCCATCAAAGATATTCCTGTGTTTTAAAAATATAAATGTTCCTCTCACCTATGTAATCTAGTGAAGGGAGTGCCCTTTTAGAAAAAAACAATGTGGGAAGGACCAGTTGCACGTGATAAATCCATTCCAACTTGCCTATTTCCTTAAGCCCTTAGATTCTTTCCTCTGTATTATACCAAGAAAGTTCTGATATCTCACCCTCGTTGAGCAACCACTGAGTGACCACTGGGTCAAAAATTTTTACTCAACCAACCAGGATAAAATGCTAGAGACCTTTCCACCTGCCGCAACCAATATTGATTCAGATTCAGATTCACTGGTAGGTGCAGCCATATCCATAAATTTGACTTTTTCCATGCACAAACATTTTGCAGTTCATTTTGAAGTACGAGATATTTTCTCCCAGGTTACTGTGAGCATAACTGCTTGGAGCATGCTAAGAACTGACCCTAGTTACAATATACTTGAGGCGAATCTTGAGGAGAAAAGATGTATTTCTTATAAGATAACTGTACCAGGAAAAGTAATTAAAGAACCTTAATAAAGGAAGACTAATAAAAAACATAGAAGGGAAGGCTTCTTTCACTAGAAAAGAAACTTCTGAGTGTTCAGATGTTCAACATTCTTAATATTATCCAAGTCTTCCCAAATGTTCTATTCCAAATCTCAGCAACTTTTCCTTCCCAAGTGATGCCCTGTCTTCATATGAGAGATTTGATGAGGCTTTACATTTATTTTCTGTAACCCATACAATTAAGTTTTGTTTCTGATTTTCCAGAGATCATTGTAGAACTTTAGGAATGAGAGATGTTGTTTAGAATCATTATAAAAGTTCTGTGACTCTCTGAATATAAGTTGGCTGAGAGTCACATAATTCAAGAGAGTTTAAGGATCTGAGATATAATTTTCATTCTGAAAGTCTTGTTGCCCTGAGGAGCAGCTGTCTCACTCCACATGTTTTTGGTCATCATCAGAGTCATAACAGTTAGATGTGGCTACTTCCATTTTCCAAACATGTACTTCCTTTTTTACTGAAGTATAGTTGATGTACAATATTATACGTTACAGGTACACCATATAATGATTCACAGTTTTTAAAGATTGTACTCTCTTTATAGTTCTTATCAAATATTGACTATATTCACATGTTCTACAATATATCCTTACAGCTTATTTTATAGGTGATGGTCTGTACTTTGCAATTCCCTACCCCAATATTGTACCTCCTTCCTTCCCTGTCCACAATGGTATCACTAGTTTTTTCTCTGTCAATTTGCTTCATTTTTGTTTTATTCTCTTTTTGCTATTGTTGTTGTTTAGTCTCTAAGTCATGTCTGACTTTTTTGCATCTCCATGGACTGTAGCCTGCCAGACTCCTCTGTCCATGGAATTTTCTAGGTAAGAATACTGAAGTGAATTGCCAATTTCCTTCTCCAAGGGAATCTTCTCAATCCAGCAATCAAACCCGTGTCTCCTGTATTGGCAGACAGATTCTTTACCATTGAGCCACCAGGGAATTGAAAAAATACAACAGGCTAGTGAGTCATATATTCACTAGGTAATTTTTAAGATTCTACATATAAGTTATATCATACACTGTTTGTCTTTCTTTGACTTATTTCACTTACCATAATAATATCCTCCAAGTCTATCCATGTTGTGAAGGGCACAATTTCATTCTTATTTGTAGCTGAATAGTATTCCAGTGTGTGTGTGTGTGTGTGTGTGTGTGTGTGTGTGTGTGTGAGTGCCACATTCCCATCTATTCATCTGCCGATGTACACTTAGATTACTTCCATATCTTGGCAATTGTAAACAATTCTGCTAAGAACATTGGAATGCATTTATTTTCCCTTTTCTCCACTTCCTCACCAATACTTATCTGTGTTCTTTATGATGATAGGCATTCTGACAGGTGTGAGGGGATATCTCATTATGGTTTTTATATGAATTTTGCTAATGATCGACAATATTGAACATCTTTTCATGTGCCTGGTAGCCATCTACATTCCAACTTTGGAAAAATGTCTATTTTGTTCTTCTGCCTGTTTCTTAATTGGGTTGTTTATTTTTTTATGTTGATTTCTATGAGTTATTCATACATGTTGGCTATTAACCCTTTATTGGTCACATAATTTGCAAATATTTTCTCCTGTTCAATAAGTTATCCATTTATTTGTAAAGATCCCTTTACCTTTGGTGATCTCTTATGAACCTGATGCATTTAGGTTTTGATATCATCTTCCTCTAACCTGCCTAAGATTCAGGTTTGCTTCTTGAATACAGAGACTCGTGTAGTCAATTACAGAAAATCTTAAGCTTTATCTCTTTAAATAGATTTTTTCCTTCATTGGTTCAATTCTCTTCTAAAATTCCTAATAGTGTGAGTAAACATTTCATGACAAGTATGTTTGATTATATTTTTCATTGCAAATGTTTTGTTTCCTTCTAAAATGTTTATTCTTTTTTATTATTTGTGCTTCTTTCTCATATTTTCTATGTTGCAGTTGTTCTCATTCACTCTGCCTAATTTCCTTGTGTATTACTTTTAATTGCAAATTTATATTCNAATTACTCTAGTAATTGGCCTCAGATCTCTTTTGACAAGACTGGAGAAAAGATAAATGGTAGATCCCAATGGCAGGGTTTCAGTGGACCCCAAAGACTCCTTCAGTCTTGGTCTGTGAACTGCCTTCAGCCAGGAATTAAGAAAGAAGACATGATTTTTCTTCGCAGTTACTCAAATCATGAATTTGGCACACTGCTTGAAATGTTTCCCTGAAAAATCCCCTGATTAATGGAATGGCAAACCGCTCCAATATTCTTGCCTGGAGAATTCCATGGAGCTGGTGCACTATGGTCCATGGAGTCGCAGAGTTGGATATGACAGAGCAACTAACACTTTCACTTCGGAATTTTTATTCTACATCAAATAATATTTTGCTAGTATGCACAGTTACCTTATTTTTAGGAAGATGAGATTTATTGTCGCCTGCAAAATATTTCTGTGGATTAAAACTTCAGTTTAAATGTACACTTAGTTTCTGGGAGTTAAATATTGCATTATTCTCATGAAGAGCTCAGCTCAATGACAGCATCTTCCAACATTATATCTGGTCCATCAAAGATATTCCTGTGTTTTAAAAATATAAATGTTCCTCTCACCTATGTAATCTAGTGAAGGGAGTGCCCTTTTAGAAAAAAACAATGTGGGAAGGACCAGTTGCACGTGATAAATCCATTCCAACTTGCCTATTTCCTTAAGCCCTTAGATTCTTTCCTCTGTATTATACCAAGAAAGTTCTGATATCTCACCCTCGTTGAGCAACCACTGAGTGACCACTGGGTCAAAAATTTTTACTCAACCAACCAGGATAAAATGCTAGAGACCTTTCCACCTGCCGCAACCAATATTGATTCAGATTCAGATTCACTGGTAGGTGCAGCCATATCCATAAATTTGACTTTTTCCATGCACAAACATTTTGCAGTTCATTTTGAAGTACGAGATATTTTCTCCCAGGTTACTGTGAGCATAACTGCTTGGAGCATGCTAAGAACTGACCCTAGTTACAATATACTTGAGGCGAATCTTGAGGAGAAAAGATGTATTTCTTATAAGATAACTGTACCAGGAAAAGTAATTAAAGAACCTTAATAAAGGAAGACTAATAAAAAACATAGAAGGGAAGGCTTCTTTCACTAGAAAAGAAACTTCTGAGTGTTCAGATGTTCAACATTCTTAATATTATCCAAGTCTTCCCAAATGTTCTATTCCAAATCTCAGCAACTTTTCCTTCCCAAGTGATGCCCTGTCTTCATATGAGAGATTTGATGAGGCTTTACATTTATTTTCTGTAACCCATACAATTAAGTTTTGTTTCTGATTTTCCAGAGATCATTGTAGAACTTTAGGAATGAGAGATGTTGTTTAGAATCATTATAAAAGTTCTGTGACTCTCTGAATATAAGTTGGCTGAGAGTCACATAATTCAAGAGAGTTTAAGGATCTGAGATATAATTTTCATTCTGAAAGTCTTGTTGCCCTGAGGAGCAGCTGTCTCACTCCACATGTTTTTGGTCATCATCAGAGTCATAACAGTTAGATGTGGCTACTTCCATTTTCCAAACATGTACTTCCTTTTTTACTGAAGTATAGTTGATGTACAATATTATACGTTACAGGTACACCATATAATGATTCACAGTTTTTAAAGATTGTACTCTCTTTATAGTTCTTATCAAATATTGACTATATTCACATGTTCTACAATATATCCTTACAGCTTATTTTATAGGTGATGGTCTGTACTTTGCAATTCCCTACCCCAATATTGTACCTCCTTCCTTCCCTGTCCACAATGGTATCACTAGTTTTTTCTCTGTCAATTTGCTTCATTTTTGTTTTATTCTCTTTTTGCTATTGTTGTTGTTTAGTCTCTAAGTCATGTCTGACTTTTTTGCATCTCCATGGACTGTAGCCTGCCAGACTCCTCTGTCCATGGAATTTTCTAGGTAAGAATACTGAAGTGAATTGCCAATTTCCTTCTCCAAGGGAATCTTCTCAATCCAGCAATCAAACCCGTGTCTCCTGTATTGGCAGACAGATTCTTTACCATTGAGCCACCAGGGAATTGAAAAAATACAACAGGCTAGTGAGTCATATATTCACTAGGTAATTTTTAAGATTCTACATATAAGTTATATCATACACTGTTTGTCTTTCTTTGACTTATTTCACTTACCATAATAATATCCTCCAAGTCTATCCATGTTGTGAAGGGCACAATTTCATTCTTATTTGTAGCTGAATAGTATTCCAGTGTGTGTGTGTGTGTGTGTGTGTGTGTGTGTGTGAGTGCCACATTCCCATCTATTCATCTGCCGATGTACACTTAGATTACTTCCATATCTTGGCAATTGTAAACAATTCTGCTAAGAACATTGGAATGCATTTATTTTCCCTTTTCTCCACTTCCTCACCAATACTTATCTGTGTTCTTTATGATGATAGGCATTCTGACAGGTGTGAGGGGATATCTCATTATGGTTTTTATATGAATTTTGCTAATGATCGACAATATTGAACATCTTTTCATGTGCCTGGTAGCCATCTACATTCCAACTTTGGAAAAATGTCTATTTTGTTCTTCTGCCTGTTTCTTAATTGGGTTGTTTATTTTTTTATGTTGATTTCTATGAGTTATTCATACATGTTGGCTATTAACCCTTTATTGGTCACATAATTTGCAAATATTTTCTCCTGTTCAATAAGTTATCCATTTATTTGTAAAGATCCCTTTACCTTTGGTGATCTCTTATGAACCTGATGCATTTAGGTTTTGATATCATCTTCCTCTAACCTGCCTAAGATTCAGGTTTGCTTCTTGAATACAGAGACTCGTGTAGTCAATTACAGAAAATCTTAAGCTTTATCTCTTTAAATAGATTTTTTCCTTCATTGGTTCAATTCTCTTCTAAAATTCCTAATAGTGTGAGTAAACATTTCATGACAAGTATGTTTGATTATATTTTTCATTGCAAATGTTTTGTTTCCTTCTAAAATGTTTATTCTTTTTTATTATTTGTGCTTCTTTCTCATATTTTCTATGTTGCAGTTGTTCTCATTCACTCTGCCTAATTTCCTTGTGTATTACTTTTAATTGCAAATTTATATTCAGCAGACTTTTTCTGTGGAATTTTCTTCTTGCCTGGGATAAGTCATCCCTCTTTGGAAGACACATATCTTTTCTTACAGCATATGTAAACCATTTTATTTCATGCTATCTATTTTGTCCATTTTTATGTTTTATTTGGGTTTCCCAAGTGACTCAGCTGGTAAAGAACCCACCTGCCAATGAAAGCAGGAGACACAAAAGATATGAGTTCGATCCCTGGATCAGGAAGATGCCCTTGAGAGGGAAATAGCAACCCACTCCAGCATTCTCGCCTGGAAAATTCCATGGACAGAGGAGCCTGGTGAGTTACATTTCATGATGTCACAAAAAGCTGGACATGAATGAGCATGCATACGTGTTTATTATTTGTCTTTCATTATGCACATTATGTTTGGCTGCTTTTGAATCAACTTAAATTCAGTTTTCAGCTTGTGGTTCCCTTAGACAGATGAGAAGCATAAATTTAAACTCCAATGTGGCTGCACATTTGCAATGGAGACCTTTTGTTCATGGTTTGTCTTCTCTCTTTCTTCACGAGAAATGTTTCTAGATTGTTGCTTTTATTTTTTCCATCTAATCTTTTACTAATAATTACTTTAGCCCTTTTGATTCTCAGCTTTCTTCAGGAGCTTCACTTCCAAACTCCTTCTCCATACGTAGGTCCACGGCCTGGTCTCCTGGGGGAGCTTCTAGCTTTTCTGGAACTCTTCTGCAGGAAAGTTGTGGATTTCAGTTTTATTTTCTAATCAGTTTTCTCTCTCTTCTTTTTTTAATTTCAAGGGATTCACTTCCATTACATTAAAAATGTAATGGAATACGTTAAAAACTGATTTGCTATATTTTATCCACATAGAAATGCATGTTTCTAGTGAAACTTTTCAGGGTATGTATTATGCATTATTGCCAAAATTACAAATCCTGAAATTTTCATTTTAAAACTTCATCTTTGATCTGAAAAAATTTTAATTTCTACATACTTGTGAATATTTTTGCTTGATTTTGAGATTTATTGAAGAGTTATTCTAAAATACGACCCAACTGAAGAATTTACTGTTTCCTGTGTGGTCTAGTACATCATTGATTCGATAAATGTAAGGAAAATGAAAATGTTGAAATATTTTTAAAGGAAGAAATGTCAATTATCAATTTAATAGTTAAATCTACTAAATAGACTGTTTAATGTCTTTATGTCTTATCACTTGTCAAAAATTGAAAGTAGTCACGTTCAAAACCACTGCACTGTCTTATTTCCTTCCATTTCCTCTAGCAGTTTCTACTCTGTATATGTTAAAACACTGTTATTTTCTGCATAGATTTTGATTCTTCTATATCTTCAGTGTGAATAGTAGCTTTTATCTTTCTTCCATATACTGGTTTTGTTTTGTAATTATGCCTCAGTGGATATTCTTAATCTCATGCCTAATAAATAATAGAATTTGTTTGCTGACTATGCCTTTGCCTATCTTTTTATTGTTTATTTTTCCTCATATTTTGTTTTGGGTTCTTTCTTGTAGGTACATGTTTAGATAGTTTGGAGTGTGTTTTAATGGTGACCTTAACCTTTTTTTCATTTACGGTTCTGTATGAAATGTTTAGTCACACGAGTATCACTGTGTTTCACGCTCTGTTTATTCTGTGCTTTCTTTCTGTTTCCTTTTCACTGGTCTTTCTCCATACAGATATTTTTTTTGCTTATTTTTTATAATTATTTATAAGCCACTCTGTTTTTATTTTTCTACTGATTACTCAAAATTTAACATTTGAAAAGTGTACTGTAATATATATAGTTAAATTTTCTACATCAGTGCAGAAGTGCCATTCACTGACTTCCTCTCAGAAAGATAAGAAACCTAGCAGGCTTTACTTCCACGCCTCTTGCCATCAACCTCATTCCATTACCCAGTTTTAATAAAAGATAATCTGGATTCAGTGGTTTGATTTGTTATTAATGTTTGCTATGTATCTTCCCTTAATTTTTTTTATATTTGCTTGAAATTTTACAGCTGTTGATAAAAAGAAGCAATGTTCAAATAGTTTCAGTGCTTACTGGTTGACATTTTATACCACAACTTCCTCATTTTTGTGATCTCTGTTTGAATTCATCTCTTGTTTGACTGGTGAATTTCTTTCTTTTTTTCATGAAGTGAATGTTGGCAGCCTATTTTCTGAGAGTTTGCATACGAGAAAAGAACTTTCTGTTGCCAAAGCACATGACCAATAATCTGGCTGAGTATAGGATTTTTCATTGCAAACACTACCCCTCAAAAAAAACTATTACTCCATTTTTTCCCTAGGCATTTAGCAATGGATGATTTGTTCTTATATCCTGATGTGGGTATTTTGGGTTTTTTTGATCTTTTAAAAATATATATTAGGTCAGAGGTCCAGTTGTCCTTGGAGAAAAAGTGAGGTTATCAACTCCCTGCATAAATCAAACAGGGCTTCTGCCTCTCTTCAACAGTTTTCCCATTGTCTTTGTCTGGAGTAGAAACAAGCCCTGATAGGATACGACTTATCATCTGCCCAGCTTCTCACATCAGACAGATGGCTCGGCCACATTGAGGTCCATCGATGTCAGGAACCAACCTCCATGTTATAAACTCTCTGCTTGGTTGAAACTATTCATTCCAAGAACAAATTCTACAAATCTCTAATTCTACTAATGGAGCCCAAAACCACATGTTTGAAAAAGAGAAAAACAATTCAAGTATAATTGTTACAAGTCTATATCACCTCCATCAATCACCTGCTGATTTAGGTAGTTAAAGTTATTTTATTTCCTAGCCTCATTTTTCCATATTCATGTATGTTTCCCAATCCAATTGTTGCTCTTCATAAGAAGATGTATATGGCCCAGCTTCTTAATTCTCAATATCAACACAAAACAAAAACACCTTGGCATTAAAGTAGATTGTACATATCCATGAAATAGATACTAAATGGCTCTGCTTTGACTTTTGCTGAGTTGAACTTGATTACCTATGTCTTCTGCTTTTGTGAAGGTTATTAAAGGAAATCATCTTGACACTCATAAGTGCATTTGATGAAAAAGTGTACATTACATGGCACAGTAAGGCTGTCATCTATAAGTTTAGCCTTAACCTAAGTTTTCCCTAAGATGGGACATTTCTCATTTTGTTCTCAAGGTATACCCTCATCTCTAAACTTAGGCTATTGTCTTGTAGCTCAGTTTCAGTAACTGCGTTCTGCCCTAGTAAAGCTGTATCTTTTCTATTAAGTCTTTGTGCTGCCTTGTCCTTATCAGTTTGCCTAGTTATTAGAGTGCTGCCCCAAGCTCTAGTCCTTGTGATTGAACAAGGTCTATCTGGCATTAGCTAAACTGCTCTGACATAGGCTCTTCCTACACAAGAGTTCTCAGTCTAGTATTCTCTTTGCATTTCTTGGCCATTGCCACACCTTCTTCAGAGCCTTCTAATTTCCTTCCAATCTCATACTTTAGAGGGTTTCCAAAAAAAATCTCCAACCTCAGTGGGCCCACATGACCCTAAGAACCCACGTTCCTAAATTCAATCTGTCTTACCATTCCACAAGCCCACAGTTCTAGCACAATACTTCTTTTTCCTGGAAAATGTTTTGGTGCTGAAATATTAAACTAAATGAAAAGAAGAAAATATGCACAGGAAGACACTTTTTCAAAAATTCTATTCAAATATCTTTTTCTTTTAACCCCAAAGAGCAGAAGCTACCATTCATTAGGCACATAGTTTGGTCTGATTTTTTTTTTTAAGTTTATTTATTTATTTTAATTGGAGGGTAGTTTCTTTACAATATTGTGGTGGTTTTTGCCATACATCCACCTTACCTGCTTCCTGAGAAATTTGTATGCTTGTCAAGAAGTAACAGTTAGAACGCAACATGTAACAATGGATTGGTTCCAAATTGGGAAAGGAGTATATCAAAGTTGTATATTGTCACCTTGCTTATTTAACTTCTATGCAGAGTACATCATGCAAAATGCCAGGCTGGATGAAGCACAAGCTAGAATCAAGATTGCCAGGAGAAATATCAATAAACTCAGATATGCAGATGACACCACCTTTATGGCAGAAAGTGAAGAGGAACCAAGGAGTCTCTTGATGAAAGTGAAAGAGGAGAGTGGAAAAGCTACCTTAAAACTCAACTCAACATTCAAAAAAAACAAGATTGTGACATTCAGTCCCATCACTTCATGGCAAATAGATGGGGAAACAATGGAAACAGTGACAAACTTTATTTTCCTGGTCTCCAAGATCACTGTAGATGGTGACTGCAGCCATGAAATTAAAAGACATTTGATCCTTGGAAGAAAAGCTGTGAAAAACCTAGACAGCATATTAAAAAGCAGAGACATTACTTTACCGACAAAGGTCCATCTAATCAAAGCTTTGGTTTTTCCAGTAGTCATGTATGGATGTGAGAGTTGGACTATAAAGAAATCTGAGTGCTAAAGAATTGATGCTTTTGAACTGTGGTGTTGGAGAAGACTCTTGAGAGTCCCTTGGACTGCAAGGAGATCCAACCAGTCAATCCTAAAGGAGCTCAGTCCTGAATATTCATTGGAAAGACTGATGCTGAAGCTGAAGCTGAATCTCCAATCATTTGGCCACCTGATGCAAAGAACTGACTCCTTGGAAAAGACCCTGATGCTGGGAAAGACTGAAGGCAGGAGGAAAAAGGGACCACAGAGGATGAGATAGTTGGATGGCATCACTGACTCAGTGGACATGAGTTGGTGATGGAAAGGGAAGACTAGCAGTGCTGCAGTCCATTGGGTTGCAAAGAGTTGGACACGACTGAGTGACTGAACTGAATTGAACTAACATGAATCACCCACTCTCTTTTGAAAATATAGAGTGAGTAGTTTTAATTTGAATCTGATAAATCAAAGAACAAAACAATCTAAGTATTTTAATAAATGAGTATTTCATTTCTGTGATACTCATTTTATCTCCTTGAATCTTTACACAAGTTTTTTAGTTTTGCTGATGACTTTGCACATAGTTATTTCTGTTTATCATGAGAATTTATTGCATGCCTATTATAGCCATAACTTTTGCCAAGCATTTCACATGTACTACCTCACTCCATCTCTTATCAGCTCTCCGAGACAAGATCATCATCACCATTTCATAGATGAGAAAACTGAAACACACAGCTCCCAAAGGCATCTTATGTCAAATGAACTTCTAATACAAACATTCTGGATGGAAAAGGAAAAGGAGACCAAATCATTAGTATAATAATGTTGACCTAGTGCATAGTGATGATATGAAAAAATACATATGTGTTTTATTTAGACAAATGCAACTGCCAGACACTTTTCTATTACTAAATAAATATCCATAATTAACAAATATCAACTCAATCAACCCCCAGAACAATATGATAAGTACTATTATTATCATCTCCATTTTACAGATGGAAAAACTGAGACAAAAAGATATTATAGCATGTTCGAGATAACTCAGTAAGTGGTGAAGCAAAATTTCAGATCCTAGCAGTCAGGCTTCGCTGTTCCTGTACATCACCGTTCTGACAAAATTAAAGACAAGACAGCATAGGCAAGTCTGTACAGAGCAATAACCAGTAATGTAATACTTCATAATGCTTTCCATACATTTGAGATTTTTAATTTTGGCATATAGCTTATTTCATTGAAAATAACAATGCTTTATGTGTCTTTGCTCAGGTTTTTAGAAAGAAAAGGATGAAAACCAATGACTGGCAAGGGGAGTTAAAATGAATGTTCATGGGATTTTTCCCTTGGGAAAGATATTTTCTAAAAATGTATTATTCATTGGGGGGGATTATAACATCTGAACAAAACATATTCATAGAATTATTAAATTTGAAATATGATTTTTTAAAAAGAGAATACTATCCAGAAGTATTTTTCTGCAGAAAACTTTTATCACCCTAGCTTCGAACCTTCAGCTCATGTATATTTAGCATTAGTGAAGAGCTCTTTATTTTTAAAGAAGTAAAATAAACTCCATTTCATGTGATGCGCTAGTAAGGTGGCACCAGAATACACATTTTGAAATTTATCATTTTCATCTTTCTACATTTTTGTAACTCCTTGCTTCTCCTTGGGAATTTGTTTCTTTAAACACTTTATTGGTTGATGTCTGCCCCCTGTGGTAAGCCAAGGAGGCAGCAGCCATAATACATGGGTTATGTGTATTTCAGTTCAGGTTACAGAATATGTATCATTGGGGACCTCAGTATTTCAGCATAAAATCAACCCTGACACTTTGGGCTTTGTAAGGTGGGACGAGGCCAGTGGAGGATGAGGGGAGGGGAACATAGCACTCAGGATGCCCCAAGCTTCTGAAGGAGCTAGAATATTGTAGGGTCTCACAGTGACAGATTTCCTAGGCACCTGTGAGTCTGGCTGTATAAATGCTGGCCCAGCATTATGGGATAATCATCATGGGCCTCAGAGCTTAGTACTTTCTTGGGTACCTGGGAGACCTTATGTATTTAATATTTCACTTGATTTTCACAAACAGCTTTCCAACTACATAGTTCAGTTGCAGAGCTACCCTGAAATCAAATACAACATATATATTTTTTTGTCCAAAACACTAACATTGAGGCAGTGCCTTTGTTAAATCTTATTATTGATATAGTGAATGTATTTGCAAGCATCCTTGAGGAATCTGCCTGCAATGTAGGAGACCCTGGTTCAATTCCTTGGTCAGGAAGATCCACTGGAGAAGGGATAGGCTACCCACTCCAGTCTTCTTGGACTTTCCTTGTGGCTCAGCTGGTAAAGAATCCGCCTGCAATGCAGGAGACCTGGCTTACATCCCTGGGTTGGGAATATCTCCTGGAGAAGGGAAAGGCTACCTACTCCAGTATTCTGGCCTGGAGAATTCTATGGACTGTATCTCCATGGGGGTCACAAAGAGTCAGACACGACTGAGTGACTTTCACTTCACTGGAGAGAGTAAGAGGTTAAAGGAGGAGAGGAAGGAAGAATATATCAATGCTGAATCTGAATGAATATATTTCACCACTATTCTGGGTTTGTAATTTATTTTTTTAACTTTTTATTTTATATTGAAGTATATTTGATTAGTAATGTGTTAGTTTCAGTTGCACAGCAAAGTGATTCAGCTATACATGTATATGTATCTATTATTTTTCAAATTCTTTTCCCATTTATGTTGTTAGGTAATATTAGGTAATTAATTAGGTAATATGGAACAGAGTTCCCTGTGCTATACAGCAGGTCCTTGTTGGTTATCCATTTTAAATACAGCAGGAATTAATTTTTTTTATAGAGGCAATATGCTAGTTATGGTGGTGAAATACCATTGACTTGCACTCAGAAATGTGAATTAAAATATTTGATTCTCAGGGAGAACAAGATGGCAGAGGAGTAGGGGGACATGGAGTACATTTCTCTCCATGGATACATCAGGAATACACCTTCAGATGCAGAAGTGTATGCAGAACACCGTCTGAGAGCGGACAGGAGTAACTGACCAGTGGAAAAGAATATATAGAACCACACAAAACTCAGTAGGAGGAAGGAACTAGAGGGAAAAACAGAAGTGTTGGTAGGACTGGACCTGCCCTCAGCGAGTGGGGAAACTGAAGCAGGGGTCCAATCGTCACATCGGGGCAATGGTCTGAGTCAGAGGAAGAACATTTAAGGCTGGGAGCGAAACAACTGATCTGTGACAGCTAAATGGAATGAGAATCAGACATTCCTTGCCACAGCCATAGACATACCCTGGGCACAGGTCCTCTGGAAGGCACAGCGGCTGGGAGCTGGAGTTTAGGGATTGTGGAGCAATCCCAGAGCAAGGGCTGCTGGTGACCGTGGAGAGACATATCGAGGTGATGNGAGCGAAACAACTGATCTGTGACAGCTAAATGGAATGAGAATCAGACATTCCTTGCCACAGCCATAGACACACCCTGGGCACAGGTCCTCTGGAAGGCACAGCGGCTGGGAGCTGGAGTTTAGGGATTGTGGAGCAATCCCAGAGCAAGGGCTGCTGGTGACTGTGGAGAGACATATCGAGGTGATGTGAGGAGGAGATTGTGGTGGGAATGCCTGTGGAGGAAAGCCAGGCAGCTCTGGAAGCAAGGCGATGCTGCTGAGTCACGCATAGTGGGTGGAGCCATCACCAAAGCCTTCCTTTCCACAGGCCAGCATTGAGAGCTAAATAGATAGAGAGGCTGGCCCATCAAGCCTCTGACGCACTGAACTACAGGGTATGACCCCACCCAGGGTGCCCCTTTAAGCGCCTGACGCTCTGATCTACAGAGCAGGACCCCAACCAGGGGTCCCCTCTATGTGCCTAACATGTGGAACCGAAAAGGACCCCAGGCAAGGGAGCCCTCTAAGTGCCTAAACAGGCAGAGCTACAGAGAAAGATGAACCAAAGAGGCCTTCTGAATGCCAGCTACAAGAGGTTCAAAAAAAAGACTGATAGGGCCATAACTCCTGCGGCAGAGACAGTCCATGTCCCTGCACATTTGGCACCATCAGGGGCTCCACAACCCAAGCAGCTGTGCCACCTACACACTCAAAACTCTCACTGGGGAAGAACTGCCACAGGAGAAAAAAAGTCTTGTGCCTATGGGCACAGGGTCGCTTTGGTCTTGTCCGACTCTTTGTGGCNAGCGGACAGGAGTAACTGACCAGTGGAAAAGAATATATAGAACCACACAAAACTCAGTAGGAGGAAGGAACTAGAGGGAAAAACAGAAGTGTTGGTAGGACTGGACCTGCCCTCAGCGAGTGGGGAAACTGAAGCAGGGGTCCAATCGTCACATCGGGGCAATGGTCTGAGTCAAAGGAAGAACATTTAAGGCTGAGAGCGAAACAACTGATCTGTGACAGCTAAATGGAATGAGAATCAGACATTCCTTGCCACAGCCATAGACATACCCTGGGCACAGGTCCTCTGGAAGGCACAGCGGCTGGGAGCTGGAATTTAGGGATTGTGGAGCAATCCCAGAGCAAGGGCTGCTGGTGACCGTGGAGAGACATATCGAGGTGATGTGAGGAGGAGATTGTGGTGGGAATGCCTGTGGAGGAAAGCCAGGCAGCTCTGGAAGCAAGGCGATACTGCTGAGTCACGCATAGTGGGTGGAGCCATCACCAAAGCCTTCCTTTCCACAGGCCAGCATTGAGAGCTAAATAGATAGAGAGGCTGGCCCATCAAGCCTCTGACGCACTGAACTACAGGGTATGACCCCACCCAGGGTGCCCCTTTAAGCGCCTGACGCTCTGATCTACAGAGCAGGACCCCAACCAGGGGTCCCCTCTATGTGCCTAACATGTGGAACCGAGAAGGACCCCAGGCAACGGAGCCCTCTAAGTGCCTAAACAGGCAGAGCTACAGAGAAAGATGAACCAAAGAGGCCTTCTGAATGCCAGCTACAAGAGGTTCAAAAAAAGACTGATAGGGCCATAACTCCTGCGGCAGAGACAGTCCATTTCCCTGCACATTTGGCACCATCAGGGGCTCCACAACCCAAGCAGCTGTGCCACCTACACACTCAAAACTCTCACTGGGGAAGAACTGCCACAGGAGAAAAAAAGTCTTGTGCCTATGGGCACAGGGTCGCTTTGGTCTTGTCCGACTCTTTGTGGCCCTGTAGACTGCAGCCTGCCAGCCTTCTCTGTCAGGGACAAGGAATCTCTGAGCATGAATACTGGAGCGTATTGGCCAATACTGGTTGCCATACCCTTCTGGAGCACTATATTTTCTGCTGCCCTAGCCGCCAACTCCTCTGAGTACCTGGTGCTGTCAGAATCCCTGCAACCCAAGCAGCTGCACCGCCTCCACACCTGGCCCTCACAGGGGCAAACCCTAGTCCTCCAGGGCAGCCTCAGGAGCAAACCCCAGTGGACGACCCACATGCAGAGGTGGAATAAGACCACACTTGAAACCCAGGGGCAGTGTGGCTAAAGAAGAAGACCCAAAACTTTCCCGCTAGCTGTACAAGCTGCAGATTAAATCCACACAATCAACTAGGCAGACTCTCTGCCTATGGAATATATAAAAGGTCGCTGAGAGCTTCCACAAAAGAAAAAGCACTAGTTCTGATAGCTGTGGACATTGGAAGCAAGAACACACAGGAGTATGTCCAGATTAGACTCTCAGCTGCACCCACAGCGGGTCCAGAGATCAGCACAGTGTTGGAGGACATCCTAGGGAGGTGATGTGGACTGTGACTCCAGTGAGAGAAAGGACTCTGACAGCAGTGACTCAAGAAAAACATTTATTATTCTTATGTTGTGACTTGTTCTATAGATTTTTTCTTTCTCTCTCTCTCTTTTTTTTTTTTTTTTTTTTTGCTTTTCCCCCTCTCTGCTGTAGTCATCAATTTTATTGGCACTATGAAATCTAATTAAGCTTTTGAGCATTTTTTTCCCCCTCAGTCACATTTTTTATGGTTGTTAAAAATCTCTGCCTTTATATTGGGCCTTTGCAGTTCTATGGAGTTTTCCTTTTTTTTTTCCTCTTTTTTTTAATTTTCATTTTTTAAATCTATTATTACTTTTTCTACATTTATTCCTTTGTTTGCTTTTCCTACTGTTCTTTTCCCCTTGCAGTTAATCTTTAATGTATATACATCTTCTTTACCTACCTCTATTTAACTTTCAATAACTATTCTTTATTTCTTTTCTTTCTTTCCTTTCCTCTTAACATATTTGTTAGCTTTATTTTCATTGTTTTATTTCCCAATCAGCACCTTGCTTTAGTTTTGTTTTCCTGTTTGTGCTTTAGTTGTTCTGGGAGATACAGCTTTTGGTTTCCTTTGTATGCCATGTCAATCTATTGTACTTTATTTTTGTTGGACTGGTTTGATTTTGCTTATGAGTGTATATGTATGTGTGTATTCAGTCACACTTTTTTATTGTTGTTATAAAACTGCTACTACATTGGGGTTTTGCAGTTCTTGGAGTTTTCCTTTTTTTCCCCATTTTTCTTTCTTTTTCCATTTTTTTCTTCTTTTATCTTTTTATAATTTTTAACTTTTTAAGCATATTATATTTTTCCTACCTTTATTCTTTGTTTGCCTTTCCTACTGTTCTTTTCTTCTTGCAGTTAATCTTTATGTAAATCTTCTTCATCTACCTCTATTTAACTTTGCATATCTATGCTTGCTTTCTTTCCCTCTTAACATATATGTTAGATTTGTTTTCATTGCTTTATTCCCCACTCAGCACCTTGCTTTAGTTTTGTTTTCCAGTTTGTGCTTTAGTTAGTTTTATTGTTAACTGATAAATATAATTTTTTTATTTCCTTTGTTTGCTGCATCAATATACTGTATTTTTGTTGGGCTGTTTTGACTTGCTCATGGCTGTATATGTATATGTATGTATTCCATTATTTTAATTATTAATTGCCTGATTTTTTAACCGTCATTTGTCTGGAGTTCATGTTTGGTTTCTCATTTTTAGATATTTCTATTAATCTCAATTAATGCCATAACAACCACTTGTGGAATCTTCATTCCTGACCAGAGATCAAGCCCTGAGCCTTTGGAGTGGGAGCACTGACTCCAAGACCCTAGACTACCAGAGAACTAACCCTTGGGAGTATCAAATAGTGAGAACTCACACAAAATAAACCACTTAATTACAAGACCTGGCATCACCCAACCACCAGTAGCACCCTGTGCAGGACAACCCATCTAAACAACAAGCAAAACAAGCAAAACAAACATACAAACCCAATCATCAGCAGACAGAATTACCATCTCACTCAGTCTTGCCAATCAGAGGAAAAACAAACAAAAACTCAGCACAAATCTCACCTTATATGAAGCTTACACAAGCCACTGGACCAACCTTAGGAGGGCAGAAATCAAAAGGAAAAAAAGAATTCAACCTTGAAGCCTGGAAAAAGGAGACTCAAACACAATAAGTTAAAAAAAATAATAATGAAAAGGCAGAGAAATGCTACACAAATGAAGGAACAAACTAGAAACACAGAAGTACAAATAATGAAGAAGAAATAGGCAACCTACCCGAAAAATAATTCNGAGGAGAAGGGGATGACAGAGGATGAGATGGTTGGATGGTATCACTGACTCTATGGACATGAGTTTGAGCAAGCTCTGGGAGATGGTGAAGAACAGGGAGGCCCAGTATTCTGCAGTCCATGGGGTTGCAAAGATTCGGACATGACTGAGTGAACAACAATAACAGCAAAGGAACCTAACACAACTTTTTACTCTCAACATTACCCTAATATTGTTTTAAAAATAACAAAGGGATTGTTAAAAGTGCCTTCTAAGAATATGAAATATAAACAACTGAAAGAAGACCTTTCATAGTAAGGGCTCAAAATTTGTTAAATAGTTTTGTGTTCAGATAAAAATAATTCTACATGAAGAAAAGAAAATATTAACTAAAAATAACTTAAAATGAGAAAGTTTCACAAAAGTATCCAGTTACAAAATTAATATTTTTAAAAGTATCTTTCCTATATTAGTAACTACTTTAAAGAGAATAAGTATATTACAACCACAATAGCTATTGTTATTTGCCCTTCAGTTTAATTCAGTTTAGTTGCTCAGTCATGTCCAACTCTTTGTGACCCCATGGACTGCAGCACGCCAGGCTTCCCTGTCCATCATCAATTTCCAGAACTTATTCAAACTCATGTCGATTGAGTCTGCAATGCCATCCAACCATCTCATCCTCTGATGTCCCCTTCTCCTCATGCCTTCAGTCTTTCCCAGCATCAGGGTCTTTCAAATGAGTCAGTTCTTTGCATCAGGTGGCCAAAGTATTGGAGTTTCAATTTCAGCATCAGTCCTTCCAATGAATATTCAGAACTGATTTCAAAAGCCTTACAGACATCAAATGTTAAATAGTGAGAGATGGGATTGCTTGTGCTTTTATTTTATAACTTTGTCAGTTTTCTGTACTGCTTTTTAAAAAGATATGTATTAGTTTTACTACTGAAAAAATAAAGATCCATTTTCTTTAAAAATAAATGGGATTTGGGTGAGAATGGATACATGTATATGTATGGCTGACTCTTTTCACCATTCACCTGAAACGATCACAACATGTTAATTAGCTATACCCCAGTACAAAATGTTTTTGATGTTAAAGAAAATAAAAATACATTTTTTAAAAGTGGAAAAATAGAATACATTAACAAATTCTGCATTTGTATTTTAATAGGTGATATATTTAAAAGAAGTCTTTATTAAAGACTCACTGTGTAGAATTGTTTTTTAGTACTAGAAGAGTTTTTAGAAAGTATCTAACTCAAGTTATACAGAGTGAAGTAAGCCAGAAAGAAAAGCACCAATACAGTATACTAACTCATATATATGGACTTTAGAAACATGGTAATGATAACCCTCTATGCGAGACAGCAAAAGAGACACAGATGTATAGAATGGACTTTTGGACTTTGAGGGAGAGGGAGAGGGTGGGAAGATTTGGGAGAAAGGCACTGAAACATGTATACTATCATGTAAGAAACAAATCGTCAGTCTATATTCAATACAGGATACAGGATGCTTGGGACTGGTGCGCGGGGATGATCCAGAGAGTTGATATGGGGTGGGAGGTGGGGGGATGGGTTCAAGATTGGGAACTCATGTACACCTGAGATGAAAAGAAAAAATAAATAAATAATTTTAAAATTAAAAAAAAAAAGAAGAAAGTATCTAACTCAAGTTCTCATTTTCAAATAGGAAATTTAGGGCCTCATAGTTTACAAGGTTTGTTTCAGCTTGCTAGTCAATGACAAAGATAGGATTAAAATCCAAGACTTCTGGTCTCAAGTCCATATTTCCTTTTCTTTTGCCTAGTTTCTCTTATTCATTTCATTCACATTATATTAAGAATAAAGTCTTAGCTATTAATGGTCTTTGTTGAATTTGATTACATTTTCAAATATTAATAAAACACTTCTATCAAGTCATACTGATACTTTAAGCTTGGAGACAAAATTTATCAATGGCGATTTAGGATTCAGTCTAGCTTGATATAAAAAAAATCCTTGCAGGTTATGTTTTCTCATTTGACATTGACCATTCTGCAGCAGCCATAAGATATTTATTTTCTGCTATTTATAAAATCTAAAAATGGGAAAATATTCCCTCTTCCAGTGGCTTCTCTGCCCTTTGTTCCTCTTTACACTCATCTAAGAACAGAAACAGATAAAGGTAACATAGCCATTCACAAAAATACATGTCCCCTTTGACCACTTGTCAAACTCTTTAAACAGAATGAAAGGATTTGTGGTCAGATATTGTCTTAGTAACAACATGGTTATACTGATCTACAAACTTGATTCAGAAACAGATCCTTCTTGGAAATCTAGTCTTAAATCTTAGCTTAACCAAACATGGTCAATATTAGTTATTCATAAAACAGTGGAAAAAGTTACAAGTTGCAAACAGTTTGCCCCTAGGACCATAAGTCAGTCACAAAAGTGTGAACAGTATGGTTTAGACTAGGAAAGGAAGATTAATTATATCTCCACTGAGCTGAGGCTTCTTTGGTGGTGCAAAAAAAAAATCTGCCTGTAATTCAGGGGACCTGGGTTCGATCCTGGGTGGGGAAGATCCCCTGGAGAAGGAAATGGCTACCCACTCCAGTATTCTTGCATGGAGAATCCCATGGAGAGAGGAACCTGGTGGGCTGCAGTCCATGGGGTTGCAAAGAGTCAGACATGAATGAACAAGTAGCACTTTCACTTTCTTTCACTATTGATTCAAAGAGCCAGTTCATTGAAAAAGGCCCCGATGCTGGGAAAGATTAAAGGCAGGAGGAGATGGTTGGATGGCATCACTGACTCAACGGACAAGAGTTTGAGGAAACTCTGGGAGGTGGTGAAGGATAGGGAAGCCTGCATGCTGTAGTCCATTGGATCGCAAAATCAGACATGACTGAGTGTCTGAACAATGACAAGTCATCAGGAAGCAGAGGCCGAAGAGGAGAGACGCTAGGGGTCAAGCAAGCTTCTTCTAACTTTACAGTCCTGAATCGCCCTTTGCAGTAGTGGCAAGAACGTCTCCCACCACCTGTACTTGTACACTCTGATTATCTAATCCACTCCTCTATGTGACTTCTTTCATAAATGTCTCCCTTCGTATACACCTCAGACGCTTCTTCTGTCATCACTCTCAACCTACAGCTGTGCTCCCTTCTTTGCTGTAAAGACTGAAACCATCAGAATGCACCCTCCCGGCCTCCAGCTATATTTGCCCATAGTAAAAGCAAAAGTCGCTCAGTCGTGTGACTCTGCAACCCCATGCACTATACNAATGTCTCCCTTCGTATACACCCCAGACGCTTCTTCTGTCATCACTCTCAACCTACAGCTGTGCTCCCTTCTTTGCTGTAAAGACTGAAACCATCAGAATGCACCCTCCCGGCCTCCAGCTATATTTGCCCATAGTAAAAGCAAAAGTCGCTCAGTCGTGTGACTCTGCAACCCCATGCACTATACAGCCCATGAAATTGTCCAGGCCAGAATACTGGAGTGGGCAGCCTTTCCCTTCTCCAGGGAATCTCCCCAACCTAGGGATTGAACCCAGGTCTCCTGCATTGTGGGTGGATTCTTTACCAGCTGAGTCACAGGGGAAGCCCAAGAATACTAGAGTGAGTAGCCTAGCCCTTCTCCAGTGGATCTTCGCAACCCAGGAATTGAACTGAGGTATCCTGCATTGCAGGTGGATTCTTTACCAACTGAGCTATCAGGGAAGCCCTCTTAGTTAGGCGCTAGCTCACATTCAGCCTAGCTACTCAAGGCTGCTCTGCTGCTAAGTAGCTTCAGTCGTGTCCAACTCTGTGCGACCCCATAGACAGCGGCCCACTAGGCTCCTCTGTCTCTGTGGAAATGGCGTTGAGTAGGAAATTGATGATGCAGGTAGAAGAGATATTTGAGGAGCTATTCAGAGCTACAGTTTCTCAAATATCTCTTCTACCTGCATCATCAATTTCCTACTCGACACCATTTCTATTAGTGTTTAAGCACTTTGTTATTTCTTCCGTACTAAGTTAAAACACACGCACACACACACACACACACACACATATGTCTCTCTTGACCTCATCTCTCTGTTCAGATGCCACAACACTGCTCGGCTCCCTGCATATTGCTATGCAGTCTCTATTCCTTTCCTTCACCAACCTTTCCCACTCCACTGAAGCACGTTCAAAATAGGGTCTTCACTGACCTTCAGGTTACTCAATCCCCGATCAAGTCTCAAATTTCACCTTATTTGATTAACTAGAAACATTTAAAATAGTTCTTTACTTTCAAGACGTTCTTGAGAAAGATACCCTCGTACACTGTTGGTGGGACTGTAAATTGTTGCACCCACTGTGGAGAACAGTATGGAGGTTCCTCAAAAAACTACACAGAGAGTTGCCATATGAATCAGGCACCTCTCACTCCTGGGCATATCTCCAGGCAACACTGTGATTTGAAAGCATCCATGCACTCCTCTGTTCATAGCATCACTACTTACAATAGTCAAGATATGGAAGCACACCGTCTATCAATAGGTGAATGGATAAAGAAGATGTGATATACTACTCAGCGATAAAAAAGAAAGGAAGAATGCCATTTTGCAGCTACATGGATGGACTGAGAGATTACCATACTAAGCCAAGTAAGAAAGAGAAAGACAATACCATACTATCTCTCTCACGTGTGGAATCTAAAATATGACACAAATGAAGTTATGTACCAAACAGAAACAGACAGACATAGAGGACAAACTTGTAACCAAAAGAGGGGTTTGGGGCAATGTAAGATTGGGAATTTGGGACTAACAGATGCAAACTGTTATACAGAGAGTGGATAAGCAAAGTCCTACTGTGTAGCACAGGGAGCTATATTTAATATCCTATAATAAACCATCATGGAAAGAATATACATTCATATGTATATACATAGATATATATATGTAACTGAATCGTTTTGCTGTACATCAGAGACTAAACACAACATTGCGAATCACCTAAACTTAAAAAAAATCTGCTCCTGATTTTCTTCCCCCCTCAACGGTTATTCCTGCTCTGTTTCCTTCACAGCCTTTCCTCATCTCCTAGCCCTTTGAAGTTGTAAGAGTCTCACACTCAGTCCTTTAACCTCATTGCCTTGGGGACTTTACCTTCGCTCACAGCCTTCAATATTATTCTGTCATGGAGAGCACACAAATTTGTATCTGAAGCTCACAATTTCCCCCTGAACTACATGTTCATAAATCTGAGGTTCTAAAGTGACCTTTACAATTTAGATTAGCATATCCAAAACAGAGCCTTTCTTCTTTTCTAAATGCTGCTCCTTCTTCCCATCTTAGAATGGAATCACCACTTATTCAGGTACTCATATCAAAATCCTTAGGTTTATCTTTCTTCTCTTTGCTTCACACCCTACATCCAATTTGTTAACAAATTTTGATGACTCAACCTTCATATTACATATAGGACCTAACCTCTCCCTAGTACTCTCACTATTGTCACCCTGGACTATCACTAACTTCTTGCACCTGGATTGTTACAACATCTTCCAAACTGGTTCTCCTGCTTTCATCTTAACCCATTGCAGTCTGTTTTTCAATAAGACAGCAGAGTACTGTTTTAAAGCATAAGTCATATCAGCAAAAGCGAGGTTCTTAATTTTGCCTACAAAGCCCTACCCCTCTGGTTCCATCATTGCCTCTCTGACCTCCTCATTGCTTCACCTTGCTCCTTCTGCTTTAGCTACAATGGGTCCATGGTGTTCCTGGAAGAAATGAGGAACACTTTCATTTCAGGGCCTTTGCATTTGCTGTTCTCACAACAGACATATACAACCTGTTAACGAATCCTGATAACTCTACCTTCAGATTAACTCTAGAATCTTTTCTTAACACAAAAATGTTCTCACATTGTCCCCCCAAATAGGACACAGTCTGCTCAGAATCAGATCTACCTTCATTGCAACCCCTAGTCCTTTAGATATTCCCTAACTCTATTTTCTTTATCATTTTCATTGTGCTTAGAGTGTTCTTACCATGCCCATGCAACTTAATTATTTATTATATTTTATTGTCTATTCCCCCTTTCCAGAATGGAAGTTGAGTAAGGGCAGGAGCTATACTGTTTTGCTTATTGCTTTATCCCTATTACTTTTCCCCTACTGCTCAGAACTACTTCAGACACATANCTTTATCATTTTCATTGTGCTTAGAGTGTTCTTACCATGCCCATGCAACTTAATTATTTATTATATTTTATTGTCTATTCCCCCTTTCCAGAATGGAAGTTGAGTAAGGGCAGGAGATATACTGTTTTGCTTATTGCTTTATCCCTATTACTTTTCCCCTACTGCTCAGAACTACTTCAGACACATAGTCAGAACTATATCTAACACTTAGTAAACCAATAAACTTCCCTGATGTTCCCTGATAGACCAGGCGGTAAACAGTCTGCTTCAATGTGGGAGACTTGGTTTGATCCCTGGGTTGGGAAGATCCCCTAGAGAAGGAAATGGCAACCCACTCTAGTATTCTTGCCTAGAAAATCCCATGAACTGAAGAGCCTGCTGGGCTACATTCCATGGGTTCACAAAGAGTTGGACATGACTGTGTGACTAACAACAAATCAATAAACAATTAATTGAGTGAATGAATGAATCTAATTGAGTAGCTTATTACCAGGATGGAATTTACAAGAAGGATTTGTGCTGTCAGAATACTCTGTTACTAATATATTTAAAAATAACATTTTACTTTTGCTTGACATTTCATTTACTGTGTACATAAAGCTTTATTCCATAGGTCTTTGTACTCTTACAGTTGGCAAAATTTTTTTCCAAAAAAAGTTGATACCTAATTTAAGGCTGATATAATCAATTTGATATTTCCAAATAGCTGAAACCCAAGTTTGGTCTGTAATACCTCAAGATTCAGGAGCTGTGATATCTCCTTCCTGATTGCCCTGTGTTCTCAGATTGTTAACTGACTCCATTCCTTCTTTTTGATTCTTATGGTATATTTATTTAAATTTAAGTTAAATTAAATTTATTTAATAAAACATGTACATCAAGGTATTATAATTCAGTCTGTCAGCCCACCTGCTCTGTGACCCTTGGCACAGATAATTTGCTTGGTGATGCACTTGGAGGTGGCAAGTATAAATTGCCCCAAGTTGACTTACCATACAACACTGGAAGTATTTAGATCATCTGCTGACCTGGAGAGGCATGTTGCAACTAAATTTTTATGTTAAAACAAGTATCAGTTTGTGAGAAAGGATGATAATCCTTTCTGATTTGTGGAATACACACACCTGCCTTCAGAGACATCAAACTGGAGAAGTTAGACCACATTATTGAAAGAATTGATCTGTATCTTGAGAAGCTTAGAAATGTGATCTACCAAGATACGGAAGACCTATGTTAACTGCACAAGAGCATCACTGATGCATATGATAGCTTTGTTTTCACCTTTATGACCTGTTAAAATGCAAGAGATTTCAAAAAATAATAATAATAACTATAAAACAAAAGGGGGCTTCCCAAGTGGCTCAGAAGTAGAGGAAGGAAATGGCAATCCACTCCATCAAATTGCCAACATCCGTTGGATCATGGAAAAAGCAAGAGAGTTCCAGAAAAACATCTATTTCTGCTTTATTGACNTGGTGATGGACAGGGAGGCCTGGTGTGCTGCGATTCATGGGGTTGCAAAGAGTCGGACAGGACTGAGTGACTGAACTGAACTGATCCTTGCCTGGGAAACCCCATGGACAGAGGAGTCTGGCAGTTCATGGAAACACAAAAGAGTTGCACATGACTGAGCAACTAAATAATCAAGCAACATAAAACTAATGCCAATATTTTTTTAGTTCTTTCTAATATTAAACCTGGGCTTCCCTGATACCTCAGTTGGTAAAGAATTTGCCTGCAGTGCAGGAGACCCCGGTTTGATTCGTAGGTTGGGAAGATCCACTGGAGAAGGGATAGGCTACCCACTCCAGTATTCCTGGGCTTCCTTTGTGGCTCAGCTGGTTGAGAATCTGCCCGCAATGTGGGAAACCTGAATTTGATCCCTGAGTTGAGAAGATTCCCTGGAGAAGGGAAAGACTACCAAAATACCAGTTCTATGGTGAGTTCCAATTTCTATATTTCCTGGGGAATTATAATGGACAGGAGTATTTTAATGTGACACTGTGGGACCTGATGTTTCTACAAATGCAGAAAACTGGTAATGTGGCTGCTATCACGAGCTCTCTGTGTTGGTGGTACTAAAAAGGTTTGCCTTCCTCTTTTCCTAGAGCCATTGTAGACCAGAGCCACCAAAGAGTCTTTGCAATGTGTCAGGCTAAGACACGGTAGGGAATCCATCTTATGAAATATGAAGGCCAACTACTAAAGCAAAAGACTTTAGACCAACCAGGAAATAACTTGCCTCTGGCTTGGCTGCATCTGGTTAGGTTCTCTCTCTCTTTCTCACACATACACACACACACACACACACACACACACACACACCACCTTTATCGTACCACCATCACTAAGACACATTTCTGATTACAGTTTGTAGAGTCTCAGTCTTGTAAGCTCTTCTAGATCTCATGGTCCCTATCAGATCTTTGTGTTAAGGGAGGTACATCTACATGTACTTGGTTCAAGAACTGAATATTACTCCATCCTAGTCTAAATCTTAGAACATGTGACATGTAGCTGAAAAAAGAGTAGATAATTTTTCACTATCTATACAGTGCTTATCTCTAAGCATAGTGAAAGTCCCCATGATTGTAAATTACCAGACTGTTTCACTTATACAACTGAGAAAAAAAAAAAGGGTGTTTCCCATTAGTCTGGCAAAATGCTTCACAGTGCTCAATTTATATTTTACTACGGCGTAAAAGGCTGAATCAATAAATGAAAAAGTCAAGTGCTTACTATAGAAGCACCGAGGGAGAGAGCTGCTTCCTGTTCTAGCTCCAGAGTGCTTGCATCACTGGAGCAGGCATTTCCCCTCATGACTGGAAACCTCTCTGCTTCC
>SJYA01002013.1:93064-119749 GCA_006410615.1 Neotragus moschatus
GAATGTGCTGAATGGGCATTCAATGTCATGAGCATGTTGTTTATGAAATAATTCAAAAGCACACCATCAAATTGTCTTTTTGATTCAGAAAAAAGAGCAAAATGAGTTTCAAGATGGTTGTATTTATTCAAAGGTATATCCCTACCCAATGCTGTGCATTAACATAAATCACAGTAAGTTATAAAATCCATGTTTTAAAAATAGGGAAGAAGTAAACTAGAGAAATGGATAAAGGCAGTCAGAAGGTACAAACTTTCACTTATAAAATAAGTAATTCCTGGGGATGTAATGCACAGTTTGGTGACTATAGAAAAACAGACTAACAGTACTGTTTTGTATATTCAAAGGTTTCCAAGAGAGTAGATCTCAAAAGTTCTCATTAAGAGAGAAAACTAAAATTTGAAAAAATACACACATTCCAATGTTTATTTCAGTTCTATTTACATCAGCCAAGACATGGAAGCAATCTAAGTGTCCAGCAGCAGATGAATAAAGATGTCATATACAATGGAATATTACTCAGCCATAAAAGAAAGTGAAATAATGCCACTTGCAGCACCATGAATGGGCCTAGAGATTATCACACTAAGTGAAGTAAGTCAGACAGAGAAAGACAAATATATTACGTGATATCACTTACATGTGGAATCTAAAAATGTGATACAGGGACTTATGTACAATGCAAAAAGAGACTCATAGACATAGAAAACAAACTTATGACTACCAAAGGGGAAAAGTATAAAAGGAGTAAATCAGGAGTCTGAAACTTAACAGATACGCACCACTATATATAAAACAAAAAGATAACAAATATGTACTGCATAGCATAGGAAACTATATCTGATATCTTGTAATAACCTATGATGGAAAGGAATCNAAAAGAGACTCATAGACATAGAAAACAAACGTATGACTACCAAAGGGGAAAAGTATAAAAGGAGTAAATCAGGAGTCTGAAACTTAACAGATACGCACCACTATATATAAAACAAAAAGATAACAAATATGTACTGCATAGCATAGGAAACTATATCTGATATCTTGTAATAACCTATGATGGAAAGGAATCTGAAAAATAATATAAATAGTATGTATATACATATATATATATATAAACAGAATCACTTTGCTGTACACTTGAAACTAACACAATATTATACATCAATCATCCTTCAATAAAAAAAAATGTTCTCTCCACAAGAAAACAATTTGAAACTACATGTGGTGATGAACATTAGCTAAATTTATTGTGATAATTACTTTACAAATCAGTTCACCTAAAACTAATATACTATTATATGTCAATTATATCTCAATTAAAAATAAATAAAACTGGAGAAAATCAACCCATCAAATTTCAGATAGCCTTTCTTATCCTAAAATGGGGAAATTTTTTCAACGATTTGTAGACTACATATTATTTTAAAACTTTGGAACATGAAAATACATCATAAAGTCAAAAGGCAAGTAATAACCTGGAAAATTATTTTAGCACACATGACATAAAAAAGTCGATGCCTATGTTAATGTATAACACATAAATGAAAGTGAAGTGAAGTTGCTCAGTCGTGTCCTACTCTTTGCAACCCCATGGACTGTAGCCTATCAGGCTCCTCAGTCCATGAGCTTTTCCAAGCAACAGTGCTGGAGTGGATTGCCATTTCCTTCTCCAGGGGATCTTCCCAACCCAGGAATTGAACCCGGGTCTCCTGCATTGCAGGCAGACGCTTTTCTGTCTGAGCCACAGAGTAGCCAATCAGTGTGAATAGCCTAAATAGGAAACGGAGATGGAGAGGAATTTTACCAAAGAAGAACTAATAAATACTAGGTTATGATATGGTACTTTATTAACCCCAAATCTCTGGCACTTAGCACAAGAAAGCTGATTTCTCATTCTTGGGACAAATTTATCACAGATTGGAGGGGAACTCTGTTTCCCGCCATCATTTAGGAATCTAGCCTGAGGAATGTCCACCAATTTACAACTGTTTCATTTGCAACCATGCCCTTCTTAGCTAATGAACAAGTGTGAGAAGAGGGAAGAGAATCACATGTAACCTCTTCTCTGCTTGACCCAGAAGTAAAGCAGTTCACTTCTGCTCCCAACTTCTTCACCTGGTATAAGTCATATACCTTTCCAAGTCCTCTCAATTTGGCAGAAATTTTTAAAAGAAACAGACGGAAGGAAGGAAGAAAGGAGGGAGGGAGGGAGGGAAGGAGGGAGGAAGGAACAAAAAAGAAAGAAACAATCTGTGATCAAGATATTTCTTGTCAAAAAAGCAGTGTGAGAAAGGGGAACCAAACATGAAAGTGTATGGGATATTTAGAATTCTGCAAGGTCTTTAGCTGAGAGAGAAAAGATAGTAAGGAACAGATTGAAGGTAAAGAGAGGCTGCCTAATAAAGGACCTTACAGAATTTCAACTTCATTCTGAAGATAATTAGGATTACTGAAGATATTTAAGCAGGAAGTGCTATGATCAAATACACATTCTGAAATTTTTCTCTGGTTGTTGCAAAATAGATGGAGGTGGAAAAACTGGAGACTGAGATCAAGGAAGACATGCTAGCAGGACGAATAAAAGTATAAATTAAGAAGAGCCACTCTGTAACACATTTGAGGATGTCTATCAGCTTAACTCATGTTCCCATGTCAATTTCATACAGAACAGCATTATAAACCAACTTAAATAACCAAACTACAGGATTTAAAGTTCTTACAGCAGCTGGTACAAGAAGCTGCAAAACCCTTTCCCCAACTATTCATACCACCAAGATCTTATCCTTGTGACATTTTTGAATCCCGTGCTCTCTTTCCAGTTGCGGAAATGAGATGGGTTCTAACAAGCTGCAGACTCCAGTAAGCCAGCTACCTTCAACAGTATGCTTTTTCTCTTTCCAAAACCCAGAGGCTACATGCAAACTTTCTCTCTCTCTCTCTCTTCTAATTTCACAAAGGGAGGAAGATTTTTAGTGTCTTCTTCTTGCAGTAACCTTTTTTCCCCGTCTATGTAGCTTGTTCATTCTTTCTCTTTATAGAGTCACTTCAAAGCCCCTTTGATATCTTTTGCCTTTCTTTCTCTATCATCTCTTCAACTGATTCAGTATTGTCACTCGAGAGTAAATCATAGGAGTGAAGAGCACAGATTGAAGCCAGACGGCTGGAATTCAAATGCCAGTGCCACCATCTAATTAATCTATGACCTTGAGCTGGTTATTTGGTAGCTCAGTTTCTTTTAAAATGAAGATAATAATTATAATGCCTATTTGTGGAAAAAAGTTGCATGAATGGCTCCAGTTCTTTACCGGATTCATACACTTAGCACTTTCACTTTGTAGTTCTTCTCATGAAGAGGCAGAGCTTGTCCCCACCTTTTGAGCCTGGACCAGTGTTTTGATTTCCTTTATCAATAGAATGATAGAAACCAATTGCATAAAGTGTAAGCTTAGATTTCAGGAAAGATTACGCGCTTTCACTCTTTCCCTTGAAATCTTAGTGTGACCATGGGAATACTCCCAGGGTAGCCTTTTGATTCCTATAGTCAAAGCCATGGTTTTTCCAGTAGTCATGTACAAATCTGAGAGTTGGACCATGACAAGGCTGAGCACCAAAGAATTGATGCTTTTGAACTGTGGTGTTGGAGAAGACTCTCGAGAGTCCCTTAAACAGCAAGAGGATCAAATCAGTCAATTCTAAGGGAAATCAACCCTGAATATCCACTGGAAGGACTGTTGCTGAAGCCAAAGCTCCAGTACGTTGGCTACCTGATGCAAAGAGCCAACTTATTGGAAAAGACCTTGATCCTGGGAAAGACTGAAGGCAAAAGGAGAAGGGGAGGGCAGATGATGTGATGGTTAGATAACATCACTGACTCAATGGACATGAATTTGACAAACTCTGCTACATAGCGGAGGACAGGTAAGCCTGGCGTGCCACAGTCCATGGGGTCACAAAGAGTCAGACATGACTCAGTGACTGAACAATAACAGCTTTTTGAAAAATCAGCAACCATATAGAAAAAATCCGGTTGTCTTATCCAAGGCCATCTTAGACCCACAACTCCATTCAACCTGACAGTTGACTGCAAACCAATAAGCAACCAAAGCCATGATCACTCCATGGCAAATAGATGGGGAATCAGCAGAAACAGTGACAGACTTTATTTTTTGGTGCTCCAAAATCACTGCAGATGGTGACTGCAGCCATGAAATTAAAAGATGCTTGCTCCTTGGAAGAAAAGTTATGACCGAGACAGCGTATTAAAAAGCAGACATTACTTTGCCCACAAAGGTCTGTCTAATCAAAGCTATGGTTTTTTCAGGAGTCATGTATGGATGTGAGAGGTGGAGAGTTGAACTATAAAGAAAGCTGAGTGCTGACGAATTGATGCTTTTGAACTGTGGTGTTGGAGAAGACTCTTGAGAGTCTCTTGGACTGCAAGGCGATCCAACCAGTCCATCCTAAAGAAAGTCAGTCCTGCATATTCATTGGAAGGACTGATGCTGAAGCTGAAACTCTAATACTTTGGCCACCTGATGCAAAGAACTGACATTTGAAAAGACCCTCATGCTGGGAAAGATTGAAGTTAGGAGGAGAAGGGGATGAGAGAGGATGAAGTGGTTGGATGGCATCACTGACTCAATGGACATGAATTTGTGTGAACTCTGGGAGCTGGTGATGGACAGGGAGGCCTGGTGTGTGCAGTCCATGGGGTCGCAAAGAGTTGGACATGACTGAGCAACTGGACTGAACTGACTGAAGATTAGTAGAAACAGAGACTCGTGAAAAATTACACAAGGCTATTGTTGTAAATTGTTTTACATTTGTTAAGGTTTTGAGTAGTTTGTCATTTTGTCATATAGCATTATTGTTGCAATAGATAACTGATACAGATGTCATAGCACTGAGGTTTAAATGAGTTAAAACATGTCAAGTACCTAAAACAATGATTAACATTTATTAAGTGTTTTGTAAATGTTGATTTTATTATTATTTGTAGTAGTTTGGGCTTCTCTGGTGGCTCAGATGGTAAAGCATCTGCCTGTAATGCAGGAGACCCAGGTTCGATTCTTGGGTTGGGAAGATACCCTGGAGAAGGGAATGGCAACCCATTCCAGTATTCTTGCTGGAAAATCCCATGGACAGAAGACCCTGGCTGGCTACAGTCCATGGGGTCGCAAAGAATTGAGCACGACTGAGCGACTTCATTTTCTTTCTTTCTTTCTTTCTTTCTTTCATGATAGTAGTAGTAGAGAATAAGGATTTGGATTGGAAATACAGAACTAAAAATAATAATGAAAGTGGCTACAGATAACATGACAAGATGAGGCTCACAGAAAGCATTTAAAAATCTAATTTAATCTGCATTTTAAAACTTGGCAGATTGAAAGGTACATTTATTTTGCTATGTCTAGAAGCATTCCAAAAATTAAAATTAAAAAATTGTAAAATTACATAAAGACAATGAGAACAAAAGGTTNCAGAACTAAAAATAATAATGAAAGTGGCTACAGATAACATGACAAGATGAGGCTCACAGAAAGCATTTAAAAATCTAATTTAATCTGCATTTTAAAACTTGGCAGATTGAAAGGTACATTTATTTTGCTATGTCTAGAAGCATTCCAAAAATTAAAATTAAAAAATTGTAAAATTACATAAAGACAATGAGAACAAAAGGTTAGCAGTTGAGAAAATTTACCTCAATCAGAAAAGAGGTTCTCCTTAGCAAAAATCCATTCATCAGATTCTATGCATGGAAGGCAGTAGTAAGAAGTGTGACTGACAACGAGGCACTGGAGATATCTAGGCAACTATTCTTTCAGCCAAAGGTGGAGAAGTCAGCAAAAACAAAACCAGGAGCTGACTGTGGCTCAGATCATGAACTCCTTATTGACAAACTCAGACTTAAATTGAGCAAAGTGGGGAAAACCACTAGACCATTCAGGTATGACCTAAATCAAATCCCTTATGATTATACAGTGGAAGTGAGAAATAGACTTAAGGGACTAGATCTGATAGACAGAGTACCTGATAAACTATGGATGGAAGTTTGTGAGAAAGGAGACAGGGATCAAGACCATCTCNAAGACAGACCACTACTTCCAACCACCCCCACAGCCCCTTCATAGGAGTCTGAAGATAATTTTCTTGAAAAACAGGACCAGAAGGACTAAACTTTGGACGAGTAAGCAAAGGAGAAGGAGGAACTATGGTAAAGAGAAGAGATAAGGAAGTTAAGGTGAAATCTGCATGCTTAAGATATCCAGACCCCTCCTTTCTGCCCTGACATTGGTAGATAGCTTTATGCCAATTACCCTTTTCTAAGAGATAATGAAGAATCTTCTCAGATTTAGCAAGATACACAGTGAATAGGAGGGAAAAAACAACAACAACAACAAAAACTCAAGTGGAAATAAAGCAAGTAAAAAATGGACATTGAAATCTCTGTCTTGCAACATAAAAGAAAATATTGTAACCACAAATCAAAAATTGGCTTCTATACAAAAAAGGGAAGAATCAGAGAATAAGAACTCAAAACTGTGTGCTCTAATTAACCACTCACTGCTTTAAAATATGACGCCAAATAGGGGTACCCTCATTGTAAACAGGCACTGTAAGTAACACATTTGATAGACTTAGATAGACAAGCTTTTCATCATTTGGATGGTCTAAGAAATCTCAAACTTTGAACTCAGATTAAGATGACTGTAGACTGGAAGTGCCTTCAGTTACCTGACAAAAGAAACAAAAATCCTTTCTAGAGGATGACATCCATCATTCTAGACTTCAAATTATTCTTACAAATGAGGTTTCTAAAACAGTGTCTAGCACACAAGGTAATGTGCCATCACCAGACACACAAAGAAACAAGACCCCATGAGTGAAAACAAACAGAAAAATAGGAGATAGAAACATAGCCACAAATACTTGATATACTATCCTTATGATCAGTAGCTGGAGGTATAAGAAGACTACAAGGCATATATACTTATGTTATTCAACAAAAACTAAAAGATCAAACTTGATTATTTCAGCAGGCACTATAAACTATCAAAAGTGACACAGCACATTAAAAAAGACCCAAATATAAAGTCAAGAACAGAAGAACATAATGAAAAAAATTCCTATGGGATTTTTCATTTGTTTACATATCATTAAAGAAAGAACTAGTAACCTAGAAGAAAGATTTGAGGAAGCTAAACATTTAAAGCACTGAAGGACAAAGGGATGAAAAATATGGAAGAAATGGTAACAGATTTTGTAAGTACAGTGATAAAGGATTACACCTGAGAAATAGAACATAAAGAATGTGGCAGATAAAATATTTGAAGAAGTAATAGGTGAGATTTTTTAGAACTGATAAAAGCAAACTACACTCAAGAAGCTCCAAAAATCTTATTTTTTTTTTCAATTTTTTCCCTTATTTGTTAATGAATGTTTTCTGTAATATCTTTTAACAAATTATTTATTGTTCATTGGAGGGTAATTTACAATATTGTGTTCATTCTGCCATACATCAACATGAGTCAGCCACAGATATCCATATATCCCCTCCCTCTTGAACCTCTCTCCTGTCTCCCACCCTATCCCACCCCTCTAAGTTGTCACGGAGCATCGGATTTGAGCTCTGTGCATCACACTGCAAATTCCCACCGACTGTTTTGAGTACGGTAATATAGTCAGACACGACCAAGCGACTTCACTTTTACTTTTCACTTTCATGCATTGGAGGAGGAAATGGCAGCCCACTCCAGTGTTCTTGTCTGGAGAATCCCAGGGACAGGGGAACCTGGTGGGCTGCTGTCTCAGGTTGCACAGAGTCGAACACGACCGCAGCGGCTTAGCAGCAGCAGCAGCAGCAATGCATATATATCAATGCTGCTCTCTCAATTTGTCCCACTCTCTCCTTCCTCCAGTGTGTCTGTTATTTATCTCTGCATCTCCTTTGCTGCCCTGCAGATGGATTCCTCAGTACCATCTTTCTAGATTCCATATGTATATGTGTTGATATATACTATTTGTTTTTCTTTTTCTGACTCACTTTACTCTGTATAAAAGGCTCGAGGTTCATCCATCTCATTAGGACTGACTCAAATGCATTCTTTTTTATGGCTGAGTAATATCTCGTCATATATATACACCACCACCTCTTTATCCATTCATCTGTTGATGGGCATCTAGGCTGCTTCCATATCCTAGTTACTGTGGACGGTGCTGCAATGAATGTCGGGGCACTTGTGTCTCTTTCAGTTCTGGCTTCCTCAGGGTCTACGCCCAGTAGTGGGATTGCTGAGTCATATAGTACTTTTATTCTAGTTTTTAAAGGAATCTCCATATTCTTCCCCATAGTGTCTGCATCTCTTCAGTTTGGTTTTTATTTTTTACTTTATTTTATTGGTTTTGCCGTACATTGACATGAATCATCAGCAGATGAATGGATAAGAAAGCTGTGGTACATATACACAATGGAGTATTACTCAGCCATTATAAAGAATACATCTGAATCAGTTCTAATGAGATGGATGAAACTGGAGCTGATTATACAGAGTGAAGTAAGCCAGAAAGTAAAACTCCAAAAATCTGAAACAGGATAAATAAAAAGGAATCCATATCTAGATGCACCATAGTAAAACTTTATAAAAATTAATATCAATAAGAAAAATGTTTAAAGAGCCAGAAAGAAAGGGATAGACAGATTTCAGAATGGCAACATATTCTATGACCTCGCAATTCTATGTGCTGAATAAGTTTTACAATTATATCTTTAATAAGCAGACCTCTAAAACAGACCTTAATATCACCTATGCGTTAGACCATTCCACTGTTGGATAGCTCTAAATGTTAAAAAGTGCTTTCTTTTACTAAACCATTATCTCACAACTCATGCCAAATGGTGTACTGATAAATGATACATTTAATATTTTTATCATGCTATCTTCTGTGGCAGAAATACTCTCAACATAGCTGGTTTCAGGCAACCAATGGGACATCACTGAATTTCACTGAATGTCATTAACTTTCCCAGGCCAGTAAAATCAATGCCAGCACATTCTTGATTGTACTCCTGATTATGTCTTTTCTTGTCAAGATTAAATATCCCTAATTCTTTAGTTATTTACAATTATCTGTGGAATATTCAATAAATATATATTAAGAACCTACTATTTTCCAGAAATGTTCTAGGAACTAAGTTTATATCAGTGAGCCAATAAATAAATAAATATAATCTTTATGAAGCTTATGTTACAGTGGAGAGAAAAAGACAATAAACAAGTAAATATGCAATCTATCAAATGTTGATAAAGACATGGAAGAAAAATATATGGGGATAAGGTAGGGGAAATTGCCATTTTATAATGGGGAAACCTTCATTGATAAAAGGCCTTTGCATATTTCTTTTCTGCTCTCACTCTTTGCCATAATATTACTGATTAATAAGAGAGGTAAACAGTGGGCCTGAAGGAGGATGAATTTATGAAAACTGTAAGATGAGCTTACATAGGATATACCAAAATTGCAAGTCAAGTTTTCAAAAGAACTGAGTCGTAGTAGTAGTAGTAGTGTCAGTCACTCAGTCGTGTCCGACTCTTTGTGACCCCGTGGACTGTAGCCCACCAGGCTCCTCTGTCCATGGGATTCTCCAGGCAAGAACACTGGAGTGGGTTGCCATTCCCTTTTCTAGGGGACCTTCCCGACTCAGGGATCAAAGCTAGGTCTTCTGCATCACAGGCAAATTCTTTACCATCTGAGCTACAGGGAAGCTCAAGAACTGAGCCAACACTTAAAAACCGGGAGGGTCCAGCAAATATGCAAATTTTCAGCCTTGGCCACAAGACTAGAAAACCAGGCAATGCTGATCCTGCATTCTGGCCCCATCTGGACAAGGCCTGAGCTCTGCAATGAATCATCACCCTTCCCAGCAGGCTGTCTGCACATAAACTACCTGGCCTCTGTAGCCATCTAAACTTGTGATCTGGCTGAAATTAATAACTGCGTTTTTAAGAATTCCATAATTCCTTAATTCCTTCTATGATTTATCTCTTCACTGTTTCTGAAAACAAAACCCATAATCACAACAGAAATATTTTTGAAAGAATATACTAGAGGCTCTGCAATAGACACTAAGAGGCTTTCCCAAAGACAACTTGAAGAATGACTGCATGAATAAAGTAAAATAAGTGAATAAATTCATAAGGTTGCCACTTTGAAGGGGAAAAAATAAGGAAGTAAAAATTCCAGTGATAAATGCTCATAATATATTAGTAATCAAGGCACATAATATTATACAGACACCCTTATTGTTCAATATGTTAGTATTTCAACATAACTTGATTTTAGAACAGTTTCTTCTTATGATCACTTTATCAAACTTGAATAATATCATATCATTACTGAAACATAATGAAATTTAAGTGGCATTTCATACTTTGAAAGTATTTAATATATATTGGAAAATGCAGGAAGTTACACCAAATTAATTAAAGGTATGTTTTCATCAATGAATTTACCATTAAATGCTATCAAATTATTGCCCATCCAATTCAGATAGAATATCTTTTTCCAATTCACAATTCCAAAATGCAAATACATTTTAAAACCAACATGAAAACCAATACTTGCACTAGTTTACAAATCATATTTCATGGACTTAGTTTTTGCAATATCACCTGTCATCTGCCAAGACACATGCAAACTAAATTCTATTTACAATGCTGCCTAGAAACCACCCTTAGTCATCATAACCATTGCTATAATCAAATAATTCCCATAAACCAAACGTCACAAATAAAGTGACTCAGGAATAATTTTATTTTCAATTCAATAATATATGTAAATGGAATGCTTTAAATAAATATTTGATGTAAGAAACTATTTAAATTTATCTCAATTCTCCTTCCCTCCATTTTCCTATATCCTTATATCTATTTCTCAGTTATAGAACGCACACAATAACGCACAATACATAAGGCATTAAACCCATCTGGAGGCCACTTTTTAATAAGAAATATTTTATATTTATAAGGCTGTTCTATCAAGATTATTCAAGGTTTGAGTACCTTAAACTCCTTAGGGTAAGAATTCTTCCTTGCACTGCATTTTTAATATGCCAAATATGCTAGATAACATGGATGATATCAGATACGTATGATGAAATCATAACAGTGAATTCGTTGTTTGAATATATGACTAAGTTGAATGTGTCTAAAAGGTGAAGTCTGTCTGTATCTAGAATTCTGAGGTGCAAGATATTCTAATTAATCTAAACCCTAATTATCAGCAGATAAGTAAATTGTTGTTTAGTGACTAAATCACGTCCAACTCTTTTGAGATCCCATGGACTGTAGCCTGCCAGGCTCCTCTGTCCATGTGATTTCCCAGGCCAGAATACTGGAGTGGGCTGCCATCTCCTCCAAGGGATCTTCCTGACCCAGAGGTTGAGTCTGCATTTCTTGCATTGGCAAGTGGATTCTTTATCACTGAGCCACCAAGGAAGCCCCATTGAGTAAATATCTAACATGATGGTTGGATGGTATCATCGACTCAATGGACATGAGTCTGAGCAAACTCCAGGAGATAGTGAAGGATAGGGGAACCTGGTGTGCTGCAGTTCATGGGGTCACTAAGAGTCAGACACGACTTAGTGGCTGAACAACAATGATATATGAATCTAGGTCTAAGATGATATTGACTATATGATGATCAGGGACTGTGCTAACATTAAGAATAGAATCACAAACAAGATAGATGTCTGTCTTCAGGAAATTGTAAGTCTAGAGTGTAACACAAGCACCAGTAGAATTAGTCACACATTCATACAACAACAAGCTTAAATCAACACCTAATGCAAAACAGTCACTGTGCTGGACGCAAAAGACACTAAGAAAAGAGACAGCTTTGCCTTCAAGGATCTCACATGGTAGGGATAAAATTACTAAACCAAGTACAGTATAGCTGATGAACATCTGATAAAATAAAGCCTAGACCATACAAGTGACATTAAGTAGAACATCCCACTGGAAATAAAACCTGAGCTTAACTTGAAGAGTGGAGTCGGGAAGCACTTTAGGCTGAAGGACAGTTTGTGCAGAGGTTGGGAAGCCTGTAAGTCTAAATGATTTGAGGGTTCAAAATGCCAGGTGGGGCATCAAAGTGATTGGATGGCAAGAGGGTGGCACTAAATCATGAAGGAGCTTGAGTTCTGTGCACAGTGTCCGTGAACACTTCTCTAAGGAAATAGGAGGCCACTGAAAACCTTTAAGCATGGATTGACTGAAGCAATTTTGTCAAAAACATCTTTCAAGGAGTTTTATAACTGAGGGGAGATAGAAAATGAGCCTAAATAAAAGCAGCAGGAAAGGATGAAAGAGGACAGTTACAAGCAAGCACATAGTATCAAATAGGATTTAGCAATTAATTTTTATCAAGCCTACTTTTCCTCCAAATGGAGGATAAAAAGTACAAGTAAAGTACATATTCTAGAAGGATACAGGGTGGGAGAAATGAAGTCGAAAATCAGTATATGTTTGTATATGTTGAGTTTGAGCTATCTTTGAGAAACTCAAAGATGCACCATAGCCTATTGAACAAGGTTGGATTTTAAAGCCATATAGAATCCACCTGCCAGTGCAGGAGATGTAAGAGACACAGATTCAGTCTCTGGGTTGGGAAGATCCCCTGGAGGAGCACATGACAACCCACTCCAGTACTCTTGCCTGGAGAATCCCATGGACAGATGGAGCCTGGCACGCTATAGTCCATAGGGGCACAAAGAATTGGACATGACTGAAGCAACTTAGCACACAGGCACGCAGGACTAGGCAGGAGATGTAAAAGGTGAGCAATGAGCATAAAACAGTGGTTAACACTATCCAAGAGGATGAGGTGACTCAGGAAATGAGAGGAGAGGGGCCAAGAACAAAGCCCTGAAGAAGAAAATTGTGCCAACAGACAAGCAGAGGAAGTGAACACAAAGAATGNCACATGACAACCCACTCCAGTACTCTTGCCTGGAGAATCCCATGGTCAGATGGAGCCTGGCACGCTATAGTCCATAGGGGCGCAAAGAATTGGACATGACTGAAGCAACTTAGCACACAGGCACGCAGGACTAGGCAGGTGATGTAAAAGGTGAGCAATGAGCATAAAACAGTGGTTAACACCATCCAAGAGGATGAGGTGACTCAGGAAATGAGAGGAGAGGGCCAAGAACAAAGCCCTGAAGAAGAAAATTGTGCCAACAGACAAGCAGAGGAAGTGAACACAAAGAATGAGAAGGGAAGATTGTAGGTCTATAAGAGAGAATAAGGAGAATGATGTCAGTGGAAACATTGGAGGGGATAAAAACCCAAGAAAGAGTAATTAAGGGCCCAGTGCTTCTGAGATGTCAAGTAAACTAAGAGGTGAAAAGTACCAGAAGTGCTTTTTTATGACTCTGTCCAAACTAAGTAGCCAGTAGCAGAGGTTTGGTTGACGGAATTATGAATCATTTACATATAAGGCATCTATTGAAAACCAAAAAAAAACCAAACCTCTATGTCTGACATGGGGAAAATGTTACCCACTGGGTGAAGAAGATAAGGGGTAGAAGAGGGAAAAGAGAACTTGTCACTCTGTACTATACTTTCTAAGCCACTAAATTTTAGAATACCCGTGAAAATAACTGAAATTATCATAAGCTAAACTGATTAAAATAAGCATAAAAGAAACTGATTTAAATGACTTTGGAATACAGCATTTTGATGTTACGTATGTTGTTAGGTGCATTCAAGGAACAGAAAGAGCTTGAATGTGGTCTAAAATTCCCTTAGAATTTATGTTACTTAATATAATATTAGACTCAATATTCTGAAACTATATACTTCATGTATATTGTTTAAAAATTAGCCAATAAGTTAATGATATTAAGAGTCAATTTCTTCAGTGGAAGAGAAAAGTGATACCATTCTAAATTTAAAAATTAAGTTTAAAAAACTGAACTATTAAAATTTCATTAGAAAGAGAACACCAATTTATAACTTTTCCAGCTATGACCACCAAAGAGGCCTAGAAATAATGAGCATTTCTAGTGCTCAGATTGTGTTTTCTAATATAATCTACTGAAAGAAACAAGAACTCCAATATAGTAAATGTTTTGGGGTCAGTTTTATAAATTTGAATATCTAGGTATTAGATTAAAATTACTGAAATATAAAGGTAGAAACAGATGACTGAAGACAAAGCATGTTGTAGAACAATATGTATGACCTTATTCTGGTTAAAAATATATACAAACAGCAGGATTGACACAAATGTGACGGTTAGATGGAGTTTTGATTTTCTAAAATGTTTCTTATCTCCATTTAGGATGTAGAGGAACGGGAATCCTCTTGCCCTGTTGGTGGGAATATAAATTGATAAACCCACTGTAGAGAACAAACTTCCCTGATAGCTCACTTAGTAAAGTATCTGCCTGCAATGCCGGAGACCCCAGTTCGATTCCTGGGTCAGGAAGATCCGCTAGAGAAGGGATAGACTACCCACTCCAGTATTCTTGAACTTGCCTTGTGGTTCAGCTGGTAAAGAATCCACCTGCAATGAGGGAGACCAGGTTTCAATCCCTGGGTTGCAAAGATCCCCTGGAGAAGGTAAAGGCTACCCACTCCAGTATTCTGGCCTGGAGAATTTCATGGACTGTATAGTCCGTGGGGTCGCAAAGAGTCAGACATGACTGAGAAACTTTCACTTTCACTTTCTTTCACTATAGAGAAAATTATGAAGATTCCTTAAAATGTTGGGAGTAAATCTATCATATGAACCAGCAATCCCACTACTGGGCATATATCCTGAGAAAACTACAATTCAAAAAGACACATGTAACATGTACCCTAGTGTTCACTGCAGCACCATTCACAATAGCCAGGACATGGAAGCAGCCTAGATGACCACTGACAGATGAATAGATAGAAAAAGCTGTAGTACATACATACATACAATGAAATATTATTACTCAGCCATAAAAAGGAACAAGTGTGGATCAGTCTGAACTGAGCCGGATGAACCTAGAACCAGTTATATACAGTGATGTAAGAAAAAGAAGAATATCATTTATTAACACATAAATATGGAATTTAGAAAAATGGTACTGATGAACCTGTTTTTAGGAAAGGGGTAAAGATGCAGACATAGAAGATGGACCTATATATATTTTATATATATATATATATATTTATATATAGTTATGACTGATGGGCACTGTTGTGCATAAGAAACCTAGGCAACCTTGTAAAGCATTTATCCTTAAATTAAAAATAATTTAAAAATATTTATACTTTGCATCTCTGTTTTTATAATTTTTTAAAAGACAATTTAAGAAGTAACACCGTCAACAAGGACTAGCCAACTAGTTCATTGATGACCAGGATGTGGTAGCCAGAAGTCAGGTTGCAGTAGTAGAAAATGACCAGGAGTGTAAGCTCTTCACAATGAGTCAGGTACATAAAAAAGGAAGAAGAAAGGAGAATAATTAGAAGCAGTCAGCTTGAAATCTCCAGGTATTCTCTCTGCCACAGGACTTTGTGTTGGCTTTCCTCTCTCCAGAAAATTCTTCTTACAGCCATCCATGTGACTCACTCAATCACCTTTCAGTTTTTGTTCTAATGTCAGGTTCCCAACTGAAGCCCATTTAAAATCATAGCACCTTTCCCGACTCACATTCCCCTCCACATACACAAAGTCTCTATCTTGATCCTACCCTTTTTCCATAGACCTTAATAAATTTCTAACATAATTTTTACTTTTTTATTGTTTATCTCCTCCACTAGAATGTAAGCTCAACAGAAATTATTTTTGTCTGTTTTGTGCACTGATATATTCCAAGCATCAAGAATAGTGTATGGCATATTACTTGATAATTGTGTGTTGAATTTTTTTTAATGGGGTTATTTAGGGTTGAGAGAGATTTCAACACATTTATGTGCTGACTTTCACTATTTCTAGGAAGATATAATGATACCTTCGAACAATGCAGTGAAGTGTTTTGTATTTCTTGAAACGGTAGCTATAGGCTTTGATTTCTTTGTTTGTTTTACTATGTTACTAATTCTCTCTAATGTTTAACAGGTTTTCTAACCATGTCTTCCTCATTAGTTTTTTTTTGACCAACACTTTTCATTTAATTTGTTTTAAGTAATATATTATTTTTATTACCAGTGAAATGTGATACATTCTATTTCTTGCTATTTCCCTCCTTTCAAAATGATATTCTGTCATTTTCATTCTCTGAGCTTTCTAAAATTTATTCAGATTAGAAAACTAAGGCTCCTTATATTCTAATTCCAAACTAACCCATTTTATAACTTTTTTATTCTAAAGTAAGCTTTATGAAATTAAGACTGTTTACCAAACACAAACACATTCTTAAGTATTAAGAATATTAAGTTATTGCAATTTATTTTTTAAATTTTCAGTAGATATAGTTTAACTTTGTAGGACATCCTTTATGTGGCTGGCCTACAATGAGATCTAATTAAAAAAATAGGACCAAAAAATGGATCTTGTGTTTACTTGTACTAATACACTGTTCATTTAAGAATCAACCTCCGAAACTAGCAGTGTTTGCAGACGTTCTCCAGTAACACCCAGATTTAAATCAGTAACTTTAAAGCAAAATCCAAAAACAATCAAAACAAAACTGAGGATTTTCAATAGCCACAAAGATCACTATCAGGGGGAAAAAAAGAGTAGATTTTCAAAGAAATTTTGGGAAGTTGAATCTAGAAAAGTGCTAGGAGATAGGGAGTAGGTCAAATTCATACTTTGCTGGTGTTGTTATTGCTATAGTTGCTTTGTATTAATCTTGATCCACCATCTTATTATTTTAGTTTTTTCCAGGTCTTTTGAGGGCCTTAAGAAACACTTGTTTCAAATTTGTCCTATGTTTGACTTTATACAATTCCTTCTTTCCTTTCTCTTGCTAAATATTTATCAAATATTAAACTGTTAAAGGGGCTTCCCAGGTGTCCCTAGTGGTAAAACACCTGCCTGCTAATGCAGAAGATGTAAGACACTCAGGTTCAATCCCTGGGTTGGGAAGATGCCCTGGAGGAGGGCATAACAACACACTCCAGTATTGTGGCCTGGAGAATCCCATGAATAGAGCAACCTGGCAGGATAGAGACCATAAGGGTCGCAAAAAGTCAGACACATGACTTGCAGGCAAACTGTCAAAGGAAATCAATAAACCTTATGACAAATCTGTTCTATCAAGTAGATTTCCTTGGCAGTTCTCTTTCAGTGCTTTTCCCATTGTATAGGTACAGCTAATCCAATATACCATATCAGTAAGCGGAACTACCTGGACCTCTGATTGCCAACAACACATCCATTAGCGTACAAACGGATTGGTTAATGCAATCTACATATGCTACAGCTGCTCCTTCTGAAAGGTAATTTGGCAGCATTTTTTTTTATTGGAATATAATTGCTTGACAATCTTGTGTTAGTTTCTGCTGTACAATGAAGTGAACCAGCTATAGTACACATATATCCTCTCTCTTTTGAATCTCTCTACCACCCCACCCCCATCTCACCCATCTAGGTCACCACAGAGCACTGGACTGAACTTCCTGTCCTTTACAGAAGGTCCCAGGAGCTATCTGTCTTACACATAGTAGTGTATATATGTCAATCCTAATCTCCCAATTCATTTCACCCTCCCCTTCTCCTCTACCCACCGCATCCACAGATCTGTTCTCTATATCTGCATCTCTGTTACTGCCTTGGAAACATTTTCCTCTGTACCATTTTTCTAGACTCCACAGACTAGCCAGTACTCAGTCCAGAAGTAGACAAGTGAGTACCATAGGGAATATTTTAATAAGGAACATAAAATTAGACATCATGGATTATAGTAGATTCTAATTGTTTAGAATTATAGAATTTAAAGAATGAGATGAAAGAGGAGGGAGTATANAGTAGTGTATATATGTCAATCCTAATCTCCCAATTCATTTCACCCTCCCCTTCTCCTCTACCCACCGCGTCCACAGATCTGTTCTCTATATCTGCATCTCTGTTACTGCCTTGGAAACATTTTCCTCTGTACCATTTTCTAGACTCCACAGACTAGCCAGTACTCAGTCCAGAAGTAGACAAGTGAGTATCACAGGGAATATTTTAATAAGGAACATAAAATAGACATCCTGGATTATAGTAGATTCTAATTGTTTAGAATTATAGAATTTAAAGAATGAGATGAAAGAGGAGGGAGTATATGAAAAAAATTACTCTGATATCTTGGGTTTCTTGGTTCCATCCTTTTCTACTTCTTCAGAAAAACCTAATTTTAACCATTAATATATCAATATGTTGTAGTACCTCTCATATACAAAAACTAGCACTTCCATTACGCTTTACATGCCTTTCAAGTCATTGTCAGATTCCTTTTATCTTCACCAGACATCCTAAAAAATGGTCCCCTCTCACTTTATTTGCATCTTCCCTTACATCCCACCAACCAGAAAATTAACATCTCACTACACTGCTCTTCTCAAACTGTTGTCATGAGGATCACAGAAATCTCTTCTACTCTGTCCAATTCAGTGGACATGCTTTTCCATCCTCACCTTATTCAATCTCTTTGTGATGTTTGGAAATACTGACTAATCTGTTTTGAAAGTCTCTCTCTTTGACTTCTGGGATGCTAAACTAACCTCTCTCTTACTTCGTGCTCTATTGCTTGTCAGTTTGTTGTTTGGCATCCAGCTCTCCACCTACCCTTAATGCCCACATCTCAAGTTTCCTCCTGGCACTGACCGACTCTTTCTTTGAAACTGCAGGTTGGATGGTTTCATTCATTTGCATGGTTCAAGCAACCATTCACATGCTCATGTGCATATTTCCAGCAGTTCCTGATATTCTGAAGTGGCCATTTTGATTAAGCCTTCAGAAGGATCCTTTTCATTTTCATTCTTGCAATGCTTGAAACTGGGAGTCTCATCTTATCCTAGGTTGCATCCCACAAAATGAAATAGGTCATACAGTGCTTAAACATTACCACTTCCAGAAAACAACAGAATTCCCAAATCCCTTTATGAAGCTAAGAAAATTGGACAAAAATACCCCCAGCTCAGTTGAATATGATATGAAGAACAAACACACACAAATTATGAATATATTTGAAAAATTAAAAATAAAATGTTAGCAAATTGAATTTAGCATTATGGTAAATTTGTGGTTTATTCAGGAGCAACTGGAGAAGGCAATGGCAGCCCACTCTAGTATTCTTGCCTGGATAATCCCAGGGACAGAGGAGTCTGGTGGGCTGCCATCTATGGGGTCGCACAGAGTTGGACACAACTGAAGTGACTTACAGTAGCAGCAGGAGCACAAGAAAAAACACGACCATGTAAATAAATTCTAAGTAGTCATTTGATAAAATTGAAAATACATTGTCAAGCTCAGGCTTGAAAATCAAACAGATCTACTTTACAATTAAAGTTTATTCACTTATAGCTATTTTTCCATTGAATGGGTGTGTTGTTATTTGTCATTCAGTCGTGTCCAACTCTTTGAGAGCCCATGGACTATAGCCCACCAGGCTCCTCCCTCTGGCCATGGAATTCTCCAGGCAAGAATACTGGAGTGGGTAGTCGTTCCCTTCTCCAGGGGATCTTCCTGACTCAGGGACTGAACCCAGGTCTCCTGGATTGCAGGCAGATTCTTTACCATATGAGCCACCAGGTAAATTGACCTATTTTGGATCCTGAAAGTGAAAGTGAAAGTGAAGTCGCTCAGTAGTGTCCAACTCTTTGCAACCCCAGGGCCTGTAGCCTACCAGGCTCCTCTGTCCATGGGATTTTCCAGGCAATAGGACTGGAGTGGATTGCCATTTCCTTCTCCAGGGGATCTTCCCAACCCAGGGATTGAAGCCGGGTCTCCCACACTGTAGACAGACGCTTAACCATCTGAGCCACCAGGGGATCCTAGTTTCGCTAATTTTTAAAACAGGCCTAGACTTCCTTAAAACTCTAGTTTTAAATACATCTCAAATTTTCCTTTTTCTAATACTTGCTATCCTTGAAATTCTACATTTAACATCTGTTTTCTCCACTAAGCTGAAATCACGTTGATGACATGTGTTGCTGTCTACAATGTGTAGCTTAATATGTATGAGTATGCATGACCAGTTACAGAGTTTGTGGGACCCAATGCAAAGTGAAACTGAGAGTTCCTTTGTCCAAAAATAATTAAGAATTTCAAGACAGTGACTGCAGAGCATTAAACCAAATCTATAGCCCTTCTAAGCACAGGTCCCATGTGTTCTACACAAACACATGCCCATAAATCTGTTTTGGGCGTGTGTGTGTTTGTATTTGAAATATGTTGAATATTATGCCTGGAAAATTAAGCTACAGGAACTTCAGAAAATACTGATAGAATGATAGCTAGCATTCATATCTCAGACTACAAAAAATGGTCATATTATGTTGCATAAAAATAGTTCAGATAATTATCAAGAGAAGATTTTCAGATTACCAATAATGAACTATTTAAATGTTGTGGAACATTTAAAAAGACATTCATTAACCTCAAATGATTCTCTTTAAGCTGACATTCATATTGTTTTATTTCAATTTTTTCAAGTACATCGTATTAATCATTCTGAGAATGTTGTCTTCTTTCTTAATATTTATTGGTTTTATTTCATAAACTTTATATAATATTTTGTTTCCATATTGGCTTTTCTGCACCAGTTGGGTCTATAAGTGAACTTGATGGTAACTACCCAGCTTTTCTAATCACAAAATATTAGCATATAAAAATTCATGACATTTCTTTTATCCTTATCTAGCTGTCTGATGAAAAATAATGTTCATTTTATCAAAATATCAACTACAAATTTAAGACTACATTTTGGAATTTTTTTCCAAATGGTATTAATTCTGCCATAGACAGAAAAATAATAACTTGAAGTTAGAAAGTGTCCATTTGCATATAATGATAAAAATGCCCAATGCTTTACAAATATTTTCTTCAGAGATTCTTCACATTTAGGGTCAGAGTCTGGTGCGGAATTTACATCTCCTCTCCTGGAGCTCTGAATAATTTTCCCTCATGCTTCCCAAAAGTTCACTTATGCACAAGCTCTTGTTCAATCAGGTTTTACAGTGATTGCATGAAAAAGGAAGATAGATTTCCTGCTGAGCAAGTTATTGATGGATGCTCTTTTATCTGTCCATGAAAAGTTAAAAAAATAAAAACTGCAGGCTATATGCAGTTACATAACTCAATTCTGCTGTCAGGGATTTTAAATAAATCAATAACCNACAAGCTCTTGTTCAATCAGGTTTTACAGTGATTGCATGAAAAAGGAAGATAGATTTCCTGCTGAGCAAGTTATTGATGGATGCTCTTTTATCTGTCCATGAAAAGTTAAAAAAATAAAAACTGCAGGCTATATGCAGTTACATAACTCAATTCTGCTGTCAGGGATTTTAAATAAATCAATAACCAACATAGTCGTGTTTAATTACAAAATTCATTTTTACCTGTCACTCCAGCCTCCTGTTTCTCCACTCCCCACCTCTACCCTAAGTTCCAGTCAGATAGAAATTCTTGACATCCCCTCACCTCCCCTGCCACATTCTGCCTCCTGTTCTTGTTCGTTTCCCTTGTTCTCTTCTCCTTTCCTCCTATCTTCCTCCTGCCTTCACACACTGTCTCTTCCATACGTGTTATCATTCCTGCATCTCACTCAGTTGTCCTCTCTCATTCTTTTACTTTCTGCATGGCTATGTGCTAGATAGCTTCTTTTTCTTTTCACATGGCATATGGAATCTCAGTTCTTGGACCAGGGATCGAACCCATGTCCCCTGTATTGGAAGGGAGGATTCTTAACCAATGGACCACCAGGGAAGTCCTAGATGCTTATCTAAGTGGAAGTCAGCTTGGCTGGACACAGGGAGGAAAAAAGTCATGGGTACCAGAGAGCCAGGGAGGGCAGCAGGAGCCCAGATCACTCAGGGTCGTGAAAGCCCCATGTACAGCGGGAAGTGGCCAGGGGGTGGTCACAGAAAATGGCAAATGTAAATCAATATCCTGCTGCTCTAAAGAGAATGAAGAGGTTGGGGGCAAGAGTGGAAACTGGAAGGTCCCTAGACAGCAGGGTTTTAATGCTTTAACCTTAGGCAATTCACAGAATAGATTCGGGATTTATTTTAGAGGTATTGCTGACAGGACTTGCTTATGGACTGGATGTGAGAAGTGAGGCTAAAAGAGGAATAGAAATCCAAGTTTCAGCCTTAAGCAACACCGCTGTATTTCATTTTTTTTTCCTTTTTCTCTCTTTCTTTTCCTCTTTTCTTTGTTCACGCTATCAAAGAATCTGAAATGCTCACATCCTCAAGTTAATTGACCTGCTGGGGTCTTAATTGAGAACTCACAAATTCCAGAAACTTGTCCTGAGGTCCCCACACTGGGGTAAAGCCATACCCACACTACATGTGACTCTGTTTCTGTCCTGGCATCAATTTCTACATTGTTCAGAGGACTTCTAACCCAAGGATTCCAAGTGCAGACTCCAGAGCTGATTTACAGTAGGTTTGTGTTCATTTGTTTTTAACCAGGGGAGTGAATTTGGGCAAATACTTAAGGAAGTCTTAGTTCCCACAAAATTATCTACCACACAGAAAATTTTGCCTGAGATGACATATATAAAAGGATTAGCACAATACTAGTACAGAACAAATGCTAAGTAAATGATAGCCATAATATTATTATCACTGTTATTTCTTTACATCACCCACCTTCATTTAAGCAGGGTTTCTGCATTATATCAGAAACCAAACCAAGACAGAAAATATCTAAATAATTCAGGTCTAGAAAAAAAAAAAAAAAGGTCGCTTCTGTAAACACACAGTCACGATGGATAATTTGATTTATTAGCCAATTCAGAAAAACGCACAAGTGGGAGACACTGTTAGGAGCTATTATTGGTCTCCACTTTCTCTTCCTAATTTGGGCTTTAATTTCTAGGTCCAAAGATAGCTCTTACCAGAGGAGCCTGACCCACCGTTTTATTTTCCTTTGAGATCTCACCTGGGCAGGTGCATGTACAAAAGATAGAGAGGAAAGAGACCAAGAGAGGTTAGAGAGGCCGAGGGAGTGGCCCATGGCCCTCTTAATCATTCATCATTCTTTACTTCCTTTTTTTTTTTTTTAAACAAGAGGACTTGGCATCGTCCACCACCACATCCGCGGCAAGAGCTGCTACGCCTCCTCCCTGGCTCCCGCTTGCAATAGCCCGGCTCCCGCCGCACACATTTGCGGCTTCTGTGGACTCATTAGCAACCGATGCTTTTAGATCCTAGTCGCCTAATTTTGCCAAGGCGGCTAGAGGTCATCTGGGAAGTATTTTGCCTCAAATCGTCCGGAATCAGAAGACCAACTCATTCCTCCTGCGGTGCTTTGGGAATCCGCGCGCTCCTCTGGTCTTGGTCCAGGCGCACAGGAAGCGCTCGGGGAGGACGCAGGTGACCAAGAGAAGGGAGGCGGGGGGGTGCTGTGAAGGCGCTCCAGTGATTAACTTGGAGATCGAACCTGCAGACCAAGCGCCAAGTAGAAACTGAAAGTACACTGCCGGCTGATCCTACGGAAGTTATGGGAAAGGCAAAGCGCAGAGCCGGGCCCTGGTGTGTGCCGCCCCCCTTGGGATGGATGAAACAGCAGGCTCGGCGTGGGTAGGAGGAACCAGCGACAGAGACGGCCCTACCCGGCACGGATTCCCGGTAACTCCGCGGAAGACCAGGGTCCTGGGAATGACTATGGGCGGTGAGAGCGTGCTCCTGCTGCAGTTGCGGTCATCATGACCACGCCCGCCTCCAGCAGACCATGTTCCATGGTAAGCGCTCCTCTCTCGGGCGCAGAAATTCGCGCGCCCGGCACTCCCGGGGACTCTGGGACGCGCTGCGGGGCCCCGCGCCCAGGCGCGTCCGGGAACAGCCTGGCCTTGCACTTTGGACCTGCGGAGAGCCCAGGCTCTGCCCCGGGGCAGCCGGCGACCGCGCCCGAGTACCCTGGCCCATTGCCACTTACACCTGGCAGGCTGCGTGGGAGCCTCGGTCCCCGACGCCTCCCCTCTGTCCCCGAAACCCGGCGCTTTAGCCTCCGCGCCGTTCAGCGGTGGCAGCCCGCGCCCAGGTCCCGGGGTAGCAATGCGCTCAGTCCTTCTCCCCGAGCCAGCGCCGCCGGCTGTCAACCGAGCGCCCAACCCACCCACCCCAGGCTCCTGGCCGCGCCGAGATACTCACCGGCGCCCCGGGATCTGCGAGGATGTGGGCTCTTGCAGCTCCAAGTCCTTAGAGAAGTGAAAGCGAAGCTCCCACGGGACACGCTTTTAAACCCCAAAGGGACAGGTCTCCGGAAAACCCCGTTTTCACCCACTTACTGAGGCTGGGAGTTTCCGACTGGGGCTGTACCCGGTGTCTTTTGCTGGGAAACCAAGTGCTCCGGGCTGGCACTGAGAAGGGCCACTTTAGGTTTTGTTTTGTTTTTATCTAAATGGTTGCTCCTTGACGGAGGCAGAATTCACAGGCATAATTCTACATTTTAGACCCTCGCTGAGACCGAGTAGATTTTCCTTGTGTGGAATAAGAATTTAAAATAGGCAAGGACAGAGTTGAAGCGATGGCGTTAGGAGCCATATGGCTAGGGTAGAGTCCAAAAGTTGACTAGGGGAAAAAAAAAAAAAAAAAAGGTGTGTTGGGGGGATTGGGAGGAAGGGAAATGTGCTTAGGGAGGGATGGCCTGAGGAAAATTCTGCAGTTTTGCAGTAAATACTTCCTCTATTCAAAGGAGATGAATGGGGCGGGGGCCGGAATAGACAGGAGGTGGTTGTCCTGTTTGATGCCTTTCCTGGCTGCACCTTTAGAGTAGCAGAGCCTTTTCCCCACTCACAGGTATTCAAGCATCAGAAATTGACAGAGTCCTGAAGCACCTGATCAGTAACAAAATAAAGGAGGAGGGTTTAGGGTATAGAGAATTCTTAATGGGCCTCCTCTAGAAGTTTAATATAGAATTAGAAATTAGGTATATTCCTGTTTTCCTTACAATGCCCACGGAGCTCCTGCAATTGCTTCTTTCTGGATGGCTCCCAGTTCTGATCCTCCCATCACCTCTGATCTAGAGCAGAGAGGTGAAACAAGAGGAGGAAGCTAAGGTGTCCATTACTGACAAGGAACCTCTATTTCCTGAATATCTACACTAATCATGTAGCATACATTATCAGCCACCAAAGTATTAGAATTCTAAACTCCTAATGATAGTTACTCTGAGTGGCTATCTGCAGTTCGTGCCAATAGATTTTATTAGCGGTTTCACTCCTTTTTATCCTTTCACTTTGACACTTCTTTTGGAAGTCGAAGTAGTTGAGGACCTCCTATGTGGCCCTTGATGACTGTGCTCTCTCGTTTTGATAATTTAATTATTTGAGGACCCAAAAATGGAATAGTGGTGCAAATGGAGAACTGAGGAAGATTAGAAAGCCTGAGGTTTAAAGAGAATTACACAGGGCATCATAACAATGCTGAAATACCTTAGACAAAAATGGAAGAGGTTACTTTGTAGGACCACCTTACATGTTGATTTCTCTGTGATGTGAGATTTTTTTTTCTGGCTGGACCTGTGACACATAATCTAATGTAGTAAAACCAAACAGTCAATGTCTTTTTTCCCCTGAAATAGGAGTATATGGTGCAATGTTTCAGAGCTTGGCCAAGGAAGCACCACAGTGAGTTTCACGTGGAGAAAGACAGGGATTTTGCACATTTCCCTTGAGGACACATATGCAGTTATTTTTATAGGAAGCAGTGTAGCTCAGTGGCTAAAAGCTTAGTTTCTAGACTTTTCAACCTGACAATCTTGGATTTGAATCCTACCTCTTACAAAACTCGTTTTATGTGGGGAAAAATTTGGGCCCCAGATTCTCCATCTGCCAAAATGTTTAGTAATTGATAGTACTTACCTCAAGAAATGGTTATGGGATTAAATGAAATACTGTATATAGTATTATAGGATGATTTCAGAAATGTCTTTATCTGCTGTTTATCATAGGACTTATGGATAAAATTTATAATCCAATCAATATGTTTGTGGCAAATATTAGAGTTCTTTGTGTAACATGAAATTCATTTTAGAACCTTAAAAAGCTGGTTTTCAAATATGGTCATTTCCTGCTGTTTATTAACTTTTTACTTATCTACTCACTTGTTTATGCCAATCGCTCATACTAAAGACAAATCTTATACATTCAGATAATGTCTTTCATTCCATCCTGAAGATCTGTTGACCGTGTCTTAAAAAGTGAAAATAGGTCTATGTAATGTGTACAGTAGACAGTCAATACACACTGATTGGTCTTAAACAATAATGAAAGATTGGATTTGAAGGATTGTAGAAACTAATTTGTTTACATTCACTTTGACCCCATAACTTAAGCATCTGAGGATTCAATGTATTATTTGGCTTAATATAAAAACCAACAAGACTGTTTTAGACAGCTATCATTCTGGTTTAACCAAATTCCCTACTGAAAACAAATTCTCCAGTTTCAATTCCTTCAGGAAATTTAAAGAAAATTCCACAAGCCCAAGCTTGCCTTGCATTATTCTTTATGGTTTATCTTTTTTTGTAACCTAAGGGAAAGGT
>SJYA01002013.1:119895-348982 GCA_006410615.1 Neotragus moschatus
TCAGGGTGAAGGGTGGGGTGGGGGGGGTGATAGGGTTGGTATTCTATGCATAATCTAAAAATAAAAACAGTTCTTTCCTATTGTGACAACAATGTCAAAGGCAGGCTCAACTAGGCAATATTAATATGTTACTCTCTATGTGGTATGGAGAAAAGACTTCAGTTGAAGGCAAGTCATTAATGAGAAGTCTAGGAATCTCTGAGGCCTGGGTTTGGAGCACTGGAATGTATTTACAACTTTGTCCATCAGAGGATTTCAAGTTTAAAGAGTTACGGTATTTGGATGGCTAGGTAGATTCTTAGAATTCCGGTGCTTGCGAGTTGAAAGGGACATCAAGGGATCAGTTAGTCTGAGGTTTTCATTTTACAAATTACGGAAGTGAAGATTTTGAGATGCTCTGTCCTTTAAGTGGTCTCTTAACCCATTTCCACACCAAGACAACGCCTCCAAGTTTCCCTCTGTACTTTGTATTGCCCGAGGCTATCTAGAGTTGAGCTGCTGGTGGTGATTTAATTCCTAAGTCTTGTCTGACTCTTTTGTGGCCCCGTGAACTGTAGCCTGCCAAGCTCCTTTGTCCATGGGATTTCCCAGGCAAGCATAATGGAATGAGTTGACATATTCTTCTCCAAGGGATCTTCCCAACCCAGGAATTGTACCCATGTCTCTTGCATTGCAGATTCTTTACTGCAAAGCCACCAGGGAAGCCCAGGGCTGACCTATTTAGCAAGTTAAGTCACTCAGTCGTGTCCGACTCTCTGTGACCCTGTGGACTGTAGCCCACCAGGCTCCTCCGTCCATGGGATTCTCCAGGCAGGAATATTGGAGTGGGTTGCCATTTCCTTCTCCAGGGGATCTTCCCAACCTGGGGATCAAACCCAGGTCTCCCGCATTGCAAGCAGACGCTTTAACCTCTGAGCCACCAGGGAAGCCCATTTAACAATAGTGGCAACTAAAGACAATCTACAGATAAGGCAAATATTGTTTTAGAATTGCACAAAAAAGACTTAATTTCCCATAAGTCATCATTTGAAAGCATTGACAAAATACCATCCAATGACTAAATGGATCAATGTGAATTTTGGGAGCACTCATTACTGAAATTTGGAATGAAAGCGGGCATAATAAGTAGTGCTCAGAAAAAATAAAACTGCCTCCTAAATCTAAGTGTAAAATGTGGACCTTTGAAATAACATTTATGTACAATAGTAAAAATGTCTTCTTTTCATTCTAATATTTAATTATTTTTTTTATTATTCCTTTAAAGCTCATTTCAAGTTATATGGTGTATAAACTTTCCTTATCCTCTATTCCCCCTGAAGTATCCCTGCCAGACACCTTTAAGAGGACAGAGAAAAGAAAAAGTTTGGCTCTGCACTATTTATACAAACCTAATTACAAAGTTAGGATGCTAAATAATTAGCAATTGATCATTGTTTAAGAATCTTCAGGTGGGAGAGACAATAGTAGAAGAAAGAAAGATGGAGACAGATAACAGAACCTGGAGGTAGTTTTCATTTAGACCAAAATGATGACATGTTATGAAAAGATTATGGGTAGGCTTCCCTGGTGGCTCAGTGGTAAAGAATCTGCCTACTGATGCAGGAGACATGAGTTCAATCCCTGATCTGGGAAGATCCCACATGTCTCAGAGCAACTAAGCCCATACACCACAACTATTGAATCTGTGCTCCAGAGCCCAGGGACCACAACTGCTAAAGCCTGTGTGCCCTAGACCTGGTGCTCTTCAACAAGACAAGTCATGGCAGTGAGAAACCCGTGCTTCACAACTAGAGAAAAGCCCACGCAACAAGGAAAACCCAGCACAACCAAAAATAAATAAATATATTATTTTTAAGAAAGATTATAGGTGTTTATGATCAAATCCTGATGAAGCAATCAGCTCAGGTTAGAATCCAGACCTGGCACCTACTATTTATGTTTAACAAAAAGATTAACTACCTGGTAGGACCCTTTGGATCTTTAGAGACAGTAAGTATAAGGCACTGAACAGTGCTTGGTACATGACAGGTACTCAGTTAAAGGTAACTAGCATCATCATCCGGAGAAGGCAATGGCAACCCACTCCAGTGTTCTTACCTGGAAAATCCCAGGGACAGGGGAGCCTGATGGGCTGCCATCTATGGGGTCGCACAGAGTCGGACACGACTGAAGTGACTTAGCAGCAGCAGCAGCAGCAGCAGCATTAATCTCCTAAGTGAATTCTTGCTCATCATGCCTACAGAAACTTAGTGTCAGAGCTTTGAGTAGATCCTGCCTCTCATTTTGTTTTTCTTACCTTGTTAAATGTCAATGACATATGAAGATTCGATGTGAGATTCATGTTTGTTCCCCTATCTGCTATCTAGTCTACATTCTCTATTATATGGTTCACTAACAGCACATAATTTAATGGGGAGAGCTACTCACTTTTGTATGATGGATAATGATGTAATAGATTATAACATTATCGAGAAGTTTATGATATAATTGACAGTCTTTAGTTCCTTGGCTTCCAAGCAGCATTGTTTGTAACCTTAATCAGGAGTAGGCATACATGTGAAATGTCTTGCACTCAACGAGAATAGTTAAAGTTCACTGGTGAAAGTCACAGGAAATACATTGTCATCAACATTCAATAGTTTACAGAAAGATTCAAACAAGACACTCTGGCAAGCTTGTGAAGAAATAAAATAAGTCCGCATAAAACCAGATTTTAATGCCTCAGGGAATCTGGCTTTCTATCAATGTATTACTATTGCCAAAAGTGATGTCATTTATAATTTCATCCCTTTTGATTAAAAAATGCCCCTAATTAAGAAGACTTATTTAAAAACAGATATAGATAATTAGTTAACAGGGTATGAATTTATTTATTGCTTTCCTAACATGTCAAGAAGCTAAATAGGGCTGTGTTTGAAGAGAATGTGAGTCTCTGGGCATTTAGAAATAGAAGATACTGAAAAGATAAGGGGTCTTATAACATAAATGTCAACTTGGTGCCAGTTCTAGGAAAGGTAAGGCTTCTAAGGTCCATTATTAAAAAGAAAGAATATAATCATAGTGCTGCACCGTGGAGATAAACTTTCTGCAATGTTGCCTCCAGGAAACAGCTGGACACTTGATCAGCCACCAAGTTTTACATAAATATACAGTCACGTGCCATAGATCATAAACTTTCGAGAATTTCTAATTTTTAACCTATAGTTTACCTGCTTTTCTGTCGATGGAGCAGAGGCTTTGCTGTCATCACACCTGTTCTGCACTATCCCAAAGAGTTATATCTGAATTAAAAGGAAAGAAACCTAGACTCTGAAATATTTGTCTTACTTTGGCTGTTACATAATACTGAACTTTGGAGTTTTTTCCTACACTCTGCAGAAGCAAGACACATTTTAAAAATTCTTAGAAAGTAGTGGCCAGGCCAATTGAAACACTGCCATCAGATGATATAATATGACTTAAAACCTTTGGCTGATTCTTACTTACTGTTGAATTCAGTTTCTTTTAGGTATATCTTTGGAATTCCTCCCCTGATCCTTGCTCTGTTGCCGGTAGCATCATCTGACTGTGATATCAGCGGTAAAGACGGTGGGGCATATCAAAATGTCCTAATGGTCAACATCGATGACTTGGTATGTATTTGTTTCCCTCACATTTTAAGTTATGGGCAAAATTTTATATGTACTGTTGGTATGCAGTTTTATATTTTAGCATTTACTTATATTCTTTGAAAGAAAGTGAAATAACTAAAGAATAAAAGTGAATGGGGGATAACTATTTTTTTTTTAGAGGTGGCATCATTATATCCTTTAAAAAGAATTCTTTCCTAGATCTCAGACTCAGCAATCCTAGTTCCCTTCACTACCAAAATTTTCCTGAACATAATTTAGCGTAACTCTCTGCATCTCTTCACCTTCCATTGACAGTCCATATAAAAGCATTATATTGTGGCTTCCCTGGTGGCTCAGACGGTAAAACATCTGTCTGCAATGCTGGAGACCCAGGTTTGATCCCTGGGTCGGGAAGATCCCTTGGAGAAGGAAATGGTAACCCACTCCAGTACTCTTGCCTGGAAAATCCCATGGACAGAGGAGCCTGGTAGGCTACAGTCCATGGGGTTGCAAAGAGTCGGACACGATTGACAGTACATACAAAAGCATTATATTAGAAGAAGGAAAGAAACAAAATATAATGTTTAAAATTTATCGTGAAGGGATTTCCCTGGCAGTCCAGTGGTAAGACTCCATGCTTCCACTACAGGGAATGTGTTTGATTCCTGGTCAGGGAACTAAAATCGAAAAATTATCATGAAGAGAAAAAGATGCATAGTTATTTTATTTTATCTGAATGTGTGTATTGGCATATACTTAAGTATTTTATACATATATATATATAATTTGCTGTGGTATTTTTTACTTACTTTGGACATTTTTGGATAACAGCTATTATTCTTTAGGGTAGTTTTAGGTTTACAGAAAAGTTGAGGAGAATGTAGAGAATTCCCACATACCCACTCTCCCTTGGTACAGTTTCCCCTGTAATTAAAATCTTGCATTTCTGTGGTACATTAGTTACAATTGATGAACCAGTATTGAAAACATTGTTTTTAACTAAATCCCATAGTTGACATTAACGCTTGCTTCTTGTGTTGCACAGTTTTATGGGTTCTGACAAATGGGTAATATCCTGTATCCACCCTGACAGTATCATGCAAATAGTTTCACTCTCCTTAAAAATTCCCTGTGCTCCACTGATTCATACTTCCCTCCCTCCTCTTAACCCATGGCAACCACAGATCTGTTTAAGGTCTCTGCGGTTAGCCTCTCAAAAATGTCATATAGTTAGAATCATGCAGTTTATAGCTTTTTTAGACTGGATTCTTTGATTTAGCAATGTGTATTTAAGGTTCTTCCCTGCCTTTCTGTGGCTTGATAGCTCATTCATTTTATTGTTGAATAAAATTCCACTGAATGGATGTACTACAGTTTGTTTCTCCATTCACTGATTGAAGGATATTTCTTGGTTGGTTCTATTTGAAAATTATGAATACAGCTTCTACAAACATTCGTGTGCAGGGTTTTGTGTGGACATTCATTTTCAACTCATTTGGATAAATTCCTAGGAGAATGATTGCTGTATCATATGGTAAGACTATGTTTAGCTTTGTAGTAAACTGCCATGCTGTCTTCCAAAGTGACTGTACCATTTTGCGTTCTTAACAGCAATTAATGAGAGCTCCTGTTGCCTTACATCCTTGCCAGCATTTGCTGTTGTCAGTGTTTTAAGTTATAGCCATTCTAACAGATGTTTCATTGTACCTCACTATACTTTTAATTAGCAGTTCCCTAATGTCATATGAGGTTGAATATCCTTCACATACTATTGCCATCTGCATATCTTCATTGGTGAGGTATCAGAACTCACATCCTACTATCCATGATGATGGAATATCCTTCTATTTATTATTTCTTTTATCAGAGTTTTGAGCTTTTCCTCATACCAGTCTTGTTCATATTTTGTTAGAACTATACTTAAGCACAGGATACTGTATTTTGGGTAGTTTTGTAAATGGTGTTGTGTTTTGAATTTCAGGTTCCAATTATTCATTGCAGGTATATAGGAGAGCAATTGACTTTCGTATATAACTTTGTATCCTCAAATCTTTCTAGAACTGCTTTTAGTTTCAGGAGGTGGTATTGGTATTGTTGTTATTCTTTGGGATTTTCAACGTAGACAAATAATTCATTGACCAAAATTATTGTTTTACAGTTTAAGAGCTATGTTAATGTAATAGGATGTGTTGATTTAACAGTAATCAGTACTTGAAACCCCAAATGACAAAGCAAACTCTCACATGTTCATAAGATGGAAATAATTGTCTGATCTTTCCCTTCCTTCCACTCACTCTTTCTCTGCATACTTATACTGAAGGGGCACAACTCCTTGGGAAATCAGTGTCTTACCTCTTAGGGGGTACAGGAAACTCAAGATGCTATATAACTGCATGCTGTACCACTTCAATATATAGAACGGTTGACGAAAAATGCACACTACATGATAATTGCCCAGTTTTTCATTTCATGAACGGAGGGTACTTTCTGCATTAAATTATGCTACCAAATTAATATTTTGAGTCAAGAAATGGATTTGACTCTTTGCCGACTTTTAAAAACATTATTTATTTATTCACTTTCATTTTTGGTCATGCTGGGTCTTCATTGCTGCCTGTAGGCTTTCTCCAGTTGCAATGAGCAAGGGCTGCTTTCTAGTTGCAGTGCAAGGGCTTCTCATTACAAAGGCTTCTCTCGTTGCTGAGCACAGATTCTAGGGCATGGGGGTTTCAATAACTGTGGTGCAGGGACTTAGTGGAATCTTCCTGGATCAGAGAGATCGAACCTGTGTCCCCTGCACTGGCGGGTGATTCTTAACCACTGGACACCCAGGAGAGTCCCTTTACTTAATCACTTTCATTTCCCAAAGGAAAATTCTGAGGCTCAGGGTCACCCTGTTATGTGGCAGAGCCAAGATCTGAACTTCCGCTGTTCACCAGCACACTCTCCTGCCTTCCAGTAGCAATCACTGTGCGTTCACATATGCATTCAGCCAACATTTATGTGGAGCCTGTTATGTGCCAGTTACTATAGAAAACCCTGTTGTGTGGTGAGGAGATGGGGGTATGGGGGTAGATGCAAAAATAGACCAGATACAGACCTGTCTTTTAAGGAGTTTACATTTGGCGATGGTTAAGTCTTGGTGTGAAGAATGCAAGTTGCAGCTTGAAAAGGAGTGGCTGCCATACTCTCATTTTAAACAAACTGGTTGTGAGTCAGATTTGGAAACAAAGAAACATCAACTGTGTGCTGGGAGGACTTCAATAGATCAGCTTGACATCAGGAAAGAAACCATACTGTGGGTTAATGTGCTGATCTCCAGACCTTTTAGACAGTAAGTACACCATTTAGTAAAACTGTCTTAAGCCTGCACTTCCAGTATACATTTACTTACATGTTATAGCATTTGCATAGTAATTGTATACATATTAGTAATGATATATTCAAAACAATAAAAATTTACAAAAGATGAAGAAAAAATGTAGATAGAATTCCTAAAACTTTTCCTTCCATGCTTGCAGTGGATTCTCCATTGTAGACTCTACTTTGAAAAGACCTCTAACCTAGTGGAAGACATAAGTGTGTATATAACAAGATTATGAGTTATCTTGATGTGATGTTATTTAGACATAACCAAAAGTCAACAGTGATTTGGTCATAAAGTAACGTTTAATTTCAATGCGAATTTTGAGAATTTACTGTGTACAACATAAGTCGTTAGAAAATAAGATAGTCCTTGTTCTGCTATAATTTATGAGGATAAGGTAAACACATGTTACTGTAATAGAAAGTAATGAGTAATGCATTAGAAAGCGGTTTCATACACATTATTTGAGCTTCATAATATCTCTATGAAATAATAATAATAATAATCAGTTCAGTTCAGTTGCTCAGTCGTGTCCAACTCTTTGTGACTTCATGGACTGCAGCATGCCAGGCTTCCCTGTCCATCACCAACTCCCAGAGCCTGCTCAAACTCATGTCTGTTGAGTTGGTGATGCCACCCAATTGTCTTATCCTCTGTTAGTTATAATAATAATAATAACACAAATTCAGGGTTTACTACGTGCCAGCACTGCTCTGACCACTTTCCATGTAATAATTATATAATTCTAATACAATAATTAGATAATTCCATGTAATGAGGAAAGTGAGACCTGAACCACATAGCTGGCAAGTGGCAAAGCTGGAATTCAAATCCAAACAGTCTAGTTCCAGAAAAAGTCCTCATTATGAGGAGGCAAAGCAGGTTATAGCCTGTTGTTGTTGTTGTTGTTGTTGTTTTTGGTGGGGGTGGGGAACACACAATAGAGAGTTATGGTAATAACATCATGAAAGAAGGGTGTCAGGAACACAGAGATGGTAACTGATCTGGTTGTATTGTAGGGAAAAGTGAAGGGGAGCTGGACAGACATTTTGAATACATCTGGATGCAAATAGAAATGATAGAAGCCATGACATAGAATCCATATAAGGTTCAGGGTAAGGGTGAGACTCATTTTTCTACTTGGCTCAGAAGGAATGGAAAGATCATAATAAACAATAAAGGTCCTTTTTCTATATGGTCTACTAAATAAGGAATTTAGATTCCTAAAACTAGGATGTCTAAGTTAAATAGAATCAGCACTTTAAGCTTCTTAATACATATTACCTAATTCTTTTCCAGAAAGGGCCCACAAATTTACAGTTCTTACAGTAATATATGAGGTCATCATTTTTGTCAGCATTGAGTATTTTTATTTTTGATAATATCTAGCAGGGCAATAGAAAAACAACTTGTTTTGATTTACATTTCTATGATTGCTTGTGACACTGACTGTTTTTTTTTTTACATGTAGTCATCATTTATGTTTTTATTTTGCATTGAGATAAAATACAAAGTACTGTTAAAGTGTACAATTTAGTGACTTTAAGTATAGTCACAGGTTGTGCAATCCTCACCATTATCTACTTCCAGAACATTTCATCACCTCAAAGAATGATAAAACCATTAGCCATAGCTTTCCATTCCTCATCACTAGACTCTGGTAGCTACTAATTTACCTTCTGTTTCTATGGATCTGCCTTTTCTCCAAGAGTCATACAAATGGAATCATGCAATATGGAGCCTTTTGTATTGGACTTCACTTAGCTTAATGTTTTCAAGATTAGCCCATAGTATAGCATGAATCAGTACTTCATTTTTTCTTATAGATTAATAATCTGTTGAATGGATATACTGTATTTCTGTTTATCCATTCATCAGTTGAATGGATAATTTTTTTCCACTGTTTGGTTATTATGGTAATGTTTCTTCAAAACTTGGTTATATAAGTTTTTGTGGAATACTCTTTGATATACACCTACAAATGGAATTTCTGGGTCACATGGTAACTCTGTGCTTAACTTTTTGAAGAAATGCCAAACTATTTCTCAAGTGACTGCACCATTTTACACTCACATCAGCAGTATTTGAGGATTCCAATTCTCCTTGCTGTCTGACTTTTTGACTATAGTCATCCTAGTGGTTGTGAAGTGGTATGCTGTTGTTCCTTTGACCTATATTTCACTGATGACTAATGATGTCAAGCATCTTTTCAGTATTGACCATGCTTCTTGGCCATTTGTGTATCTTCTTTGAAGAAATTTTTTTCAAATGTTTTGCTCACTTTTAATTGGGTTGTGTTTTGTTTGGCTGTGAGAGTTTTTAAAATATATTCTGGATACTGGATGTTATCAGATGTGCAGTTTGCAAATATTTTCTCCTATTCTTTGCATTTATTTTCCTTTCTTTATGGTGTCTTTTGTAGCACAAAAGTTTATCGTGATGAAGTTCAACTTATTTATTCTTTTTTGGTAATGCCTTTGGTAGCATAAACTATTACCTAAACCAAGATCACAAAGATTTACATTTATGTTTTTTCTAAGAATTTTATAGTTTTAGTTCATATTTAGGTCTTGGATCTATTTTTAGTTAATTTTTATATATGATATGAGCTAGGGAGTCCAATTTTATTTTTTTCCAGTTGTTCTGCACCTTTTGTTGAAAAAAAACTATTTCCCCCCATTGAATTGTCTTAGCACCTTTATTGAAAATCAGTTGTATTAAAATGTATAGGTATATTTTAAATTTCTAATTCTATCCCATTGCTTATATGCCCGTCTTTATGTCAATACCACACAGTCTTGATGACTGTAGCACAGTAGTTAGTTTTAAAATTGGAAGTATGAGTCTCCAACTATGTTCTTTTTTGAGACTGTTTTGGCTCTTATGGATCCTCATCACTTATTTAAGTCTGTTGTTGATATTTATTCTACTTTTCTAGGGATTCTGTTGTGTAAAAGCTTTAGAATTTAAATGTAGTACAACACTCTGGTGATGCCATCCCTCTGTGCAAGAATTAGACAGCATAACTCCACACACCTGTAATCATGGTCATGTCAATGCTATGGACAGAGGAGATGATGATGGACAGGATGGAGACTGGCTTAAGAATATCTTCTTCCTTATAGCCCTCAAGATCCTTTGCCATTCTCCTATTGGCTATCATTTGGTAAGAGATCATTATATAAGTATGATAACTTTATGACTATCATATTTGTTGAAAACGTTTCCCAGTTTACATTTACTTTTTATCTTTTTTTGATATACAGATTTTATGTAGCCACATCTATAAAAATAGGATTACCTATAAATTAGGATATAATATGGGCACCAAAGTGGAAGCTGCCATTTCCCATTTTAAGGAGAGAAGACAATCAAGTCTTCATGGAACACATGACCTTTTTCCTCCTGATTTTTTTTTTAAAGACAACTTTTTAGAGCAGCTTTAGGTTTACAACAAAACTGAGAAGAAGGTACATTTTTCTTATGTACCCAGTCCTCCCACCTACATATAGAGCCTCCCTTATTATCAACACCATTCACCTTCTATGAAATATGCACCGACACTGACTCATCATAACTGCCCAAAGTCCACAATTTCCCCCAGGGTTCACATTTGTGTTGTACATTCTATGGATGTGGAGGAAGCATAATGGCATACATCCATCACTGTAATGTCATAGAGTGTTTTCACTTTTCTGAAAGTCCTTTATGTGCTGCCTATTTATCCTTCCTCCCCCACCAACCTCTGGCAACCACTCATCTTTATATTGTTTCCTTTGCTTTGCCATTTTGAGCTTTAGGCCATATTTCCCAATCTGTATACCTTTTATTTCCTTGCCTTATTGCATTAACAAGGACTTATTTGAATAAGCAAGGACTTTCAGTACAGTTTTGAAAAGAAGTGGTGTGACGGGCCATCCTTGCTTTTTACCTGATCCTTGTGGGAAAACTTCGAATTCCTCACTGCTACGTAAGACATTATTATTGTTGTTGTTTAGTCCCTAAGTCATGTCTGACTCTCACAACCCCATGGACTAGCTAACCAGATTCCTCTGGCCATGGGGTTTTCCCGGCAAGGATACTGGAGTGGGTTGCCTTTTCCTTTTCTAGGGGATCTTCACCACCCAGGGATCAAACCTGCATATCCTGCATAGCAGGTGGGTTCTTTAATCTGCTGGGCCACAAGGGAAGCAAGCAAGCCATTAGCTGTAGTATTTTTGTGTAGTCTTTATCAAGGTGAGGAAGTTCCCTCTTTTCCTAGTATATTGAGTTTTTTTCTCATGAATGGGTATTAGATTTTGTCAAATGCTTTTTTTGCATCAAGTGATACGGTCATGTGAGAAAAAAAACTGTACTGATGTGGTAGATTAAATTAATTGATTTTCCTCTGTTGAATCAGCCTTGTCTGCTTGGAATAAACCCCTCTTGGTTGTGGTATATAATTCTTTTTGTATTTTACTAGATTTGATATGCTAATATTTTGTTGAGGATTTTTGCATCTGTGTTGATAGAAGAATCTGGCCTGTAGTTTTCTTTTCTTTCTTTTCCCTTTTTCTTGTCTTTTTCTGGTTTGGTGTTAAAGTAATGGTATTCTCATAGACTGACTTAGGATGTGTTCCCTCTCCTCTGTCCTCTAAAAGAGATTGTAGAGAATTGGTCCAATTGTTTGCTAGAATTTATCAATAAACCCATCCGGACTTGGTGTTTCCTGGCTTGGAATGTTATTAATTACTGATTCAGTTTCTTCAATAGACATAGGCATATTCAGATCATCTCTTTCTTCTTATGAGTTTTGGTCATACATAATTCTTTTCCTGTTTTCTATTATTTTTTAGAACTTCTTATTTTGAACTGGGATATAGCCAATTAATCATGTTGTGATAGTTTCAGGTGAAGAGCAAAGGGACTCAGCCACACATATACATGTATCCATTCTCCCCCAAACCCCTCCTTTCCCATCCCGGCTAGCACGTAACATTGAGCAGAGTTTCATGTGCTATACAATAGGTCCTTTTTGGTTATCCATTTTAAAATATCAGGGTTACACATAATTCTTGAGTGTTAAAACACGTGTAGGTTTTACCAAAAGGAATAGAACATGCTTGGGGGGCTCCTCTATGGAGGGAATGGATTACCTTGCAAATGAATATAATTAAGAAACCAATTGCATGGTGTCGTTAGATTGTAGGATGCAAGACAAGAACCAAATCCGCAGAGAAAGCCTGGACCGCTGAGTGCTGGGTCCATTATACAAAGGAGTTTGGACCTCTTTTCTAAGCATCCTGAAGTCCTTGGGGAATTTGGAGGGGAATAAAAGACACTGAATATAACCACCACAAGAATAGAAATCTTTGTCCTTTGTATTCGTGGCTATTCCCTGAAGGCCTAAAACTCTCAATAAATATTTGATGAATGAATGGAGAACGAAATAACATCATCAGATTTATGTCTTATAATTTTTTTCTGGCAATATAGATAATTTGTAGGTTAGCTTGGAAAGCAAGGAGAGAGTGTGGAACAACTTCAGAGAACTTTAGATAAAATCGTTGATGATTGTGGAGCAACACTGTGATTCATAACTTTAAGGTACTTGAGGTGAACAGAAAGGATTGCTAAAACATAGATTGCTGGACCTACTCCCAGAGACTTTTTAAGGAATTTTGATCTGGGAATTCCACTGAATAACTTCATTATGTCCTTGCCTCGTATGGAAAAATTTATAAACTTAAAGGAAAAATTAGAATAGTACCCTGATGCTAGTCTGGTACCTAAACTCTATAGCCTCAGATCTCGAAAGGCATATTTCTCTCTGTGGGCATCAGCTCCTATGAAGTTTGTTTCCTTTTCAGTGTTTAATTCAACCACAGTAACAAAAAAAATAAACAACAACATATCATAAATTCAATTAGCCATTATTTTAAGCTTCCCTGGTGGCTCAGATGGTAAAGAATTGGCCTGCAATACAGGAGAAATACATTCGATTCCTGGGGTCAGAAGGAAATGGCAACCCACTCCAGTATTCTTGCCTGGAGAATCCCATGGACAGAGGAGCCTTTTGGGCGACAGTCCATGGGATCGCAAAGAGTCAGACATGACTGAGCAACTAACACCTCCTCATTTTATTTTAGCATCCATGATTAAGCATCTATTTTATGGATAAATCAAGCAATCTTCTGCAGCAGGAAAAAATATCCTTTCATTGATAGCCTTGAGTAGATTTGCTTTTCAGTGAATTTACACTGCAGTGCAGTTCAAGGGACACTGAGTAAAAGATCAGAAGACCTAAATGTGTTACTGGCTTTATTATTAGCAAGCACTGTGATCTTGGAGGGCTTCCCTGATAGCTCAGCAGGTACTGAATCTGCCNGATTTGCTTTTCAGTGAATTTACACTGCAGTGCAGTTCAAGGGACACTGAGTAAAAGATCAGAAGACCTAAATGTGTTACTGGCTTTATTATTAGCAAGCACTGTGATCTTGGAGGGCTTCCCTGATAGCTCAGCAGGTACTGAATCTGCCTGCAATTCAGGAGACCCTGGTTCAATCTTGGATACCTCATTTAACCACTTAGGTACTTTCCAATCCCCTACAAACTATGGACACTGAATTATCTCTGGGGTCCATCACAGTGCCCCAACTTTTTGAAATAGGGAACAAAAACCACATTTTAGTTTCTTCTTTCTTTTTTTCCCTTCCTCTATTACTGACCGACTCTTTGCGACCCTATGAATCGCAGCACGCCAGGCCTCCCTGTCCATCACCAACTCCAGGAGTTCACTCAGACTCATGCCCATCGAGTCAGTGATGGTCGCAAAGAGTCGGACACGACTGAGCGACTGAACTGAACTGAACTGAACTGAGGACTAGTCAATGGGGAAAGGATCATCTTTTCTTTTCCAATATGGTTTATTTATTGCTTTATGAATTGCTGAGTACATTTCACTCCAGTTCTTGATTATATGTAGATTAGAGACAGCTTATTAATTATTACTAATATTGTTAATTTAGAGGTATAATGTTTGACACGGAACATTCCATATCCCCTTGTAAAAAACCAATCAGTTGATCACATATGTGTGGCTTACATTTCATTCATAGATACATATTTATGCTGGGCCAGTACCACACTTTTATTACCATTGCTTTGGAGTAAGTTTTGAAAGCAGAAAGTGTGAATTCTTCTGGTTTATCTTTCTTTTAGTCTGTTGTGACTGTTCAGTCCCTTGCAATTCTATATGACTTTTAGAATCAGCTCATTATTTTCTGAGAAGTAGTCAGTTGGGATTCTGCTAGGGACTTTGCTGCACCTATAAATCAATTTGATAGGTATTGTCTTTTGAACAATACATAATGATGCCTCTGACCCATGAATATGGGATGTTTTCCCATTTATTTAGATCTTTAATTTCTTTTAACAGTGTTTTATAGTTTTGAGGCTGTAAGTTTTAAATGTATTTTGTTAAAAATTATTTCTCAGTACTTTGTGTATCTTTGATGCTATTGTAAATGAGATTATTCTCTTAATTTTATTTAAAAATTGTGAGTCTTAACTGTGCTTCTTGTAAGTATAACTAAGTTTTTGTCTTAGTTCCTCTTACAGCACTATAGGTATCAATATTTTAAGGACAGTTTAAGTTTGATTCATCTTTACATTGCACAGAATGCCCAGCAAAAGTATCTTTCACATTGTAGTTTTTCATATAAGTAATAATATGAATTGTAATAATATGTTGGGTTGACCAAAAAGTTCAGATTTTTCATAAGATGTTACAGAAAAACCCAAATGAACTTTTTGGCCAACCTTATATAATATATAACTTATGAACTGTAAATCAACACCATAAGTTAATGGAAACTCAGAACTTGCTTCAAATATGCTAAGAAGTCTTTTTTCTTGACCACCTGTTTGTTTAAAAATGTCTTATGAATCAAATGTCAGGTACTTTTCTGATATCCAGTGTAAGCTAGTTTTTTACATTATACAGCATTATTTTATCCATTAAAAAATTGTTTTGCCTAAACGTGACTCATATGTTTGAATGATGTGACTCTTAGTCACCAGAACAGCATCTGGTTAAAAATATAAAGGCTGCTAAATATGGCCAAATACTTTCTAGGAATGATTCAGTCTAATTGCAGCCATATAAAGGATTGTCCTTTAAATTATTAAATTATATAATCTAATGACTGATAATTGGCTTTTATCATTTCTAATATTGTTAACACTGTCTCTGTCTCTGTCTCTATTCCAGAGGCCCTCACAGGTTTAAATTTCATAGATAACTCTCAAATCTACCCTCAAGTCTACACCTATCTCATGAACTTTAGAATCATTCAAGTCAAACACCATAGAAATCTCCACCGGGATATATTGTGACACAATGGAAGACTAATTATCATTACTTTTAGCCTGCTCCCCCTTCTACATTCTCTGTCTTAGGGAACAGCATTTGCTCAATTATTTAGTCATCAAAGCCTGGAATCACTCTTAAGACCTTTGCTCCTTCATCTCATCCATCATTAAATCCTAGAGAATAGTATATCTCCTTAACACCTGTAAAAGTCAAGTCAGTCACTCTCTGATTTCCACTATCTTAGTCTTAGTTCAGGGCTTCCCTGGTGGCTCAGATAGTAAAGAATCCACCTGCAATACAGGAGACCTGGGTTAAATCCCTGGGTTGGGAAGATCCTCTGGAGGAGGGCATGGCAACCCACTCTAGTATTCTGGCCTCGAGAATCTCCAAGGAGACAGGAACTACAGTCCATGGGGTCGCAAAGAGTCAGACGGGACCAAATGACTAAGCACAGCACAATCCTTGCACTGCTTCTATCGCGTTCAGGTAGGCCCCGGGCTCATCTCCCACCTTTTGCATGCATCCATCTTCTTCACTGCAGAGTTATCTTTCCAAAATTCAAATCTCTCTCCTTTACAAAACCCTTAATTTTTTCTCGCTCCTCTAATACCAATCCTGCAATTGATTGGTTTGCTAACAGAATAGCTAAGAAAATAAATGATCAAATTCTAGTCAAATATTACTTTAGAAATAGTCCAAATAGATTATATTTGCTTGCATGCTAAGTGGTTTCAGTTGTGTGTGACTCTCTGCAGCCCCATGGACTGTAGCCAGCAGGCTCCTCTGTTCATGGGACTCCCCAGGCAAGAATACTGGAGTGGGTTGCCCTTCCCTTCTCCAGGGGATCTTCCAACCCAGGGGTCAAACTCGCATCTCTGGTGTCTCCTGCATTGGCAGTCAGGTTCTTTACCACTAGCACCACCTGGGAAGCCCACATTATGTTTAAATAACTATAATTAACAGAGAAGCTATTTAAATTGACTAAAAAAATTAAAGTAGTTCTCTATTAATTGAGTTATTCTAGAAGATAAAAAAAAAATTCCTGTGTATATAATTTAGCAGCAGGACTGAATCTGTTACAATTTAACAGGAAAAGTAAACTTTTAAGAAGTTTTTTTTTGTTTTATTAATGACTTTTTAAAGTTGTAAAGATGATATAAAAATACACCAATTAGAGAGGTACAGTTAGAAGTTTGGAGTTGACATGTATATACTGCTATATTTAAAATGCAAAACCAGCAAGGACCTACAGCATAGCACAGAGAACTCTGCTCAATATTATGTGACAACCTAAATGGGAAGAGAATTTGAAAAACCATAGATATATGTATGTGTGTGTGTGTGTGTGTGTATGTGTGTTAGTCACTTAGTTGTGTCTAACTCTGTGAACCCATGGACTGTAGCCCACCAGGCTCCTCTGTCCATGGAATTCTCCAGGCAAGAATACCAGAGTGGGTTGCCATTTTCTTCTCCAGGAGATCTTCCTGACCCAGGAATCGAACCCAGGTTTCCTGCATTGCATGTAGATTCTTTACCAGTTGAGCAATGGGGAAGTAGAGATACATGTATATGTACAACTGAGTCACTTTGCTGTACATCAGAAACACATTGTTAATCAACAATACTCCAATATGAAATAAAAGTAAAATATATCAATTAAAAGACTCTCTGAGTAGATAGAAAAAAAAAAATGAAACCCGACTATATATTGTCTACAAGAAACCCACTTTAAATGGGTAAAGACACAGATTAAAAGTGAAAAGATGGAGAATGATATGTCAACACTAATCAAAAGAAAGCTGAAGCAGCTATATTCATTTCAGACAAAGCAGATTTCAGAGCAAGGAAGATTCTCAGGAATAAACAGGGTATTACATAATAATAAAGGGGTCAGTTCTCCAAGATAACATATTGATTCTTAATGTGATTGTGCCTAACAGCTGCATTGAAATCTTGGGAGCAAAAACTGATAAAACGCAAGAAGAAATAGATAAATTCACCATTATAACTGGAGATTTCAAAACCTCTGTAGCACTAACTGACAGATTCAGCAAGCAGAAAATCAATAAGAATGTAATTGAACTAAAAGCATAGAAAACTAACCAAACCTAATTGATGTTTGTAAAATATTAATAATTCATTCAACAACAACACAATACACATTAAATGGAAGCTAACATGGGATTTTCAATAGGGTTGAAGACATTTTGAGTCAAAAAATACGCCTTAACAAGTTTTTTAAAAATAAAAATGATGAAAACTATGCTCTCAAACCAAAATGTAATTAAACTGAAAATAAATAACAGAAACAGAGATGGAAAGTCCCCAACATTCAGAAATTAAAAAATATACTTTTAGATAGCACNGACTGAAGCGACTTAGCAGCAGCAGCAGGATAGTTTTAGAACAGAGAAACTTCAATATGATATTTCAATGGTATATATATCACATACATTTTTGTGTTTTGTGTTTTGGCCCATAGAACTTTACCATACAAGAGCGAACCCAAATGGGAATGATGAATTTAAGTCAATAATAATGTAACAATATTGATTCATGGGTTGTAACAAAGCTGCCACTAATGCAAGACATCATTAGGAAACTGGATCAAGAGGGAGGGATATATGTGAACTTTGTCCTTTTTTTCTAGTTTTCTTGAAAACCTGAAACTGTTTTTAAAAGGAAAGTTTATTTTTAGATAAACAACAAGGTCCTATAGCAGACAGAACTATATTGAATATCCTGTAATAAACCATAATGGAAAAGAATATGGAAAAAATACGTATATATGAGTCACTTTGCTGTACACCAGAAACTGACACAACATTGTAAGTCAACAACAATTTTTTAAAACATTGAAGTTTATTTTTACAAAAGATGCAAAATAAAATAACTAAAAATAAGACTAGCAATATTTATTTTATGGTGACATAAATTCTAGAAATCCAATGTGTATTTTTATGCATGACTGGTTGCTAAAGAGGAAATAATTACATTTCCATAGATAGTTTCCTGGGAAGAATGAGATTAAATCCAACCTCTTATTTTTTTAAAGGTTTTATGATATTCTTTATCAAAGAGTGAGGTTTTTCTTGACTGATATCCACTGATAGGGTGAATTCATCATGAGAAAAAGGAATACTGACTGGTCAGGAATACTGACTGGTCACCTGGGCTCAACATCAGGTTCAAGATGTTTGTTGGGGAAAGTTTACTTTGGAAAGAGTGTATGGATTGGCATCACTTGCAGATTCAAGTACTCTGACATTGAAGATCTCTTTGGAGATAATGCTGGGCATATAAATATCCATTAGATATTTATAAACTTGGGACCCAGGCTTGACAACTAGAGCTTATACAAATATCCAGACCAGCAAGAACATCAGACTATGCTGCACTGGTTTTCTCTGTTGATACCTTTCAGCTGCAACAGAAATAAAAACAAAGAGAAAAAAATGCACAAACCAAAATCTGTGGATGGTTAAGATAACTGTTTTCTCTATATGGCATTTGAAAAGAAACCTTGTTTGTTCACACTGAATAAACTCATGTGTGTGTATGTGTGTGTTACTCACTCAGTCATATCTGACTCTGCAATCCCAAGGACTGTAGCCCACCAAGGTCCTCTATGGAATTCTCCAGGCAAGAAAACTGTAGTGGGTAGCCATTCCCTTCTCCAGGGGATCTTTCCAATCCAGGGATCAAACCTGGGTTTCCTACATTGCAGGCAGATTCTTTACTGGCTGAGCCACCAAGGAAGTCTGAATAAACTGTATTCTCAGACAATTCAGTGGACTGAAAAGAGATTTCTAGAAATTTAGCAGGTAGAGATAAAACTACATTAACTGGAAAAATTGAAAAGATAGGAGATCATGAGTGCTCTCTATCTGCTGAAGTATGTCATACCTATTTTGATGGCATATCATACTCTTAAAAAAACTGTGATCTCATTATGCAAATAGTACACAACCAAGTGACTGAACAATGATCTCATGAGAGCAAAGAAATGATATAACATAGATTCTGAACTTCATAATGGACTTTGCCATAATTTTAATAATTACACATGCTAAGTCGCTTCAGTTGTGTGTGACTCTATGGACTGCAGCCTACCAGGCTCCTCTGTCCATGCGATTTCCTAGGCAAGAATATTGGAGTGGATTGCTGTGCCTTCCTTCAGGGGATCTTCCTGACTTAGGGATTGAATCCATGTCTCTTACATCTCCTGCATTGGCGGGTGAGTTCTTTACCACTAGTGCCCCACAATACAGTTTAAAGGTATCTGTATAGCTGTTATCCATAAATTAAAACATACTAGTAGGGTAAGATGACAGGTGGAAGCACATTAAAATGAGCTAAAACTGGGTGCCTAAAACCTTACAAAAGTTAAAATAGAGAATCAAACTAAGTAAAAGGCACTTCTTTATGTTAAAAAAAAAAAAAAAAGTCATTAAAACCTGGCAGCCTGCAAATGAGAAAAAACTTTCAAGGACCTACATGATGAATAACATCGAAAACAACAGCTCCTCCCCCAAATAATAATATTGCTGGTATTGTGAATTGAATGGTGACACCACAAGTGATATGCACAGCTAGGACCTGTGAATGTGACCTGATGTAGAAAAAAGGCCTGTGCAAGTGTATATAGTTAATTTAAGACTCTCTAGATGAGATAGCCATGGCCGAGGTGGGTCCTAGATCCAAAGCATCCTTGGAAGGGAAGAAATAGAGTAAGAGACAAAGAGGAAAATGCCATGTAAGAAAGAGGCAGAAATCAAAGTTAGACAGTTACAAGCTAAGGAACACCAGCAGCCTCCAAAAGCTTGGAGAGAGGCATGGAACTCTGTCAACACTTTGATTTCAAACTTCGGCTTCCAGAACTGTGAAAGAATACATTTCTCATCTTAAGCCATCCAGTTTGTGGTCATTTGTTAGGGCAGCCATAGAAAACTTCTACAGATGGTCACAAAAATAGGCAAAATTTTGAAAAAGATCTCAGTACTCCACATTGCAGAGAAGCAAATAACCCCTGAATATTATGGTCTCCATCAAAAGCAAAACACTTCACTCTTATTTGGAAATAAATCTTGAAGGCCAAGTGACCACTCTGTCTCACTAAAAAAAAACCAAATCATCAAACCTCACAGTGGACTCAAAAGATAGTTAATAGGGAGCACAGTCCTCACTCACCAACACAATTGACCATAATTTTCCCATCTTCCATTTCCCTGCCACACCACCATCTCCACACACCCTTATTAATCCACCCTGGGTTCTCATACTTCATAAGAACAGATAAAACGGACAATATCATGTCTTCTCCCAATTAGAAGTGCTAAGAAAAGACAGTATTCTCTGGTAGGTGAGAAGGGCATCATGAGATATGGAGTCGAATAAATATCAGCACAGAGTTGGCTACTGTAAATTTCAGATAAAAACAACATGGCAACCATATAGAAATACCATAGAGAGTAATAAAGCAATATATGGATAAATGTTCCTATAAAAAATAAACTGCAAATGGAAAAGTAAATTAGCCTATAATAGGGGAAAGTTTTCCTCCAAGTGATTGAAAAAAATAGAATTTCATATACTACAAGAAACTGATATAAAATGATTTTCAGAACATTATATCTTGGTACTGGGATTGAACTTTAAGACAAAAGAAGAATTCAAGAGTTCAGGTACACTATGGCTGATTCATGTTGATATTTGGCAGAAACCAACAAAATTCTGTAAAGCAATTATCCTAAATTAAAAAAATAAAGAGTTCAAGTATAAATGGTACCTAATCCATGGGAAGGATGGGAATCAGAGTGGCTTCAAATTTTACACATCTAAAGGCAAAAGCTACTGGAATAATAGCTACAAAATTCTGAAGGAAATAAAATGTGACTTGAAGAATCTTATACCTAGCCAAGATATTTGTTTACTCAATCTGATACACTCACATGTGCTTAGTCAGTCACGTCCAACTCTTTGCAATCTATGGACTTTAGCCAGCCAGGCTCCTCCGTCCATGGGATTTCCCAGGCAAGTATATTGGAGTGGGTCACCATTTCCTTCTCCAGGGGATTTTCTCAACCCAGGGATCAAACCCATGTCTTCTGCATTGCATATGGATTCTTTACCATCTGAGCTATAGATAGCATCACTAACTCAATGGACATGAATTTGAGTAAATTCTGGGAGATAGTGAGGGACAAGGAAGCCTGGGGTGCTGCAGTGCATGGGGTTGCAAAGAGTCAGACATGACTTTCGATTGAATAACAATGACAACAAAGATATTCTTTAAGTGTAAAGTGCACAGGTAGAAAATCATGCATCCTTGTCAAAATGAACAGGGCAGAGCACTCATGAGCCGTTTCTTAAAAGAGAAGAAAATAATTACTAGCCACAAAATCCACCCAACCAAAATAACAGAAAGGTGAATTGATGAGCATAAAATTCACTATTCCTGCAATGCATTATATACTTTCATTAGCTTCATGCCACTTTTATTAATGACTGTATTCCCAGCATCTATAGAATATTACCTAGCATAGAGTAGGTCCCTCAAAATCACTGAATAAATGAATTTACATACTTTACTATATTTATATAAAAAACCTGAAATGTCATTTTTAAACTTTAGTATAAAGATATAAATGTACATGAATGGCATTACAAAATTTATTATATGACTTATAGTTTTTTTTTTACCATATTAGCTATACTCATGACTCTTTACCATTCTTGGTTCAGGTGCTACGAATACAAGCACACATAACTTACCTAATGTGTTGCTTATTGTTGCTTGACTAGATAGTGTTTACAGTGATACTCTCAGAATAAAGTACTCCCCTTGTGATTTTGCATGATAATTTGGTCCACCATGCTTGGATGTATTGCTTTGCTGGACACTTTTCTTCAGTAAATCTCTATTTTGTTCTGTCTGTGACCATCTCACTTCAGCTCACCAGAATCTTTAAATATATTCAGTCTAATTCTTGGCTTATATTCTCTTATTCATAAAATCCTGTGGGCCCTATAGTTGGACAACTATACATAAAGTTCAGGCAAGTGGTAAGAGAGTTAGAGAATGGAGTATGTAAGCACTGGTAATTAGAATTTTATATTTGGCACATTTGTTAATTGCTGATTGCCATGCTTAGGAGATCCTATGTAACCGTTACTGCATGTTAACCTTAAGACTGATAATTAAAATCTTCTAAGATGATCATTGTGCATACACTGGCAGATTTGCAATGAGGTTTTCTAGATCTCCGGAAAAATCTTAACTTCTGTTTCTTAATAGTTGTTAAAGATTTATTAAACATCTGCTTATTATATTCTGCCAATTCAAAGATGCATAACATGCACCCTGAGAACTCTAGTCACTAGTAAAGGGAGAATTACAGTTTTAATAGTACTTTGAAAAATGGATAGGTCTTAAGGAAGTAAGATTGGAGTCCAGGGTTTTAATACAATTTGATATGAATCTATAAAATGTCTGCTGGTGATTAGATGCAACCTGTTATTTTTTTCAGTTATATATATATATACATATATATTCCTTTTTAGATTCTTTTCCATTATAGGTTAGTACAAGATACTGAGTATAGTTCACTGTGCTATACAGTCAGTCCTTGTTGGTTACCTATTTTGTATATAGTAGTGTGTATATATTAATCCCAAACTCCTAATTTATCACTCCTCACCTCCCTCCTTACCCTTTGGTAACCATAAGTTTGTTTTGTATGTCTGTGAATACGTTCATGTTTTTAAATAAGTTCATTTGTATCATTTTTTAGATTCTACATATAAGTAATATCAAGTATTTGTCTTTGACTTATTTCACTTCTTAAGATGATCTCTAGGTCCATCCATGTTCCTGCAAGTGACATTATTTCATTCATTTTTTATGACTCAGTGATATTCCATTGTACATATGTACCACATCCCTTTAATCCACTCATCTGTTGATGGACATTTGGGTTGCTTTCCTGTCCTGGAATAATGCTGCTATGAACACTAGGTTGCATATATCTTTTTGAATTAGAGTTTTCTCCAGATACATGCCCAGGAGTGGGACTGCTGGATCCTACTGCAACTCTAGAAGCCTTCATACTGCTCTCCATAGTGACTATGCCAGTTTACCTTTCCACCACAGTGTAAAAGTGTTCCTTTTTCTCCACACTCTCTTCAGCATTTATTATTTTTAGACTTTTTAAAGATGGCCATTCTGACTGGTGTGAGGTGATACCTCCTTATGCTTTTGATTTGCTTGTTAATTAGTGAAATTGACCATCTTTTCATGTGCCTGTTGGCCATCTGTATGCCTTCTTTAGAGAAAAGGTAACAGTTTTGAAAGACAAACTCTTAAATAAAGAATTACAACACAACAGGATAGTGCTGATAACTCAAGATAAAATACATAGAGACAGTAACATTAAATATGGGGGCTAGGAAGTCACATTTAGCAGCCAATGGCCTATGTTGCTTGAGCATTGGTTGAGATGTGTGTATAAGATTTGGAAGTTAGGCTGTGATCAGATCTTGGAAGGTCTTGCATGGCAACCTGAGGAATGTGAACCTGGCTTTCTAGGACTAGATAATGAGGAGCCATTGATGACTTTTTAAACTCCATAAGAGTAGAACTGGGTTTCCCAGGTGGTACTAGTGGTAAAGAACCTACCTGCCAATGTAGGAGACATAAGACATGCAGGTTCAATACCTGGGTCTGGAAGAACCCCTCGAGGAGGGCATGGCAATCCACTCCAGTATTCTTTCCTGGAGAATCCCCATGGACAGAGGAGCCTTGCAGGCTACAGTCCTTGGGTTGCAAATAGTTGGACATGACTGAAGAGACTTAGCATGCATGTTCTTTCCATGCTACTGAAGTAGGACTGTAGTCTATTTAGAAGACACAGAGAATGGATGTCCTGTATGAAACTTTTATATATCCCTCATAATAAGAGTTCCTACATATCCACAGTGGATATCCATGGCACTGCACCAACTATAGATGAATATGCCACCAAGCTTCAGTAACTATTATGTATTTCTATTTGACATGAACATTTATATTTACTGAAATCTGCCAACTGGTGAATCATACCATTCCTGGAACACTGTTTCTTATCTCCAAGCTTACAAAGCCACAACTTGATTAACATAACTGAATAAAACATCAAGTGATATATCTAAGGTGTGTTTTAACACTGGATAGGCATCCCATGAATAGAGCATATATATTCACTTCCAGAAAAGGAATACAATGCATAGACAATTTTTACACAAGAATGGGTTTGAAACTAAGATTTATCCATTACCCTTCTGTGGTATCCTCCTTTGTTCTGTATACATAACACTATAAGTGTTTCTAATGAATTCTGCTGGCTGATCGACTTTTAATGTTTTTTTTTCTTTATTGAGGTATAGTTGATTTACAGTGTTGCATTAGTTTCTGGTGTATAGCAAAGTGATTTCGTTTTATATATATATGTGTGTGTGTACATGCATGCGTGTGTGTGTCCTCAGTCATGTTTGATTCTTTTCTAACTTTTCTGCATAAACAGTATATTGAGGGTAGTATTGTGATATTATTTTGATGCTCCATATTTGATAATATAGTCATTTTCAATATTGTTTTGGACTGGTGATTTTTGCTTTTATTCCTGGATTGTTCTCTACAGAATGACTGTCAATACTGTTAAAGCATTTAACTCTGTATTCTGCCTTTACATACTATGCTAGTCACTCAGTCGTGTCCAAATATTTGCAGCCCCATGGCCTATAGCCCACAAGGCTTCTCTCTCCATGGGGTTTCCCAGGAAAGAATACTGGAGTGGGTTGCCACTTCCTTCTTCAGGAGATCTTTCAGACCCAGGGATTGAACCCGAGTGTCCTGCATTGCAGGCAGATTCTCTACTGTCTGAGCCACCAGGGAAGCTCCTGGAGACATACAATATGAAACATTTATTTCATGAATGTAAGTTAAATAAGAAGCAAAGTGACAATAAATTTCATTAGAATTGCTTTGCTTTGGCTACTCTTGGTCTTAGGAAGGACTGGAATGAACATAATTATATTTTGGTAACCTCAGAGCTGTGATTAACTAACTTTTGGCTGTTAATTAGTAGCACTATATATTCACCTTAGAATTTTAGCATAAAATTTAGTAGAAAACACTTTACCTGTTAAATTACTATATTAAGTATCTTCCTTTTCTTGAATATCAGAGCTTAATTAGTTATAACCAAGAATAAACACTAAAGCCAACAACATACCAAAAATACAAAACAGATGAAAAGGAGCATAAAATAGTAATAAATATCTGTATTATTCTAATCTCTGAACTTTAATTATATAAAAAGTATGTTATATAAGAGACACACCAGAAACAAAACATAGAGAAAGTTTTTTAAAATTCCTAATATAAAATGTAGAAACTGATCATTAAAAGACAAACAACTTAAGAAAATGGCTAAGAAGAGGCTGTTCATAGAAAAGGAGATGCAAATTGCCAATTAACATAAAATGATGCTCATCCTCTAGTAGTCATGGAGATGTAAATTTTAGCTATAATGAGGCACAAGTTTTCACATATCATGATTGGTAAAATTGTTAACGGCTTATGACATCTGGTGCTGGCAAGGATGTGACAAAATGGACCCGTTTGCTGGTGGAAGTGTGAATCATTTGTACTGAACATAATGATTTTTAAATGGATATACTATTCCCTTTATCAAGTCTTAATTATGGAAACTAATTCTATAAAAATGCAAAAATTAATATAAAAGGAGATAATATATATATGGGCTTCCCTAGTGGCTTGGCAGTAAAGAATCTTCCTGCCAATGCAGGAGATGCAGGTTCATTCTCTGGGTTGGGAAGATCCCCTGGAGAAGGAAATGGCAACCCACTCCAGTATTCTTGCCTGGAATATCCCATGGACAGAGGAACCTGGCAGGCTGCAGTGCGTGGGGTGGCAAAAGAGTTGGACACAACTTAGCAACTAAATAACAACACTATACACATACAAATACACATACAAAGATGTCAGTTGTAGCGTTGTTTGTTGGAACAAATATTGACTTTTTTCATCAATGAGAGAAATGCTGAATAAACCTCAGAATACAATTAATGTAGATTATGCAGTTATTCAAAAAAGATATATTTAACTTAGAATGATAATCATAAAGACCATAATATAAAGTGAAAATAATACATAACAGATTGAAGAGTAATACATATTTTATGATCCTATATTTTAAATGGTAGAGGAACATGCTTACAGAAACCCTATGTATCATTTATATGTGTGAATTTTGAATGCACCGTACACATATGCATAGATTTTTTTTTTTAGCAAGAAGCATTGAAACATATATATTATCATATGTAAAATTAGATATCCAGTGGAAACTGGCTATATGATACAGGGGGCTCAAATCCAGTGCCCTGTGATAACTTAGATGAGTGGGAGCGGGTAGGAGGTGGGAGAGAGGTTCAGGAGTGAGGGGACATACATATACCTATTCATGTTGCCTATTCATGTTGATATATGGCAGAAAACAGCATAATATTGTAAAACAGTTATCTTCCAATTAAAAGTAATTAAAAAAATATTCTTATCAAAATGCTAATATGAATCATCTTGAGGAGGTGATTCTAGTGGGGGCAGTGGATAAAAATTGGAAAGTTTTTCATTATACATTTTAGTATTGTTTGAATAATGACATGTAAGCAATATAGATAACATAAAAATATTTTTATGTTCAAAACAGTTTAAAAAGTCAATAGATGGGAAAGCTATATCATGCCAACCAAAATCAAAATACCATAATACAAGTAGGGTGAGAAAATACTTTATTGCCCAAACTGGAAGTCTTTTAAGAATGCAAGGGGGAGCTAACCAAACAAGCTGTCATTCTGGTATAAAGCAGAACAATCCCATAAAACTGAGAATTCAATCTTGGGAATGTAATCTACAGCATAGTGACTACAGTTATTAATACTGTATATATATTTTGAAAATTGCTAACAGAGTAAATCTCAAGAGTTCTCATCATAGGAGGAAACATTTTAATTATATGTAGTGATGGATTTTCGGAGAAGGCAATGGCAACCCACTCCAGTACACTTTGCCTGGAAAATCCCATGGATGGAGGAGCCTGGTAGGCTGCAGTCCATGGGGTCGCAAAGAGTCAGACACAACTGAGCGACTTCACTTTCACTTTTCACTTTCATGCATTGGAGAAGGAAATGGCAACCCATTCCAGTGTTCTTGCCTGGAGAATCCCAGGGACAATGGAGCCTGGTGGGCTGCCATCTATGGGGTCACACAGAGTCGACACAACTGAAGCGACTTAGCAGCAGCAGCAGTGATAGATGTTAAACTTACTGAACTAGACTTATAGTGGTGATTGTTTTGCAATATACACAAATATCTAATTATTGAATGCTTAAATCTAATGTTATATGTCAGTTATGACTCAGTTTTTTAAATGTCTGTGGTTTGACAGAGCTAAGGCAAGAATCTATGGTTTCAGTGTATACTGGGCCACTTAATGGGATCCTAGGTGGCAAGAGAATGTTACTCTCCTGTCTTGGTATTCACCTTGTCTCGCTAAAATAACCTCTGGCTGGAATGCTGATATTAAATGACATTTTAAAACATTTTAATTCTTAAGAAATTACTGTGCATGCAAGACTAATCACAGATGCAGCGATTAAATGACAGCATGTTAGTTTTCTGTTGGTGCACCACTTGTCTCTGTAAACAAGTCCCTATAAAAAGTTATTTTGCCAATTTTGTTTTCAAAGAGAAGTGTTTGTGTGTGCGTTTGTACTATATAAAAAAATACAGTATGGATATGGATAGTGCTATCAGGTATATATTTTATATATGTAATATTTATATTATATACTACAGCTCCTCTGTCCATGGGATTTTCTAGGCAATAGTACTGGAGTGGATTGCCATTTCCTTCACCAGGGGATCTTCCCAACCCAGGGCTCAAACCCTGGTCTCCAGCATTGTAGACAGAAGCTTTACCATCTGAGCCACCAAAGAAATCCTAATATATACTTTATCAGACACCTATCCATATATGTGGATATGAATAGTGCTACTATAATTATTATAATCATGAGAAGTATACATATGTGTATATGTATGTGTATTGAAGTTTTAATTTTAGTGAAGTACAGATTATCAGTTATATCCTTCAAGAATCATGCCTTTGGAATTTTATATAAAAAGTCAAAGCTTTACCCAAGATTTTCCCTTTTTCCCTTATGTTATCTTCTAGGCTCTATTGTTATGTATTTTAGATTTAGGACGGTGATCCATTTTGAGTTATTCTGTGAAGAGTATAAGGTCTGTTGAAATTGTTTTGCACGTGGATATCCAGTTCCAGCTCTGTTGAAGGCACTTAGATCCATTGCATTTTCTTTACTCCTTTATCAAAGACCAGCTGACTGAGTTTGTGGGTTTATTTTGGGCTCTCTGTTGTGTTGCAAATAGATCTGTCTATTCCTGTGCCACTGTCACACAATCTTGATTGCTAGTTTTTCAGTCAGGTTTTTGCTATAGCTTTTGAGTCACCTCTATGACTTAATCTTCTCTTTCCAAATTGAGTTGGCTATTCTAGATCTTTTGCCTTTCCATATAAGTTTTAGAATCAGCTTGTCGATATTCACATAATAACTTGCTGAGATTGAGTTTATGATAAATCCATAGGTCAAGTTGGGATAACAAACATCTTGACAAGGTTGTCTTCCAATCCACGAACGTGGATGATCTTTCCGTTTATTTAAGTCTCCTTTGATCTTTCATCAGAGCTGTGTAGTAGTTTTCTTCATAAAGATCTTGTATACATTTTGCTAGATTTATACCTAAGTACTGTAAACACTGTTGTGTTTTTAACTTCAGATTACATTTGTTCATTGCTGGTATGGAGGAAAACTATTAACTCCTGTCTANCCGACTCCAGGTTGCATCTCAGCCTGGGATGGGCCTCAGAGCCTTTTTCCTCCTTCACTTGGGCCGAGGGGCCAGACTCCTTCCCTCTCCCCCTGTCGCCACCGCCCCATTATGACCCAGGGAGCCTGGCCATGGGGCGGATGTGGTCCTCCCAGCTGCCCACTTCCTTGCTGCTTCTGCCAACAGCGGCTTCAGCCCTTCTGAGGCGAAGGGTTTTTTTTTTTTTTTTTCCTGTTGATTCCTTAGGATTGTCTAAGTAAATTATGATGTCATATAGTAAAAAGGACAGTTATATTTCACCCTTCCCACTTTGTAAATCTTTTATTTCCTTTTTCTTTCTTATCAAATCCTCTAAGAGTTTTGATATAGTGTTGATAAGCCATGATGAGAGGGACATCTTTTCCTTGTTCCTAATTATAGGAAAGTTCTGAGTTTCTCACCATTAAGTATATATTAGCAATAGGATTTTGTAGATGCTTTTATATCAAGTTAAGGAAGCTTCCCCCTAGTCCTCGCTTACTGAGGTTTTTATAAATGAATGGGTGTTGAGTTTTTCAATTATTTTTTCCTGCCATTTATAATTTGATCATTTTTCTTTTTTACTCTGTTAAAGGGATGGATTACATTCATTGACTTTTTTTGACTGTTGAACCAGTCTTGCATGTATGGGTAAATATCACTTGGTTATGGTGTATAATTATTTTACACATTGTCAGATTTAATTTCCTATACTTTGTTGAGGATTTTTGGGTCTATTTTCATAAGATATATTGATGTGTGATTTTCTAGTCTTGTCTTATCTTCATTTGATTTTGGTATTAGGGCAAGCCTGGTCTCATAGAACAAAATAAGAAGTATTCACTCTGCTTCTGTCTTCTGGAAGATATTATAGAGAATAGCTATGATTTCCTCCTTAAATGTTTGACAGAAATAATCAGCAAACCCATCTGGGCCTGGTGCTTTAGTTTTGTAAGGTTACTGATGGCTGAATTGCTTTGTTATTGCTATTCTGTCACTCAGCTGTGTCCACCTCTTTGTGACCCCATGGACTGCAGCACACCAGGCTCCCCTGTTCTTCACTTTCTCCCGGAGTTTGCTCAAACGCATGTCCATTCAGTCAACTATGCCATCCAACCACCTCATCCTCTGCTGGCCCCTTCTCCTATTGCCCTCAATCTTTCCCAACGTCAGGGTCTTTTCCAATGAGTCGGCTCTTTGTATCAGGTGGCCAAAGTATTGGAGCTTCAGCCTCAGCATCAGTCTTTCCAATTAATATTCAGGGTTGTTTTCCTTTAGGAGTTGATCTCCTTGTGGTTCAAGGGACTCTCAAGTCTTCTCTAGAAACACAGTTCAAAAACATCAATTCTTCAGTGCTCAGCCTTCTTTATGATCCAATTCTCACATTCATACAGGCCTACTGGAAAAACCATATATGGACCTTTGTCAGCAAGGTGATATCTGCTTTTTAATACATTGTCTAGGTTTGTCAATAGCTTTTCTTCAAGAAGCAAGTATCTTTTAATTTCATAGTTGCAGTCACCATCTCTAGTGATTTTGGAGCCCAAGAAAATAGTTTCCTAATTTTTCCCATCTATTTGCCATGAAGGATGGGACCAGATGCCAGAGTCTTCATTTTCTTAATGTTTAGTTTCAAGCCAGCTTTAAAGTGGGGAGATGGGGAGGGAAGCATTTTATAGTCCATCAATTAAGTCTCAGTCTTTTGATGTGTCTGTGCTCCTGGACTGTAAACTTTACTAGGGCTTCTTAGTGCCTACCAACGTATGTGAGAAAGGATGTGGAGCAAGGACTGACACTGAGTATTTCTCTTACCCCAGATAGGTTAGACTCTGATAAAAATCACAGCAGGTTAGGTTTTGTTTTTCTAATTTCGTTTTGCTTTTTTTATGGGCATAGATTTTGTACAAGACAACTTACTTGACCTCTTAGTTGGCACTGTATAGTATGGATCACCACCTTCTTAAAACTATCTATTCCTCTATTTTCCCAACTTTTTGGCTTCTCTGTGCATGCTGTTGGATCTCTGAATGTCAACTTAATCTACTTAAAAGCAAACGTTTTATTCACACCATCTCTTCTACTATGCCTTATCTCAGTGAATGGCAACACAGTATATTCTGTTGCACACACCAGAGACCAAGGAATCATCCCTGGTCTGTCAGTCTTCATTAACTTTAATTCTCAAATCATATTTTAATTTGCTCTCTATATATTTCTTGACTCAACTTAACTATCGCTACATTCTTCCCTACCACTGAGTCCAATAAACTATTATTTCAAGCACTGACTATAATAGCCTCCCATTACCTTCTTGAATCCTTCCAAACCATTTACATGTGGGCATTAACATGACCCTTCAAAAAAGTATTTATCCATTAATTATTAATTTGAGGATCAAGGCAAAGCTCCTTAACATGTTCTTAAGCCCCTGGATAATCTGGTATCCTCTAGATTTTTTGTTTCATGTGGAACCAGTGATTTCTCTTGCTTTCTCAGCTACATACTAGCTTTCTTACTCTTTCATCCAGCAGCATATTTGCCATTGTTCGTCTCACTTACCTGAAGCCATAAATGCTGTTTTCTATATCTTTCACCTCCTCTATTTTCTCTGTCCCTAGTTTATTCATGCTTCATATCTCAGGTGATGTGTTCCTTTCTTAGGGAAGTCTTCACTGAAGTTCCTAAATAAAATTCTCTATAGGCTTTCGTGGTAGCATATACTTTTTATTTGTGACAATTATCAACTTGAGATTTGATTGCATTTATTGGATGGATGTCTGTCTTTAATACCAGAAGGTAAATTTCTTAAAGGAAGGAACCATCTGTAATCGTGATCACAGTTCTGTCCCCAGTTACTATAAGGTACATGGTAGATGTTCAACAAGTAGCGGATTGAAGAATAAATGAATGATTTTTCATTTAAGCTAGGAATTAACTACCAATTCTTATTATAATCTGACAAGCTACCTGACTAATGGTAAAATCTGTAACATTTGAAATAGGATTACAAGAACAATATAGACCTTTTCAAATTTCATACAGATTACAAATTTCATTAAAAAGAAGCTTCACTTTTCAAGGGTCCTCCAAATGAATCTTTTTATGTCATAAGATTTGGGGGCATGAGTGGGTTGTAATAGTGATAATAAGAAATGGAAGAATATTTTTGTAGGGACCAAGTTCATTTTCAAAGAGTGGTAAGCCATGAGACTAAATCTTTCTTTTCTATGTCAAAACCCCAATCCTTAATCCCATATCTACAAAATAGAAGAAGAATAGAAAGGAGGGAGCCATCAGTTATGTAGCTGCCAATGAGAATCATTTATAAGCTGTAAATACACAGTAGTTCACTTAGAGCACATGTGACCATGAGTGTCCAATTAGAACAGGCATATCAAAGGCATGTTGGCAAAAACCACACAAAAGTGAATCTTGGGGAAAAAAAAAAAATCAAAGAATATATAAAAGAAAAGGTGAAATAGAAATCAATTTTGTAAGTAGTTAGTTAGTGTTTTTGAGGAAGGGACTGCTATGAATGCAACAGAAAACTTTCCAAATAGAAGAAAACTATGTTGCAATGAAAGAAGATGTAATTCTACAAACGGAAAGGACATTAGGTATTTCAGGAACAACACAGATAATGGTTTTCCTGGAGAATACTGAATTCATAGTCAAGGTGATCTTGGATTATCTCTTATTTTTCATTTTCATAATAAATATTAATATTCAAATATGTCAGGATCCCTTTAATAAACTACTCCTGATAAAGTAATTCTGCTATTTTCTAAATCAAAAGATGGATGTATAAGCTTCTTTCTAACTCTATGATTCTATAAATCAGTCTGAACCATCTTTCTCATAGGGCTTAAATGAAAACAATTGCAGAAAGCAACTGTAGTTGTTACTCATTTACATTTATGTTAAATTTATTCATAAAATGCAAACTAAAGTTAACTATTCAGTTATAATTGTGACTTCTATAGGAGTCAGCCTTTTATGTCAACCTTTTAAGTAACAGTTTTATCTACTGCTGGAAACATTTGACAAACAAATCACCTGGTACCACACTACCTTTCTGTATCTGCCAAAAATGAGTCTTGTTTAATACCTGGAGCTGTGGCTTAACCAATATGGCTTTTCAAATATTCATGTCTCACACAATTTATTAAAATGCTCAGAGAAATAGGTACTATTTCATATTATAGTTTTGGGCAAATTGAAAAATGGCATACAGATTGGCTGCATATTTTTTAATCTTTTTTTTTTTTTGGAGGCATTGCATGGCAAAAACAAGGTTTCCCCAAGTGGCTCAGTGGTAAAGAATGTGCCTGCCAATGCAGGAGACATAGGTTCAATCCCTAGGTCAGAAGATCCCCTGGAGAAGGAGATGGCAACCTACTCTAGTACTCTTGCCTGGGAAATCCTATGGATAGAGGGCCATGGCAGACTACAGTCCATGGGGTCGTGAAAGAGTGGGACGTGACTTAGCAACTAAACAACAACAGCATGGCAAAAACAAAATGCATGTCTTATCAGAGAGAAATGTATGAATGATTTATTGTCCTTGAGGTCAAATATAAGTCAATAAGAAAACGAGAGAACATTAGAGAACATTAATTCTCCACTATCTTTTCAGGAATGTGTATTAATATAATGGCAACATGAGGATAGTTATAGAAAAATGTATCTATTTGCACTTGAGGTATTTTCAGAATGACTAGGATGGTTGGTGCTAACAAATCTTGTTTATATAAACATACTTTTACAAACATAAGAAATGATGTACAAGTGTCAAAGGATGTAGCATCTGCCCTTTATATCAAATGGCACAAGAAAATGCAAATTTTTTTTTTTAATCTTTGTTTTCCCATTAAGCTTGGCAGAGAACCTTGCACACTGACCTGTAGGAAGTGCTGAATGGTTAAATGAATGATTCTATGTTCAGGCTGTATAATTCCTACAGGCAAAATAGGTAATATATACATTTAAAGTCAGGATAAACCCAGAGACTATTTATGCTTTTCATAGGTGAGAAGACTAATGCATACTTGTCTGAGAGGCAGATGAAGATTAGAAGCCCATGATTAAATCCTGCCATTACCCCACGTTTCGTCTGTTTCTTTGATGACAACACATAGGTTAAATTCGCTTAATAGAAGCTTTGATTATCATGGAATTGCTAGTTTGCTGGACAGAGCTAGTCCAATCCTGTGCATAAAGAGTCTGAATCCTTAGGAAATTCTAATATGTCAACTGTATTCTGGATTCAGGTAATCCCCACCTTCAAAAGATAAGAAATTCCTTAGATAAGAAAAATGAGAATGTGCCAGTCTGCCTTCCCACTCCTACATGACAATACACACATCCAATCTCACTTTTCCACAGCAAAGTTCTACCTCAAACATCCCCAACCGGTTTGTTTAAAATGTTGTAGAATGAATTTCACCTTCACTCTGTCAAGCAAATCATTCTTAATTCCCTTTGTTGCTGTTTGATTGTGTCAGGAAACTGGACCAAATAACTGCTTAAATGAATCTCAACTTCATGATTTCAAAATTTATAGTGTTTCCTATATAGTGAAAGACTCCTTTCGACTCCATGGACTGCAGACTGCCAGGCTCCCCTGTCCATGGAATCCTCCAGGCAAGAATACTAGAGTGGGCTGCCATTCCCTTCTCCCATATAGTACAACTCCTATATAGTAGAACTACTAAAATAGATACTTTCATCACCGCCTCCCAAGAACCAGTTTCTCTCATTTCTTGAATTAAGCTATGGAGTCTAGGGAAGCTCTTTTTAAGGGTTTGTGTATATACTTGCTTATTCTTCAATTATGGAAAATTATTCTTCCTGCCTAGTCAGCTGAGCCACGTTGTTTTCCTAAAAATGCACATATAAATACCAAATATTATAACATTGTTATTTTTATAATTACAACATATTAGAAAGGTCCCCAGTTTAACCATATTATTTTATATTATTTATTACAGGACAACATGATAAACTTTGATAGCAATTGCCTGAATAACGAACCTAACTTTTTTAAAAAACATTCATGTGATGATAATAAGGTAATGATAATTACTTGGAGTTTATATGTCATTTGAGCTTGATATCATAGAAGTGTTATATTTCCTGTTATCTGTTTATTATATTGATTATTAATGACATAGTCTTTTGGTTCTAACCTGACAATTCCCATTGATATATTGTTATATTGTGGTCTTTTATACTTTTATTTTACAAATTGCCCTTTGCTTATTTGATAAATATTCCTTTTAATTTTAGCATTTCATTTTTCACCTTGAAAACAGTAGAACTGCTGAATTCAAAGATACACATCTCAGTTCTGAAACATTTATTCAGGAAAATGCTTGTCAGAATGATTGCTTGCATATACACACATAATTAATGGGCATAATTTAGTTGTATGCAAAAATCATTACCTCCTCTATTTAGTGTAATGTTACAATTTACAGAATTTTGAGAAAAAAGTTTGTGTCATCTCTTTCTTCAAAAACTAGTGTGCTATTCAAGTCTTTTTGAAACTTACAATAACTGAGTTAACCTCACGGCATTTGAGTGTATCCATAAATTACTAAAAAAAATTCCTTAAAGTATTTGAAACACCTGTTTTAGGAAAATAGGCCCTTTATTATTGCCAATTATTCATCCATATCTCGAAAGGGGCAAAGACAATAATAATAAAAATCACACATACCTTTTATTACGGCTGCTTTCAGAAGCGCTCTCCTTTAGTTATCTTGTTTAAAACTGAATAAACTTATGTGCTCACTCATAAGCGATAAGATCATACATAACAAAGAAAAGAGAGTTTAAAATATCACATAATCATTAAACTGAGTTCTAGGCACTTTAGGCTGTCACCTGGGAGCTAAACAGTTTCAGTTTAACTGCTCATCAGTCATGTGATTAACTGGAATAGAAGAAAAGTGGGGTGGAGGTGGGGCATTATTTGGCAATACAGTTCTGGCTTTAGGCTCTTTAGGAAAGCTTATTATTTCTTAATATTTTATTTGAACCACAGCCCTTCTGATGTTTTTTCTATAATAGGAAGCTTCATTTTTGAATCGTGCTGCTCGAAAGCTGAAGCAATTCCTTAAAATGAATATCAGTGACGATTTCAAGCTTCACCTATCAACAGTTTCACAGGGCACACTAACACTGCTGAACTGCACCAGCAAGGTAAGCTGAGGACTATTTACTTTGAAACAAAATATAAACTCCTCCTGTGATACGATACTATTATTCTCTGATGATCATAAGCATTAGCAGAGAAATCTAAGTGCTTATAAGAAATCTAAAATGCATTTACTCAATTCTAGAAGAGGAAAATTTCAACTTGTAAAGTACCTATTCCTCTTTTGGCTAGGGCAAAGAAATCATTTATAAAAGGGGACTAAAAATAAAAAAGAGTAACATTGTAAATCAACTATACTTCAATTAAAAAAGGAAAACAAATCACTGAAAGAAAATAATAAATTGTATTGCCATGGGCTTCCCTCATAGTTCAGTTGGTAAAGAATCTGCCTTCAATTCAGGAGACCCTGGTTTGATTCCTGGGCTGGGAAGACCCACTGGAGAAGGGATAGGCTACCCACTCCAGTATTCTGGCCTGGAGAATTCCATGGACTGCATAATTCATGGGGTCACAAAGATCGGACACAACTGAGCGGCTTTCACTTCACATTGCCATAGTAACTTTCAAGGAGGCTAGTGATAAGTTGGACGAGGATGGTAAATTTTTATTTCTAGAATATCTTAATTTTAATCTATTTATGTACACATTTGTAAGAACTCAGAACCTATAAAAATTCATCAAACACTTAACAAATATCTTTTTATATACAATTTGAGTGTATTTATTTCCAACAACTTTCAGTTTTTTTGCCTCAAGAATTTTGATAAGTACAGGGCTAATTTTTTCTACTTCTCAACTAGCAGTTATGAAATATAAGCAATAAAACAAAATTTGGAAGACATTATCTTGGGACTAGAGAACAATTTCTTCACCTGCAAAGTGGAGAAAAATATAGTATCTACATTGTAGGATGCTGAAAAGGTTAAGTGTTAAATGATATAATGCATATAGCATGCATGCATGTGAGCTCAGTCATGTCCAACTCTTTGCAACCCCATGCACTGTTGCCTGCCAGGCTCCTCTATCCATGGGATTATCCCATCAAGAACACTGGAGTGGGTTGCCATTTCCTCCTCTAAGGGGTCTTCCTGACCCAGGGATCAAACCTGTATCCCCTGCATTGCAGGTGGATTCTTTACCACTGAGCCATCTGGGATGACTGCTTTGTACTAAAAAGCTTCAATAAATTATTATTACTACTATTACTTTATTCTCTCTTTAGAAATTTTACCAGCTGCCATATAAAGCCAAAATACTTCTCATATATTAAAAAAAATTAAGTTTTATGATAGAAAAAGGATTTTTTTTTAAAAAATTTAATACTAGTAGCTGCCAAAAGAAGGTAAAATGTCAAGATTGTCCTTGAGCCCTACAGACAGTGATGAAAATATATGTTGGACCTTAGTAAGTTGGACTATTTCATTTATCATCATGGTTATTTACTTCATGCAAGCCAGCCTCCTCCTGGTCGTGTGCTTTTGCCAAGCTTATTTCCAATCTTGTCCCCTTACTCATGTTAATTTCTTATATAGAATTTCTTGTTCTGTTTTCTATATATTTGATCTCTCGTGTTCTATCTATACATTCTTCAAGGCAAAGTTGAAGATTCATGAAGAGCTTATATTTCAGCTCTTAATCTTTATTTATAATGATTTAAAGTACAGTCAGCAGAAGGAGAGGGAAGGACTAATTGAGAAAGTAGCATTGACATATATATATATACACTATCATGTGTAAAACTGGTAATTAGTGGAAAGCTTCGATGCAACACAGGGAGCCCAAGTCTGGCACTCTGTGATGACCTACCTAGAAGGGTGGGATGGGAAGGGGTAAGGAGGCTTCTGAGAGAGGGGATATATATATATATATATAATTATGACTGATTCACATTGTTTGGAAGAAACTGATACAACATTGTAAAGCAATTATTCTACACTTAAAAAAAATAAGGATGATGACATAAAAAAAAGTACAGTCAGCCTGTCATATCCATTGGTTCTGCATTCTCTTATTCAACCGTGGATCAAAAATATTCAAAAAAAACTTCCAGAAACTTCCAAAAAGCAAAACTTAAAATTTGTCAAGCCACATTTACAACTATTTTTGCAACATCTACATTGTGTTTACAACTACTTACACAGCATTTACATTGTATTAGGTATTATAAGTAATCTAGAGACGATTTAAAGTCTACAGGAGGATGTGCCTGGTTACATGCAAATTCAGTGCTATTTTATATAAGGAACTTGAGCATCTGTCCTTGGATGTTGGTATCCACCATGGTCCCAGAACCAATCCCCCTACAAATACAGAAGTATTACTGTACTATCTTATGTAGGAATAAGAAGTTCATTTCATGTTGCTTACAAATGCAATTGCTTAGTAATGCCTTATGTTGAGTATAAGTTTCAAGTCAGGGCTTAACTGAAAAGACTGCAGAGCAAACTAGCAATCTCACCTCTTGGAAAAGAAAGGGTTAAAGGTCATAGGTATGCTGTATGTTTGCAGTTCTTTCTCTCACGTGAGGAACTTTGCATGGATCACCATGTTTCAAATCAACTAATTTTAGAGAGAGAAATAACATGAAAATTTAAATCTTAATATTAAAATAGTTACAAAATTAACTGATACAATCCACCTTTTTCTTGTAATGAGAAGACAAGATGTTAAAGATGATTAACTACATTGAATTTTCTTCATGAGTCAGGCATGCTACAAGCTTTTTACTGTTGTGTATTTCATCTTGCTTCTGATGGGTAAAGTTTAATAAAATTTATGGTTAGGATTTAACAACTTAGTGCAATATCATTTTCATGTTGACTGAAATTCTAGTTTTGTCTCTCTTAGTACACCCTTCCATGTTTGTTTTTCAGATCTCACAGCAATTAACACAGTGCTGGACACATCTGCAAAATTATGAGTCTAGGTTATTTGGAGGACTAACCTTTCTTGTTTCTCCCTTTTCTCTGATATTTCATAATATTTCTAAATGAAATTAGTATTCTGCCATACTAAAAATTTAGATTCTCAAGTAGATTACATGAGCTGAAGGTAATATGAAATTTAACAGTTATAATAATGGAAGGAGTAATAAAGGATTAATAATCAATATTATAAATATGACTTTGTTTTTAAGGGTAAAGGAAGAAAACCACCTTCCCTGGGTGAAGCTCAACCCACTAAGAATTTGGTAAGAGTTACCACACCCTCCAGATGTTTGCCTTCAACAGCTTGAAATAACTCCAGCATCCTGATAAAGCTCAGCCCTGTTAAGGAAACAACAAAGCAGAAGTCCTCATACACGACAAGCTTTCAAAATAAATAACCTTTGGGTGGTGGGCTGGAGCCAGTGTGCACCTCTCTTCCCAACTCCATGTTCTATGATGTCATTTTAGTAGTTTGGTACTATCTACAGGCATGAGGGGGCTTCTTAGGTGACGTCAGTAGTAAAGAACCTGCCTGCCAACGCAGGAGACATGAGACGCGGGTTCGATCCCTGGGTCAGGAAGATCCCCTTGAAGAGGGCATGGTAGCCCACTTTAGTGTTCTTGCCTGAAGAATCCCATGGACAGAGGAGCCTGGCAGGCCACAGTCCCTGAGGTCACAGGAGTCGGACACGACTGAGTAACAGCATATGTGCACACATGGGCTGGAGACCATGTAAACTGGCAGAGGCCAGAGTAAAGGCAAACATCTTTCCTATCAGCTTTTTGCTCAACAATTTCTGAATGTTTCTCTTTGAATTGTTTTCTTTTATATGGTTGGTTTTGAAAACAGTCATTATAATATTGGTAAAAGGAGAAGTGAGATACCACTTAGAAATTGGACCTCTTTAAAAACCACTATTTTAAAACTAAAGAAGCTAGGGAAAATGTCAGAGCATTGATTTTTTTAAAGAAAGAAAATTAAAACCTCAATAGGTAATAGGCAAAGAATATGACCAAACTATATAGAAGAAAATAAACTAAAAAGATACAAATAAAAATGTGACGTTAGTAAAGAAATGCATATTAAAAATGAGGACCCTTTTTAAATCTATTTTATTCGTACAGATTATACAATATATTAGTGTTGTTGTTTTGTTGCTAAGTCATCTGCCAGTCTCCTCTGTCCATGGGATCTCCCAGGCAAGAATACTGGAGTAGGTTGCCATTTCTTTCTGCAGGGGATCTTCTTGACCCAGGAACTGAACTCATGTCTCCTGCATTGGTAGGCAGATTCTTTACTACTGAGCCACCAGGGAAGCCCATACTCTATATACTGTATATGTGTACTAGTACATGAATACTCTATATTATATGTATACACATTATATTAGATTGCTGCACAAAATTATATGGCAATATGCAAAATATTTATGAATGAAAAAGAATATTTCACTAAATGTGACAATGATATATTAACTAGAATGAGGCACGGAAAAATGCACACACCTGGCTCATGACAGTGATAGATTTTTTCACATTTCCATTATTATGTTATTGGACCACTCTGTGTGTGTTAGTCATCAGTTGTGTCTGACTCTTTGTGTCTCCATGGACTGTAGCCCCATTAGGCTCCTATGTACATGGAATTTTACAGGCAAGGATAATGGAGTGGGTTGCCATCCCCTTTTCCAGGAGATCTTCCCAGCCCAGGAAAGGAGTATGGAAATCCCTTACTCCTCTTAGAGAAGCAGAGTGAGTCTGCACACCCTGGGACTCAGGAAGCCCTAGGTATTCCAACTTGAAGTGGAACAGTTGAAATGAGTGGTATCAATATACTGAGTGCTTCTGGCTAAGGGAATTTGTAAAGAAAGTTTAGAAAAAGGAGATAACACCTGTGTTCCTGAAATTACAGACATAAAATCATGTTTGTCTTTTTAATGAATGTTTAGTCTTGGTCTATGTAGAAAAGTCATGAAATGTTCATGTCTATGTATTTCAAGTCTGCCAGTCACATAAACTTCAGTTTATACTTTTTAAAGATGTTTTGGCATATGACTTTTTTACTTTACTTCCTCACACCCCTCGCTCTCTGTTCTGTACAGGAATCCGGCATCCAAACCCTGAGACATTAGTTAAATCTGCGACATTAATTCACTTCTCAGACATTCAGAGTCCACATTTCAGGGACTAACAAAAACATAACTGAGGATACGTAGAGCTACTCTCTTTTATGTCTATTACATCCGAGGTGTCTCTTTCTCCACTTCCTGTAGGTTGTACAGGTAGCCCTTTTGAAGATTTTTGACAAAGCCACCTTCTTGGTCTTCTGACTTTCAAAATAAAGTCATATTCCTTGCCTCAAAAAAAAAAAAAAATTCTAGGATCCTCAATACAAAGAATATTAGAAATCCTCCATATTTACCTTTGAAATCTGTCCTCTAATCTTTTAAATGAATTAAGAGTATGTGTTAGTGTTACTACATATATAATTGAAAGAAATCTGAATGTGACCAAATTAAAAATAGGACAAACAAGCTTAAGACCCAGTCTATTACATTTACTTGATGATGTGACCATGGCAAATTACTTACCCTCTCTGCATTTCAGGTTCCTCAAATGTGAAAGGTGAAATCATCAATTTTATAGTTACTAAGTAGATAAAATGAAATCATATATGTATAGCACTGAGCACAGTACCTGACCTAGAAAACACCTAATAATTGGTTGTTACTGAAATGAAGAAATTACCCTGTAGTAATTCACTTCTCAGGCATTCAGAATCCACATCTCTGGGACTCATGAAAATACAACTGAGGACACGCACAGCTACTCTCTTCTATGTCTATTACATCTGAGGTGTCTCTTTCTCCACTTTCTGTAGGTTGTACAGGTAGCCCATTTGAAGATTTTCAACAGAGTAGGAAAGCTAGCTTATGAGGCAGGCATCTTCCATTCTCTAGTGAAGACTAGGGAACAAACTTAACTGGGACATATATATATAAATAAAGATATATCCTTACTAATCATCTTTGCCAAAATAAACTGTATTATTTCTTCCATAAAAATATTTTTCCATTGTAAAAAAACTCAGCTGAATAATGTACAGATCTTTCTCACAAAAGTTTAAACAGTGCTCTTAGGTCCACTTACATTGCACTGGTAAAAATGGCGGCCACCTGACATAGCTCTTTAATCCTAAATTTTAAATCGTTTAACAACCTTGTATATCCTACACATCAGTGACTGCAGCTAGGAACCATAATTTTTAAAAATGTCATTTAATGTTATCCTTTTTTAAAGATTCTTTTGATGTGGACCATTTTTAAAATTTGCTACAATAATGCTTTTATGTTTTGGTTTTTTGGCCACAAGGCTTGTAGGATCTTAGCTCTCTAACCAGGGATCGAACCTGCACATCCTATACTAGAAGACAAAGTCTTAACCACTGGGACTACCAGGAAAGTCCCAAGATTCTTCTTTTTAATTACGAAATTGTTAGTATAACCTAGTATAGTGGAAATTAAGATTGAATGTTTTGCAAAGTGTATTTTTATTAAAATGTGAACTTAAAAATGTTTTTTTTTTTATATATTTCTCCAGGAAGAGAATAAATCTTTAAAGGAACAGAGAAAACAGAATGACCTGTGTTTCCTAAAGATACTACTACAAAAGATAAAAACTTGTTGGAATAAAATTTTGAGGGGCATTAAAGAACATTGAAAATATGGAGTAGCAATATAAAACCTTGAGCTTTATTTGTATCCTCCAAGAACCTATCTGCTCATGCGATTTTCGAGGGCAGAATGCCTCCTGGAAGTTACTGAATGCATCTTGGTTAAAACAGATTACAGCAACTGAGAAATCCTTACTGTAGTACCAGAAGATGGACCTAAACAATGGAAACAAAATGCTGCAATCAACAAAACTATTTCACATGTATGAGGACATATATTAATTGGTATTAATTCTGAACAATTTAAGACAATCCATGTAAGGTATTAGTTGCAGTAATAGTTTTTAAATGTGTTTAAAATTTTCAGAAGATATATAAAAGCTATATAAATTCTGTGAAGTATATAAAGGTTATGAGGATTAAAAATTAACATTTCATTATTACCAAAATATATAGTTTTATGCCCATTATGCATCAGTATACTGCAATGAGAGTGGAAATTGTTGTCGTCTGTGCTGGAAATGTTTCAGAGTTACCGGTGAGATATGGATAAGGCCCATGAGAATGAGTCACATAAAGAAGCAGTAGCATAAAGGAGTCCAAGGTGATTGAAAGATATTAAGAGATGTAGTTAAACATGAATGTATAATACAGTGCCTTTGATAAATGATATTACAGATGTTTTAAAATTAAAGAATAGTTTCACAAAACAGAAAGTCACCTACTCTAAGGATGCTAAATCATAGCACTGGGTTACTTTTGTCACTTATGTGTAATAAAATTTGTCTACATGAGTTTGCAATTTGGGAAGTGTATTTTTAAGAGAATAATATATGTTGGCCTTTTAATTAATGGAATGTGTATATTTAATTTTGACACAATATCTGTATATAAAAATATTTTCATACAGTATTACAATTGCCTACTTTGGATAACATTTCTCCTTTGATAATAAATGACCTATGTATTAACACTGTCAGATTCATTTAATTAATCCCAACAATATTTTTTTTTTTGGTCATGCCATGTGGCTTATGGGATCTTAGTTCCCCCATGAAGGACTGAACCTGGGCTCCCTGCAGTGCAAGTGCAGAGTCCAAACCACTGGGTCACCAGAGAAGTCCTTCAAAATAATTTTTTAAGCCCAAGATTTTCAATACTGCACCATTATTTGATTTTTCACTTCCATTGAAATATAATCTTTAATCTTTTAACTATCAAGAATGTACATGAGACTGGGACCCCCAAACTAAGTAAGAATAGGAACACTACTTCCTGTTTTTGTCAGGGCCTGAAAACTAGCTTATGAGGCAGGCATCTTCCATTCTTAAAAGTGAGGCAGGCATCCTTCTAAGCTTAGATTTGCCAACAGTCTTCACTTACAAAGGGAATTAAAAACACTATTCTAGGCAGGCCAAGTGTTCTAAAATAGCCGCTGTGGTCTCATCATCACCTGCTTCAGAGCTGACTGACTTATTTAATCTACAGACAATGCTCAGGTGCCATCCTCAAAGTGTGGAGTAAGACCTTCCTCTCAGTTCGCGTCTGTCTTTCAGCTTCTCTTTCTCTTCTCTTTCTGTTGTGTCCCCAATTCACACAGTTTCCTCCTCACTGATGCAGACGGTTGTATCGAGTTGTGCACACTGTTGTCCAGAGTCACTGATTATCTCAGTAACGAGGCGGTGAGCCAACTAGGTTTTCTCTTTGGTTTTTTATTAATTCCAGAAAAGGGAGTTTACTAACACTTTTTGGGAGCAACTGATTCTTCACCAAGCTTTTCCCTCAGACAGACTTTTCAAAGAAGGCTATGTTTCCTTCCACCACAAAACAGGTCAACTATGTGGCACACCTCCACCCTGACGAACTGGTGCTGTTGGTAAACCATCAGCTATGTAGAGAGGACATTTTAAGTTTCTAAAGGGAAACTCTTAAAAGTGTTCTTCAAAGTATTTCCATGAAGGCTGTCTATAATGTTCCTAACAGGGTTGAGATTGTGACAAAATAAGGAGCCATTATTTAAAAATACTCCATTAAAAATTATTGAAATTTTCCTCCTTTTTAACTACTGACTCATTTTTATCATTTGTTTGTGATAGAATTGAATTGTAGAGAAAACTCACACCCCAAAATTCTTATTCAGCCTGGTGTGTCAAATTCATGAACAAAACCACCAGGCTTTTATGACTGTATTTCTCTTGTTTCCTAGCTACTGGCAAGGTAAGTAAAGACATGGCAGATTGGTTAGTAATGATCTTGGATATTACATTTTTTTATTCTTTCTATCCTCTAATTATATTTGTTTTATTTCAGTGGACACTGTCTTTCAGATATGTATGTGGATGCCTTAAATCAGCACTTTTTAAAGACTGTCACAAGAAACCCTCTATAGATTCGGAAAAAAAAAAACCAAAAACCTGAGTTCTGCGATCAGATAATTTTCTCTTGGAGATTCACAATTCACATGTTAAAAGCTCTGTAAATTCATAAAGTTTTTTTTAAGTTTAACATCAAGATAGCATTTCCAAAATTGATTACAGAACACTTTTATGTAAAAACCACTAACCTAGTACACTTAGAGGAATATTGCTTTATACAAAGAGACTTGGTTAAGAGTCTTTTAAAACAAGTTCTAAAGGAATTTGCTGAAGTAAGAGATATTCCTTTCAGGATTAAGGAAGAGCCACCCCGAGACGAAGAGCTACCCTGGGACCAAGGCCAGGGGCAGCTGCCCGGAGGAGCCACCCCGCGCCTGAGGCCAGGGGTGGCGGCCGGGAGAAGCAACCCAACCTCCAAGGAGTGGTGGCTGCACAGGCACAGGAGGGCCTAGAGGAGCTATCCCACATTGAATGTCAGGAAGGGCAGCGGTGAGGAGATACCCCTCGTCCAAGGTAAGAGGCAGTGGCTATGCTTTGCTGGAGCAGTCGTGAAGAGATACCCTGCGCCCAAGGTAAGAGAAACCCAAGTAAGATGGTAGGTGTTGCAAGAGGGCATCAGAGGGCAGACACACTGAAACCATACTCATAGAAAACTAGTCAGTCTAATCACACTTAGGACCACAGATTTGTCTAACTTAATGAAACTAAGCCATGCCCGCGGGGCAACCCAAGACGGGCAGGTCATGGTGGAGAGGTCAGACAGAATGTGGTCCACTGGAGATGGGAATGGCAAACCACTTCAGTATTCTTGCCTTGAGAACCCCATGAAAAGAAAGATGCTGGGAGGGATTGGGGGCAGGAGGAGAAGGGGACGACAGAGGATGACATGGCTGGATGGCATCACTGACTTGATGGACGTGAGTCTGACTGAACTCCGGGAGTTGGTGATGGACAAGGAGGCCTGGCGTGCTGCGATTCATGGGGTTGCAAAGAGTCGGACACGACTGAGCGACTGAACTGAACTGATCACAACTGGAAGTGTTTCTTCTCTTTAAGCCATCCTTTCATTTAGTCAGTTTAAGAAGGACATTTCATCAAATCTACTGTAAATTCTTCTGTGGAAACACACATCCTCTATTCTAATTCAGATGGTCTTTATGGTACTCTATCCATAAAATCTTCATGCTTTTAGTCATTATGGTCTTACTGCTTAGGAAGTTCTTCCAAATTCTATCAGCTGTAAATAAAAATCATGTTTTCCATGAAGGTAAAAATTTCTAAAATCTCACTTTTTAAAATTCTTCATTTAGCTTCAGCACAGTCCCAGTAGCTAAAATTCCACCACACTTTACTTTTTGAGGTATTATGAAAAAACAGGTATAATGTGTTTGCTTTTGTAAACTATCTATTGCTCCACTTCCACCATCACAAAATTTAGGCACATATTTCCAAGAGGGTTTGTCTCTCTACTGTTACTTAAAATCTTTGCACTAGATTAATACTAACAGTTATTAACAAATTTCTACATAGAACATTTCACTTCAGTTTCAAATTTGCTACTTTGAAGGCTATACAATGGAATATTTCTCAGGGATAAAATGGAACAAATTTGAGTCAGTTGAACTGAGGTGGACAAACCTAGACCCTGTTACACAGAGTGAAGTAAGTCCAAAAGAGAAAAACAAGTATTGTGTATTAATGCATATATATGGAATCTAGAAAAATGCTACCGATGAACCCATTTGCAGGGCAGGAATGGTGTCGCAGACGCAGAGATAGGACTTGAGGAAACAGAGGGGAAAGGGGAGGGTTGGAAGAATTGAGAAAACAGCATTGAAATTTATACATTACCATATGTGAATTGGGTTTCCTTGTGGCTGGGCTTCCCTTGTGGCTCAGCTGATAAAGAATCTGCCTGCAATGCGGGAGACCTGGGTTCAATCCCTAGATAGGGAAGATCCCCTGGAGAAGGGAAAGGCTACCCACTCCACTATTCTGGCCTGGAGAATTCCATGGACTATATAGTTCATGGGGTCACAAAGATTGGACGCGACTGAGGAACTTTCACTTTCACCTTCATATGTAAAATAGCTAGCTAGTGGGAAGTTACTGTGAAACCAAGGAGCTCAGCCTGGCGCTCTGTGAGAATTTAGAGGGTGTGCTGGGGGTGGGTTGGGAGGGAGGCTTAAAAGGAGGGGATATATGTATACTTATGGCTGATTCATATTGTTGTACAGCAGAAACCTATACAAAGCAATTATCCTCCAATTAAAAAAAATATTTTAAATGAAGGCTATTATAAATATAATCAAATACATTTTCTAAATATGTCAGCCATTCCCTGACATATCCACACCTGCTTTAAGAAAGTCTGTACCAGCCATGACTTCTGCTAAGTGTACTTAGCCGTGTGAAGTCATGCCTCTCAACCCAACCAATGGGGCCCTATAGGGCATCTGCCCAAAGTACAGTTAACTGAGAGACTAACGATCTGTGATAAATGTCACACAGCTTGAGAAAATGAACTAGTTTAGGTGCCCTGTTCCAGAAGTTTGAGCCACAATCTTAAATACATTTACCCAAAATAACACTGAAATAGAATGTTTTAAGGTTTTATTAAGTTGAGCACTGGCAAATTGAAGGAATGGGGGAACAAAGAAGTGCACAGTAGTGAGTGAAGGAGATACACAATTAGAGAATGGACAGATGAGTAAGAGAAGCATAGAGCCTAGCAGAGGGACCAATCCTTACAGCTTCCTCAGGACCTAAAGACATTCCAGTTCTAATCCACATGCTTCTTTCATTCATCTTCCATCCTTCTTTCATGGTGTCTTAGAAGGATCTCCTGTCCATTATACTTGAAGGTTATATTGAGATGATTTTACATGAATGAATGAGAAAATAGAACAAAAGGTAAGTTTATGAATATCAGGTACTATATTAGGAAGGGAAACTTAATGACTAGACCATCCAGGTATGACCTAAATCAAGTCCCTTATAATTATACAGTGAAAGTAACAAACAGATACAAAGGATTATATCTGGTAGAGTGCCTGGAGAACTATGGACAAAGGTTCATGACATTGTACAGGAGGCAGTGATCAAGACCATTCCTAAGAAAAAGAAATGCAAAAAGGCAAAATGGTTGTCAGAGGAGGCCTTACAAATAGCTGAGAAAAGAACAGAAGTGAAAGGCAAAGAAGAAAAAGAAAGATATACCCATATGAATGCAGAGTTCCAAAGAATACCAAGGAGAGAGAAGAAAGATTTCCTCAGTGATTAGTGCAAAAATACAGAGGAAAACAATAGAATGGGAAAGATTAGAGATTTCTTCAAGAAAATCAGAGATACCAAGGGAATATATCATGCAAAGATGGGCACAATTATGGACAGAAATGATATGGACTTAAAAGAAGCAGAAGATATTAAGAAGAGGTGGCAAGAATACACAGAAGAATTATGCAAAAAAGATCTTCATGACCCAGATAATCAAGATGGTGTGATCACTCACCTAGAGCCAGACATTCTGGAATGTGAAGTCAAGTGGGCCTTAGGAAGCATCACTATGCATAGAGCTAGTGGAGGTGATGGAATTCCAGTTGAGCTGTTTCAAATCCTGAAAGATGATGCTGTGAAAGTGCTGCACTCAGTATGCCAGCAAATTTGGAAAACTCAGCAGTGGCCAAAGGACTGGAAAAGGTCAGTTTTCATTCCAATCCCAAAGAAAGGCAATGCCAAAGATTACTAGAACTACCGCACAATTGCACTCATCTCACACACTAGCAAAGTAATGCTCAAAATTCTCCAAGCCAGGCTTCAACAGTACGTGAACCATGAACTTCCAGATTTCAAGCTGGATTTAGAAAAAGCAGAGGAACCAGAGATCAAATTGCCAACATCCACTGGATCATTCAAAAAGCAAGAGAGTTCCAGATGGTCCGACTCTTTGTGACCCCATGGACTGGAGCCTATCGGGCTCCTCCATCCATGGGATTTTCCAGGCAATAGTACTGAAGTGAGTTGCCATTTCCTTCTCCAAGAAAACCATCTACTTCTGCTCTATTGACTACACAAAAGCCTTTGGCTGTGTGGATCACAACAAACTGTGGAAAATTCTTAAAGAGATGGGAATACCAGACCACCTGAATTGCCTTCTGAGAAATCTGTTTGTAGGTCAAGAAGCAACAGTTAGAACTGGACATGGAAAATCAGACTGGCTCCAAATCAGGAAAGGAGTACATCAAGGCTACTACATTCTGTCAGACCTCTCCACCATGACCCACCCGTCTTGGGTTGCCCCGCAGGTATGGCTTGGTTTTATTGAGTTAGACAAGGCTGTGGTCCTAAGTGTGATAAGACTGACTAGTTTTCTTTGAGTATGGTTTCAGTGTGTCTGCCCTCTGATGCCCTCTTGCAACACCTACCATCTTACTTGGGTTTCCCTTACCTTGGGTGTGGAGTATCTCTTCACGGCTGCTCCAGCAAAGCACAGCCACTGCTCCTTACATTGGACGAGGGGTATCTCCTTACCGCCTCCGTTCCTGACCTTCAACATGGGATAGCTCCTCTAGGCCCTCCTGTGCCTGCGCAGCCACCACTACTCGGGTTGTTCCTCCCGGCCGCTGGCCCTGGCCTCGGGCGTGGGTGGCTCTTCCCAGGTGCCACCCCTGGCCTCTGGCTCAGGTTGGCTCCTCAGTGTCACCGCCCCTGGCCACGGGCGCAAGGTGGCCTCTCCAGGCTGCCCCAGACCTCGGATGCCAGGTGTCTCCTCCCGGCCGCCACTGGCCTCCAACGCGGGGTAGCTCCTCTCCGCCTCTGCTCCTGACCTTGGACGCGGGGTGTCTCCTCCTGGCCTCCACCCCTGACCTCAGATGCAGGGTAGCTCCCCCAGCCGCCACTGACCTCGGAAGCAGGGTAGCTCCTCTCGGCCACTGCCCCTGACCTTGGAGGCAGGGTAGCTCCTCTCGGCCATTCCTGCGCCCTGGTAGCCCAGCACTCTAGGCCACTGCCCCTGACCTCGGACGTGGGGTAGCTCCTCTCCGCCTGCGCCTAGTGAGCCAGCTCACAGCCACCTGCGTCTAGTGAGCCGGCTTGCAGCTAGTAGAGGTGATGGAATTCCAGTTGAGCTCTTTCAAATCCTGAAAGATGATGCTGTGAAAGTGCTGCACTCAATATGCCAGCAAATTTGGAAAACTCAGCAGTGGCCACAAGACTGAAAAAGGTCAGTTTTCATTCCAATTCCAAAGAAAAGCAATGCAAAAGAANGACTTGATGGATGTGAGTCTGAGTGAACTCCAGGAGATGGTGATGGACAGGGAGGCCTGGTGTGCCGCAATTCATGGGGTCGCAAAGAGTCGGACACGACTGAGCAACTGAACGGAACTGAACTGAACATCAAGGCTGCATACTGTCACCCTGCTTATTTAACTTATATGCAGAGTACATCATGAGAAATGCTAGGCCAGATGAAGCACAAGCTGGAATCAAGACTGCTGGGAGAAATACGGAGATGACACCACCCTTATGGCAGAAAGTGAAGAAGAACTAAAGAGCCTCTTGATGAAAGTGAAACAGTAGAGTGAAAAAGTTGGCTTAAAACTCAACATTCAGAGAACTAAGATCATAGCATCCAGTCCCATCACTTCATGGCAAATAAATGAGGAAAAAATGGAAACAGTGCCAGACTTTATTTTTGGGGGCTCCAAAATCACTGCCTATGGTGACTACTGACACGAAATTAAAAGACAGTTGTTCCTTGGAAGAAAAGCTATGATCAATCTAGACAGCATATGAAAAAGGAGAAACATTACTTTGATAACAAAGATTCATCTAGTCAAAGTTATGGTTTTTCCAGTAGTCATGTATGGATATGATAGTCGGCCTGTAAAGAAAGCTGAGCGCCAAAGAATTGATACTTCTAAACTGTGGTGTTGGAGAAGACTCTTGAGAGTCCCTTGGACTGCAAAGAGATCAAACCAGTCAATGCTAAAGGAAATCAACCCTAAATATTCATTGGAGGGACTCATGCTGAAGCTGAAACTCCAATACTTTGGCCACCCGATGCAAAGAACTGACTCACTAGAAAAGACCCTGATGCTGGGAAAGATTGAAGATGGAGCAAGACGGGGACGACAGAGGATAAGATGGTTGGATGGCATCACTGACTCAATGGACATGAGTTTGAGTGAGCTCGGCGAGTTGGTGATGGACAAGGAAGCCTGGCGTGCTGCAGTCCATGGGGTCACAAAGAGTCTAACATGACTAAGTGACTCAACTGCACTGAAACTTAATGATTAAACTTTGCCTCCCCAAGTAGGAGAAAATAGTTGAGTCAGTAAGGAAATCAGGCTTCAACTTTATAGAGAAGTCTTGCAAAATGAGGAAACTGCTTCTTCTGTGTTATACTCAGGTGGGGTTGGAAAGTTTCTGTTTGTTTCAACTGTAACTTGTATCAGGTAATTCTTTCCTGAAGGTCAAATGTTAAGGGAACTTAAAAAAAGTTTATGTGACATTTTAGGGTAGAATGTGTTACAACTTTACCTTTTATTTCTAATTAACTTAAGGGCTGTGTGTGCATGCTGTTGCTTCAATTGTGTCTGACTCTTTGCAACTCTGGACTGTAGCCCACCAGGCTCTTATGTCCTTGGGATTCTCCAGGCAAGACTACTGGAGTGGATTGCCACGCCCTTCTCCAGGGGATCATCTCAACCCAGGGATCGAACTCACATCTGCCTGTGTCTCTTGCACTGCAGGTGGATTCTTTACCCACTAAGCCACCGGGAAAACCCACAGAACACATATTCAGGGCCAAAGAACACATTCAGATTATACGTTTAAGCCAGATCACATCACTCCCTATTCCTGTAAATAAGCCAAAACCATTTTAGTGGCCTCCAAAGCATGAACAATCTGGAACTTTAAGTTTCTAATCTTCTGTTCTTTGTTCATACCATTCCACAGTTACAGGGGTCCTACCTTACAGCCTTTGTCCTTTTCTTATCTTCTGCATGATATCTCTTTTCTCTGCTGTCCACCTACATACTTCAATATATTAAATACTCATAACACAGAGCACTTAAACCCAGTAAACAATTTCAAAAAGTAAACAAAAAGAATAACCAATAAGGGCTCAGCCCTCTATATGTTGTATGCTCAAATGTCACTTTCTCATGCTATTATCCCTCAACCCCTACTTAAAACTGCGACCCACTTCCACTCTCCAACCAGTCTCATTCTAACCACTTCTTTCCCACTTTTTCTCCATAACACTCATCACATTCTAATGTAAAATATATTGATTTATCTTCTTTATTGTCAATCTTCATCCACTAGAATGTGAACTTCCAAAGGGCAGGGGCTTTTGACTGGTTGGTTCACTGCCCCTAGATCAGTGCCTGGTACATAAATAGAAGCTAAATATTTTAGGAATATATAACATGTACATATATCTAAAACTATATAAAAACTTCAGTGTCAGACATTTGTGGCAAAGATTTTACATACATTACTAGTAATCCTCAAATTGGGCCTGGCTGATGAATATAATTATATAAACTTAAAGTATATTTCTTAAAATTTAGTTTGTGATTACCTCACACCATAACTGGGATGAGGAAAGATGTCTTAACTCAATGTATTGAAGATTTCCTGCTGTAGAACATGGTTTTAAGCACTTTTCTCATTAGTATTGGCGTTGTAAAGGGGAAGCATAAAGTCATACTAAATTTTACCATTGAAAACAGTTTGAGTTCAAATAACAGATCCCAGCCTATTTAGTTTAAGGAAAAAAGAATTTATTAAGTTACTGGATAATTCACAGAAATTTCTGGAAGAGCCAGCTAATCAAGTTAGGCAGTTGTTCAGCCAGAAACAATGCCCAAATCATAATGAAAGACTACTTCAGTGGAGGACAGTCAGCTGAAGAGCCACCATGGGGACATGTGACTTTAAAATTAAAACAACTTTAAATCATTTAGCATTTGGACTTAGATCAGAAGCTCTGGGCTCTAGGGCTGCTGTCACAGATAGTGTATAAAAACACAAAAAGTAAGAAAGAATCCCAGTTACCTTTGAAAAAGCATCATTCAACACTCATATTTTAGTAACCCATTACCTTTAATCCATTTGATGTCATTTGACTTCTTCACATGAATCAGTGTGTTCTTCCTGCTTTTTCCCTTGGCATAGTCACTGGTTCAGAGTTGAAGAGTAACAGGTCGTATCTTGCAAAATGGGTGTCACTTCTTGATGCTGTCACAGTTCCCTTCAAAGCCCAGTGTGTCCCTACCATCCTCAAAACACATGCATACTACAGTGTCTGCTTCCTCACATTATTTGTTTCAGAATCTCAGTCTGTCCCATAGTTCCAAGGTTACATATCTACTCCGTACCTGCAAGAAAGGATGGAAAACTAAATTCTGGCTAAGATTTGGAGGTAGTAGAATTCATTAGAGAAAACTCACCAAACAGGGTTTTCAAAAGATGCTGGCCACAAACATGACAAATGACCCTTAGAGATAGTAAGAAAACTCAGATTTAAAATAGATAGAGACAATTTTTCACTACTAGATATGTTTTAAGCAGTGTTTAACTTCTAGTATTGTTCCAAGTTTAGTTAAATAAGCCCCTCCTCACATAACAGCTTTCTGGTAACTGCACCAGTGATAATCTTTCTAGTAACANGACCCTTAGAGATAGTAAGAAAACTCAGATTTAAAATAGATAGAGACAATTTTTCACTACTAGATATGTTTTAAGCAGTGTTTAACTTCTAGTATTGTTCCAAGTTTAGTTAAATAAGCCCCTCCTCACATAACAGCTTTCTGGTAACTGCACCAGTGATAATCTTTCTAGTAACACCAGAAGGAAAACCATAACACTGTTTATCAAAAACAAAGACCATGAGAATACAGTGCCTCACCAAGAACAGAGAGCTGATCTAGAACATATGTTGCTCATTCAAATGGTGCTTCGCTTTTGTCAATAGTAAGAGACTGGAAAACAAACTTTTAGGTTTAAATTTTCAAACTGTAATAGTTAATTGAATAGCAAGTTTTTAAAGGGAAATCACCCTTGAAGAATTAGTGTTCAAAATGAAGAATTTCTGATGCTTCCTGTGTGGTCCACATGAGTTTTTTTCCTTATTAGAACTCCTAAGTTTGGGAAGATTAGCAAAAATGGAAATATATTATTAAAACTTTTTGGTTCTGAAAGTATTCCTCTTGACTAAAATAACAAGAGGGAGAAATAAGATAACTTTGAAACATCTTTAAAGTTTTACAGTATAATAAGTAAACATATATATATGTGCCCCTCAAAGATCAAAAGCAGAAAGAAAAAAAAAAACCTCTAAAACATTTAGACCAAGTTTAATTCTTGTTTTAGCTCTATAAATCGAAAATTCATTTGCATTTCTCAGACTTGTCAAAATTCTTCAAGTCATAGGTGGTAAAACAGTTGAAGAGAGGGCTATATCAGAATATGAGTATTCAAGAAAATTCAAGAAAAATTATCTTAATTACACAGAGTTGACAGAAACCACTTTTAACAAAAGTATCACAGAAACTAGCTTAAATATATTATTAACAATTACTATTAATATAGGGCTATCAACTACATTTGTGAATGTCAGAAAACAAATGAAGAGGAGGTAGTGATTTTCTATAAATTATCAAATGTGAGTGATTCTGAAAAACATAAACCTCTTCAATTTTTAAAGATTAAAAAGTACTAAAGTATTATATATTAATTTAAAAACTGGCAATACAAAAAATATAAAGAATATGTAACATCATAACTACTTAAGAGTAGAAATAAACATAATATAAAGAGGACTATAAATGCTTTAAAAGCCTTTTTATCTGTCTCATCTTCTATATAACTGCAATTGTATTTTATACACATTCACTATTTTAGGCTAGATTTTTGTTCTAATAACAAAACATAACCTCACCATGCCATTAAAAATTATTTGAAAAATGCTTTATTAACTTACTATACTTTTATCACTAAAGATAATAGTATTATTAAATGTGTTCTGCATAAATATTTTTCTTCAGATTATTTCTTCAAGAAGAAATACGTTTTAGGAATAAAATTACTGGATTATAAGACATGCGTATTTTAAAGGCTTTTAAAGTAAATTTAGTCAACTTCTTCAAAAAGTATCATAAATTTGTATCTCCACCATCAGTGGATAAGGGTATTCATCTTAATGCCCCAGGCAGTCTTCAAGTGTATTATAATTTAAGATTTTAAGACTGGTGATTCAATGAATGAAAATCAGTATTTCATTGTCAAGTATACTCACCACTACTGGCAGCCTCCTATCCATAGTTGCGAATTCAAAACAGGCATAGAAATGGAGGCTTTGAGCAGAGAGACATGAAGAAAAAAAAAACAAAAACAGAACAGTGAAAGTGAAGAGTTCTGTTTGGTAAGACTGAACAGTTGCAATTATCAGTAACTTTTACTCAATGATGATTTGTCCTCAGTCCTCAGGACAATCCAAATAGTTCACTTTTCACAGCTCTGACAGCTCCCAAGGAAATGGCAACCCACTCCAGTATTCTTGCCTGGAGAATCCCATGGAGGGAGGAGCCTGGTAGGCTACAGTCCATGGGGTCGCAAAGAGTCAGACACGACTGAGTGACTGAGCGACTTCACTTCACTTCACCATATACATATTCATTAGGACTGATGCTGAAGCTCCAATCCTCTAGCCACCTGATGCGAAGAGCTGACTCATTAGAAAAGATCCTGATGTTGGGAAAGACTGAAGGCAGGAGAAGGGGACGACAGAGGGCGAGATGGCTGGATGGCATCACTGACTCAATGCACTTAAGTTTGAGCAAGCTCCAGGAGATGGTGAAGGACAGGGAAGCCTGGCATGCTGCAGTCTATGGGGTCATAAAGAGTCAGACACCACTGAGCAACTGAATCACCACCATACACATAGGGCTTCCCAGGCAGCACTAGTGGTAAAGAAGCTGCCTGCCAATGCAGGAGATGTAAGAGACTCAGGTTAGATCCCTGGATCAAGAAGATCCCCTGGAGGAGGAAACGGTGACCCACTCCAGGATTCCTGTTGGGATAATCCCAGGGATAGAGAAGCCTAGCAGGCTACAAAGGGGTCACAGAGTCAGACACGACTGAAATGACTTAGCATGCACACTCATCATTCACATACCCTCTCCACTATTTCTCCCCACTGAAAGGTAGTGCAGCTCTTTATATTCCAGCAAGTTTTCTCCTAAGCACTGGGACAAGAAGAAAAAAAATAGGAAATGGTGAACTATATGACTTGTGATAAGAAGCTTCAACACTTACAAAGCATTTTGTTGGTATTTTTATAATTAAGTTCTGTTAAATTCTTTCACAACATTGTAAGTCAACTATACTTCAATTAAAAATCCTTTGTTTTGTCCTAAACTGTATCTGTTTATATAATGACTTCTCTAAATAAATTAGCAACTATAGGACAGGGACTAAATCACACCTTACGTATAACTCTTGATTCCCACCATTTCATAGAATGAAGAACACAAAAAGCATTCTTTAAAATGTTTATAAAGTTTTAGCTTTGTGAATCTAATATGATTTGGTCTAAGCACTTATTTAGCTCCTATATAAATTGATCTCACTCGCATTCATTAGATAAGGTTAGCAGATTGAAGGAAAAAAACCCACCTTAAAGATTATAACTTTAAGCTTCCCTGTCCTAAGATGAAATGCTAAAGTAATAGTATAAGAATTATATGGTAATGTGCATGAGTAATACGTTTGAGAAGCATAATTTTCTAACAAAATTATGGGAGGTGTTAATATGAAAGATTTTATCAAATATTGCCTGGCTGGTAGCTAAACTATGTTTAAGAACAAAAAACACATGGGCTATTAAAATCAGAGCAAAATATATAACAAAAAACTACATCTTATAAACTTCTGTCATTTCATGTCATCAAAAAAAAAATACTTATTAGTTGTTCTTGTTGTTCAGTCGCTAAGTCTGTCCAACTCTCTGTGACCCCATGGACAGCAGCACACCAGCTCACCTGTCCTTCACCAAATCCCAGAGCTTGCTCAAACTCATGTACACTGAGTTGGTGATACCATCCAACCATCTCATTCTCTGTCATCCCCTTCTCCTGTCTTCAGTCTTTCTCAGCATCTTATTCCCAAGAGGCCATTTCCCAGGCAAGAGTACTGGAGTGGGGTGCCATTGCCTTCTCCGTTACTAGAGGATAGCAATCTTGAATTATCCAAAAGCACCCTCTAGTGGCAAAAACGTAATTCACACATAAAAGAGAAGTATAGAAATAAATGACTATTATGACAATATTTAACTAAAATTCTAAATGAAAATAAAAATGAATATGGCTATTGTAAACTTTGTTTCAATGATTCTCCACTACTATGTTCAACAGAACAATCGTTGGACAAATCAATCTATTTTCAGTACTAAAAATACACTTAACCATTTTAAAATTAAAAATATACTTAACATATAAAATACATATATGTGCAATGCTAATAGAGACATAAGAGCCCTGCTGACCTTCTGTAGCTATGTACGTATTCTATTATTTTTCATTCCCTGAGCTTCTACTCCCGGTAGAAAGTATCTACCTCGAGCTTAAGGAAAACTGAGTACAAATTAAACATGTCTAATATTTTCACTACAGACAGCTATAGTTTAAAGCTTTAAATATGATGATCTAATTAAGTATTCATCACAAATACTTTTTGCCACTGAACTGTATATTACATAATTAGAAATGCTCATGTTTCCTTATTAACCTGATTTCTCTAATGTTTTCAAATGTTAAATTTTATCACCTAAAAAGAGAATTTCTATGCCTTAAAAATCTTGTGAAGAAACAGATTTATAATGCTTTGAAGTTATAAAACACTTCAAAATAAAACAGTGGTAACTCCTTTTAAAAGCTGACAGCAGATTAAAAAACTGCCAGTGAAAACTCTTTCTCATTAAAAAAGTCTGTAATTTACTTTGAATATTTTCTTATTATTTCAGTACACTGCTATCTTTCTACCTGTGTCAGGAAAAACGATACGACATCAATGAAAACAAACTGGCAATTTTTTGCTTCATGTCTTTATTGAATAGGTTCAAAAATGAAAACACTATTTGTAATTTAAAAAAAAACAGAGTGAACAAGAGACAACAGCAGCCATACTACTCTTACTTTTCCAAGCTAATAACTTTCAGAATATTACATAAGCAATTTTTACAGTTTTAATTTAAGTTTAAACCATCTTTTCATTCTACCACACTGGAAAATACTTGTAAAAATAAATAAAAATAAAATAAATGATGCATAGATCTAGGAAAATTTCTTAAAAGTGAACTATTGCACAACAAATCAACATGAAAATAATATATGCAATATAAAAATGCATTTAAATACACTGCATCGATCGATATGTTTCATAATTCATTAATATATTTCACCTACTTACTGTTTATAACAATCTCTGGGTTTTGGAATTAGATTATTTCTTACCAACTCATTTCCATATAGTACATTATAACATTAATTGCTATAGTAAAATTCAGTGAGAAACCAACATGTGCCACTTTGTTTAAGATCATTTACCTATCCCTTCCTTGAGTGGACAAAAATTATGTGATCTTTAAAAATATACTTGGAAGAAATAGTGCTCAATTCTAGATAAAGCAAGAGTTTAAAGTTCTTTCTTTATATGGTTTCTAATAATTAGAACAGAAGAACATAAACAATTGAAATGGAACTCTAATATGTACATTATTCTCCTAAATTTATTAAAGCTTATTCTAGTTGATGGAATAAGCTGTAATATAGTTTTTTTGACCTTCTGGCCAATATGACTCAATAAAGGCAACCAGAAAAAAATGATTGAAAGTCAGGAAAGGAATTATAATGTAAATCATAAATTTCCATTACCACTAAGTTATCCTCTGCCCAAATGAAAAACACAAACAAGACAAAACAAAAAAACTAATGAATAAAATTATAAAGTTAAGTATAAATGAATTTCAGAGAAAGCTATAAGCCACAAATTTCTACCCTGATGCTCACAATTGATCAGAATCATAAACAAGAAGTTAGAAATTGCCTATAAATGATTTGCTTGTACCTTTATAATAAGATCAAGGTTTGTTAGGTTTGATTCAACAGAAATAACTACTGAATTACTAAATTTGGCTGCACAAGAAACAAAAGGAATATACTAGTAAATACAATATTACACTGAAATTGACATTGATTAAAAGCTGTATTTTAGTCAAAGTAAAGGTGAAAGTATAATTACATTTTTGTGAATGTTTAATTACATAATAAGCAGCTATCCATTAAAGCAATGCATTTTCAGAGGCTTATTATTGTGAAGTAAATGGTGCTTCAGCACGAAACACTGGAAGAAAAACATGAGTAGGAAAAATTAAATATTAACATTCTCTTAACCTACCCATAATACATATAACTATACTTTGAGTGACTAAAATTCAATTCTTTTTACCTTCATGCCCTGCACTAACGATTAATTATCGAAGTTAATTGTTTATTAGGTGAGATGATCTGTTTTAAAATCCATTAATTTCTTCTAAATTCAAATACATAGATATAAATCCAAGATTTTGCAAGGAACTTTGTACACCTTCTATTAAATAATTAACTTGCAAACTTTGCAAAAATGAAGTAGCAAACTACTCTTCAGACATGAGATAATGGGGGAAAAAGGACAAAAGTGAAATCTGAAGACGATCAGAAGTAGAAAGAATGTATGGTAAACTAATACACACTGAGCAAAAACAAGAAATCATTCAGTTATAACTAGAAAAAGAAACAGCTGTATTTTCAGCTTTGTGTCTCTGAAAAGGGAACTGCATAATTATGTTTTAAAGAATTGAATAAAAACCTCCATAGAATCAATAATGCACTGAGTAAAGAGCAACATACGCAATAGGGGTTTTTCCCTCTTTTTAAAAAATATTTATAAAATTAATTATTAAAGAGCTCTACAGGAAAACAACACAACTAATTGTAACTAAAATATTCTCTCAGTTTCAAAAGTTCAACCACTCCATCCTACAACTATACTACCTGAAAATAGGTCAATAATAAAAATCTTTATTCTGATGTTCTGCTCAAAGTAGTGATAATCTGAAAACTTAGAGCGCTAAGCACTAATGCTAGATTGTCTGTGGAAGTATAATAATGTACTTTAACAACAGAAAAGGAATACTAAGTTAAATGATTCCACCTAAAGTTATTTTCTGACTGATAAGTAGGTATGTCCTTAAATGGCACAGCTTAGGTTACCAGGTATTTATTATATACAGTATATGTACACTTACATATATACACACACATTACACAGCCAAAAATTATGCTCCAAAAACTGTTGAAAAAAAGAATTTTGAGTAATTTTAGCACAAAATCACTTGAGGAAGTGCTCTAGATGTCCAAGCAGCAATAATCATAAAATTCAGGACTTAGCTTTTTCTTTTTTTTTTTTTNCAGTGAGAAACCAACATGTGCCACTTTGTTTAAGATCATTTACCTATCCCTTCCTTGAGTGGACAAAAATTATGTGATCTTTAAAAATATACTTGGAAGAAATAGTGCTCAATTCTAGATAAAGCAAGAGTTTAAAGTTCTTTCTTTATATGGTTTCTAATAATTAGAACAGAAGAACATAAACAATTGAAATGGAACTCTAATATGTACATTATTCTCCTAAATTTATTAAAGCTTATTCTAGTTGATGGAATAAGCTGTAATATAGTTTTTTTGACCTTCTGGCCAATATGACTCAATAAAGGCAACCAGAAAAAAATGATTGAAAGTCAGGAAAGGAATTATAATGTAAATCATAAATTTCCATTACCACTAAGTTATCCTCTGCCCAAATGAAAAACACAAACAAGACAAAACAAAAAAACTAATGAATAAAATTATAAAGTTAAGTATAAATGAATTTCAGAGAAAGCTATAAGCCACAAATTTCTACCCTGATGCTCACAATTGATCAGAATCATAAACAAGAAGTTAGAAATTGCCTATAAATGATTTGCTTGTACCTTTATAATAAGATCAAGGTTTGTTAGGTTTGATTCAACAGAAATAACTACTGAATTACTAAATTTGGCTGCACAAGAAACAAAAGGAATATACTAGTAAATACAATATTACACTGAAATTGACATTGATTAAAAGCTGTATTTTAGTCAAAGTAAAGGTGAAAGTATAATTACATTTTTGTGAATGTTTAATTACATAATAAGCAGCTATCCATTAAAGCAATGCATTTTCAGAGGCTTATTATTGTGAAGTAAATGGTGCTTCAGCACGAAACACTGGAAGAAAAACATGAGTAGGAAAAATTAAATATTAACATTCTCTTAACCTACCCATAATACATATAACTATACTTTGAGTGACTAAAATTCAATTCTTTTTACCTTCATGCCCTGCACTAACGATTAATTATCGAAGTTAATTGTTTATTAGGTGAGATGATCTGTTTTAAAATCCATTAATTTCTTCTAAATTCAAATACATAGATATAAATCCAAGATTTTGCAAGGAACTTTGTACACCTTCTATTAAATAATTAACTTGCAAACTTTGCAAAAATGAAGTAGCAAACTACTCTTCAGACATGAGATAATGGGGGAAAAAGGACAAAAGTGAAATCTGAAGACGATCAGAAGTAGAAAGAATGTATGGTAAACTAATACACACTGAGCAAAAACAAGAAATCATTCAGTTATAACTAGAAAAAGAAACAGCTGTATTTTCAGCTTTGTGTCTCTGAAAAGGGAACTGCATAATTATGTTTTAAAGAATTGAATAAAAACCTCCATAGAATCAATAATGCACTGAGTAAAGAGCAACATACGCAATAGGGGTTTTTCCCTCTTTTTAAAAAATATTTATAAAATTAATTATTAAAGAGCTCTACAGGAAAACAACACAACTAATTGTAACTAAAATATTCTCTCAGTTTCAAAAGTTCAACCACTCCATCCTACAATGATACTACCTGAAAATAGGTCAATAATAAAAATCTTTATTCTGATGTTCTGCTCAAAGTAGTGATAATCTGAAAACTTAGAGCGCTAAGCACTAATGCTAGATTGTCTGTGGAAGTATAATAATGTACTTTAACAACAGAAAAGGAATACTAAGTTAAATGATTCCACCTAAAGTTATTTTCTGACTGATAAGTAGGTATGTCCTTAAATGGCACAGCTTAGGTTACCAGGTATTTATTATATACAGTATATGTACACTTACATATATACACACACATTACACAGCCAAAGAATTATGCTCCAAAAACTGTTGAAAAAAAGAATTTTGAGTAATTTTAGCACAAAATCACTTGAGGAAGTGCTCTAGATGTCCAAGCAGCAATAATCATAAAATTCAGGACTTAGCTTTTTCTTTTTTTTTTTTTGATTCTGTTCACAGAACCATTCTTCGAACGCCACATTCACAGCAGAACTTTGCCCATTCTACAGGGTATTTAGTCCCACATTCATGGCAGAATTTTGGTAAGTGTCCCGTTGAATTTCCTTCAATGCCTTTAGTGTTTCCACCATTAAATGAAGAAATGTAGTCTCCATCTGGCCTGGAGAGGTACAGAGAGAAAGTAGAAACACAAAGTTCATGACAGTAACTTTCAATCTGTAAGCCTTGGGAAACAAAAAATAATACTATTAAGTATAACTAAAAGCTTCTTAATCTCATCATTAATGCTCTTGAAGGACTGATGCTTTCGAACCGTGGTGCTAGAGAAGCCTATTGAGAGTCCCTTGGGCAGCAAGGAGATCAAACCAGTCAATCCTAAAGGAAATCAACCCTGAATATTCATTTGAAGGATTGATGCTGAAGCTCCAATACTTCGGCCGCCTGATGAGAAGAGCTGACTCACTGGAAAAGACCCTGATGCTGGGAAAGACTGAGGGTAGAAGGAAAAAGGTGCAAAAGAGGATGAGATGTTCGGATGGCATCAACTCAATGGACATGAGTTTGAGCAAACTCCAGGAGAAACTAAAGGACAGGGAAGTCTGGTGAGTTGCAGTGAATGGGGTCACAAAGAGGGGACATGACTGAGCAGCTGAACTGAACTTTTCCCTCTTGTATTGAGTTGTTTGGTTCTCCTGTAAAGATCTCTAATCTTTCTGTGATAATACACTGTCACTGTTAATGACTTTATATACTTCAACCTGACTTCTTTTATAAATAATGTCAGGAGAATTTCAGTATCTTAAGTCTTGGGCACATGTGTTTATTTTCTGCTGCCACTCATGACTGATTCCCTGTTTCCCTGTATGGCCTGCAAGCTCATGTGTGTTCACCTGTGAGAATCAGGAGGCCTGGGTTAACAGCACTTCACAAGATAGTTCTTTCTGCTTTTGCTTTTCTAAGTTCCAAGGAAGCCCTTAAACCAAGAGTATCCAAGTTAAGAATTTATTAGAATATGCAGATGTTTTACTTTTAAACCTTAAACTCATATGAAGGCTCACCTATAGTAAAGAACTATCAGTAGGAATTCACATCTCTCTGAGCCATGGCTAAGACAAGACAAGTATCCTTGGACTCTCTTATTTCTGATTTTTTTTTCCCCTAGTCTAGCTTTCACTCAAGAGATAACCCTCTGAATACTGTGAGAGAAGGGTTAACACAACCTTTCTCCTCTTCTGTGGACACAGTTGACCTTGGGATAACTTCTCAGCTCTGTTTAATAAAAACCCAACAGAGGTGAAATGCCAGCTATGTTTCTAAGCAACAGTGTTTGCAAGCAGTTCACTGAAAGCAGACATATCCCTCAGGATAACCTGGAAGCTATGTCTATGAAACTGTTATTATGAGATGCCAATTCCTTTTGGGAAAAAGCACTTCTACTTAAACTGACCCTATACCCACCTATGAGATCTTATTCTCTTATACCTGAGCTGTCAGTTGGATAGCTGAGGAAGACAAGCTTCAGGAATGCTGCCAAGCCTCCCATGGAAGAGAAAACACCCGACACTGCCCTGCTATCCTCTCATATTTCTGAAAACAATCCCAGTGGTGAATGTAATGTACAGTCATATAAGTGCCTCTGGCTGAGTCTAAGAAGAATCTTTGCTGAACCTCTCAAGAATCCTGGCTTAGAGCAAGAGGCATGGCAGGAAAGGTGAGGAAAAGTTGTTTTTAACACTATTTTGTACAAGTACCAGAAGTCAATTCCTCTCTCCCCGAATTGCTTCAAAACCCAAGTCTCTATATAGTGAAGATCAATGAAAATCTCAAAAGTAGCTGCAGTGTCACAGTTAATTTACCAAATTGATCTCTAACCTTCTTCGTATTTTTTTCTTTAGAAATTTCCTTTCTTTGTTGAGAGCTAAACTATACATTCAGAAATACATATATTTTCTCTTTTATCCAGTATTTCCAGGTATTCTATTTGGAAGGGTTGTCCAGGAAATGTAGTCTATCAGACTTTCAGAAAAATAAATCTCTGAGAATTTTCCATCTGTTTTGGTTATAAGTATTTTTGTCTAGGATGGAGGTTGAGTATTCAGGTGAGTAAGGCTCAGGGCTTCCTATCAGATATAAAGCTCTTAAAAAAAAAAAAAAAGAATATCCCAAACATTTTTTAATGTGATTTTTTCTCCTGCCTGTTAACACTCTGTCTACTTCTTTGGAAAGATAAAATTATTCATTTATTCAAGCATATGTATTTATTAAGTTTTCCATTTTGTAACAGAACGTTAATCTTGTACTCAGCACTGATTCAAAGCACATGGTTCCACACATACAGATCACAGTACAACCACAATCCAGGACTCTAAGAAACAGAAGTTCACTTCCTTATATGAATTGAAAATATGTATCAAAGCCTCAGGTGAAACAAACAATATTTACTAAAGAATCTAGCTGAAAAGACAACAACTTATCAATTCCTCTATGGTTCTCCTCTTAAGCACAAGCATCACCCTTAAAACTTTCTAAAAGGCAGACACCCAGACCCCACTCTCCATCTGGGAGAGACTTCCACATGTTTGGTTTTGGACAGCTCGATGGATGCTTCTTCTAATGGACAAAACCAGGAGGGAGAGCTAGCATCTTAGATACTTAAAAATCTATTCCTGGATTAAAAATGAATAATGAATGTCTGTACATATTATATACTTATAACAAAAGCAGACAATATATATAGTTTCATATAACACAACCAATCACATTCAGTAGTATGTTAATTAATAAGTTAACCACTAAATCACACAGCGCTTCTATATGAGAAATCAGAGCAGAACTTTTAAGATCCCAGGACTAGTTGTACTTTCTCAGAAAAAGAGATTTATTTTTCTGTTTCAGACAACAAGAATCATTTAACTGTTCTTCTATTTTCCTGTACTTTGACTACTACAACAAAGTTTATACGCCACTTTGTGGCCCAGGGCTGGCCTATCTACAGGTCTCACTGCACAAACTTTGTAAACTAATTCTACTCTTTTTCCACTTGATCTTTTAATTCTCATCTTTCCTTTTCCTATTTTTCTTTAATTTAAAAAACAATATTGTATTTCACTATACATTTCTGTACCTTTCCTTAAAACTTTATGGAATAAGTTGGCATACATATGAAAAATAAAATATTTATAACTGGAATGATTTCATTATACGTTGAAAAACAGCCAATGTCAAAGCTGTGCAAATATTGTGACATATTAGAAAGGGATGTACATGGATAATCACAATCTCAGAGGAATTTAAATGTACTAATATGCTGCTGAAAACTATAATAGCAGTAGTGTAAAAAGTCTATTATTCAATTTGAAGAGGTAAAAATAACCATGCTGCAGTTAAAATTAAGACACAAAAAACACAAATTGATCCAGTGGTACTGAACAAACTGTATTTGAGTATTTACCATAAAAATTACATCTAAATAGTATTTTCTTATACCTTGTAGATGTACAAGGTATAAGAAAATACTATTTACACTCAAAACTAGGTCTTTATTGTATAACATTAAAGTCAATTAAATCACACAGGAAAAATTATATTTTCTATTAATAACCTGATAGAAATTTTTTATGTGGTCTTTGGAAAGCAATAAATATCTATTTTTATTTTAGTTATTACAATATCAGAGCTAAACATACCTGGCCATGTAGCTATCACTATATGTTTTTCTTTTGCTTGTAAGCACACCTGAGGCAGGATTTCGGGCCAAACTAGGTGGCGTGGAATTTCGAGGTTTGATGTTAGTCCTAGAAGACAGAAAGAGATGGCATGATGAAAGAAAACTACTGAATAGTAAGCATTTCTTTCACAAATTGCTTATCAGAATGATTAGAAAAATAATTAGAAGCTATAGAGAAGTAAACTCAAAGGATTAAAATCCAAATAATTATTTCACGTCTGAAATCCTTAATACGAAGTATAAGCCAAAACATTTTACATTGACTAAGATTATCTTGATGGTACATAAAACAATTTAAAAATGTGTCTATATATTCTTGTCATGAAATTTATAAGTTAACACTTCAAATTTTTTAAAGTTTAAATCTACAGTCCCCTCAAACTAGAGATAAGTCTTGTTGAGTGCCTAGAGTTAAATAATAATGTTAGCTGTATAAGATGTGGTTAAAAATTTTGTTAACCATTTTTAAAGAATAATATTCCATTTATGAAAACCTGTTTTTAGAAAAAGCAACTAGAATGAATCGGTTAATATACTCTTGCCTCTAAAGATTTTAATTTCACCAACTATACAACCTAGGCTGTCTGTTACCAGTAAAGTGGCTGAACATACCTTTTTGAAAATTCCGGAATCAGAGAAGGTAAAAATGGTAAAATGTATAGGCTTTGGAATTTAGATGAATCTGGATTCAGATCCCAACTGCCACTGAACAACTCTGGGTCTGGCAATCTGAGTCCATGCTCCCTCATGTATAACATGTGACCATCATCACTTATAGGAAGTCAGATATATAAAATGTAATTGATACTACATTTAGTATAGCGGAGGGTGATGATGGTATTACTACTGTTAGTATTGCTACTACAAGTTAACACTTACATTAACAGTGCTTACTGCATTTGATGTAGCTGCATTTTTTTTTTCCTAGCCACACCTCACAGCATGAGGGATCTTAGTTCTCCAACCAGGGATCGAATCCATGCCCCCTATCATGGAAGTGCAGAGTCCTAACCACTGGACACGAGGGAATTCCTGTAGCTACATTTCTAATCACCTTCATATAAAATTTATTTAATCCTCATAATAATCCTATGAAGCAGTAAGGATTACTAATTCCATCTTGCAAAGGAGGCAACTGAGGCAAAGAGTGAAAGTGAAGTTGCTCAGTTGTGTCTGACTCTTTCCCACCCCATGGACTGTAGCCTACCAGGCTCCTCCATCTATAGCATTTTCCAGGCAAGAATACTGGAGTGGGTTGTAATTTCACCCAGGTAACAGGTAAGTCACTGCAGAACTAGGTGTAAAATGGTCATTAGTGTTATTTCCCTCTCTCTCCTTAGAAATTTAGTCAAATCTTTTCATTTCAGAGATAAGCAATATTGTGTCACATGATCAAGCAGAATCCTCTTTAAAAAAATGCCTTTGTATATTTTAAGTTCTCAAACTCTAGCGGAAATTCTTCCTTCTCTACTTACATAGCAAAGTTGGAGAGAGTCTCTCCCAAAATTTTAAACAGTTGTCTCCAAAATACATGCAAGGAGTAAACAAAATCTATTATTTTCCAAATGCTCATTACATGCCAGATATGACACCAGGTACTAAACATACTTCCCTTTCTTTAATCTTCACAAAAATCTCTGAAGATATTATTCCCGTTTTAAAGTTGAAAAAACTCATAGTCACAGAGATTAAGTGCAAAGCTATTACATGGCCGGGCTTCCCTGATAGCTCAGTTGGTAAAAAATCTGCCTGCAATGCAGGAGACCCCAGTTTGATTCCTGGGTCAGGAACATCCCCTTAAGAAGAGATAGGCTACCCACTCTAGTATTCTTGGGGGCTTCCCTTGTGGCTCAGTTGGTAAAGAATCCTCCTGCAATGCTGGAAACCTGGGTTTGATTCCTGCATTGGAAAGATCCTCTAGAGAAGGGAAAGGCAACCCACTTCAGTATTCTGGCCTGGAGAATTCCATGGACTACAGTCCGTGGCGTCGCAGGAGTTGGACAGGACTGAGCAGCTTTCACTCATATTACATGGCCAGAGTGTTTGCATTTGCATTTATGTGGGTCTCATTCCAAATCTTATATTCAATATGCAATGATATCATTCAAAGGGAGGCAACTTTGAATACTTAACTATTTTTGACAAGAATCATCCTGGTGCATGGATGGGTTACCCTGAACCTCTTCAAATGGCCTTCAAACGCTCACTCCAAGTCCACTCATGAGGTGTATGCTACTCTACTTTCACATGGCCCCTCTAGGGATGTTGCAGAACTATCACATGCCTTTTTAGGAATTCAGTCTCTGAAAACTCCCTGCCAAATCGTGGCAATTCCTCCAAGTGAGAGTCACAGAGGAACAGAATGGACAGGGTGTTTTGGTTTTTTTGGCTCATGAACAAAAACTTGTTAGAAATACTATCACCTTCATATAATGTACATATGAGATATATAGACAGAACAAGCATACCCATGCATATACACATACAACTTCATATCAGTAGTTAAATAATTAAAAAATAATAAAATATAAGTTATCAACAACAACTGCCATTATTCAATGCCTATTGTGTATTTTTAGTAACATCTATAAGGTAGAACTGGAATGCCAAGAACCATTTTGATCAGTACTTACAACATGTTACTCCAGTCTCACATCGTCAACACATTTTTCTTCCCGGTCAGAGACTGAAAGTGCTACCTTATTATGTGTCCATTGATACAATCTGCCTGCTACAGTTCAAGCCAATAATAAAAGAAGGTCTAACTTTGCAACTGCACTTCCTCTACCCCACTGCTAATCACTGTTTCTCTGAGATCTGCTTTGGAGAGTACAGACATCAGGAATAGTGCAAAGAAAAAAAGCTCAGTGCACAAATTCTTCCTTCTAGAATTTATCGCTGTCTACTTAAAAACAACACATGATGGCTGTTAATGACACAGACTTTTCCCATCTTTTTTTAAATTATATATCTAGCTAAATGTATTATTATTTATGGATAAGTGACTGTTGTGGTAGACTTTGGTTTAAAAGTTAATTAGGTGAGCTCTATTAAGTAATTTAACTTATGAGACCCTCAGTTCATCATTTTAAGATGAGAGGGCAAGACCTGCTTTGGAGGCACAAACTTGTAAGCTTTGAAGACTTGTGCAGAGAGTTCCAAGACTGCCACTGCCCTTGCTTCTCCTCTCAGTCTGCGAGGCCAGTGCAGAGAAGGGAATGTGTTTACTCCCCTGTGTTATGTGGAATTTGTAACCATCTAACACAAAGACTGAGGATCCCTGGATTGAATGTTTTCTAAGATCTTTTTCCTGCTTTTTTATAATAATTTATCATCTACTTAAATAAAAGATATTCTAGCAATTTTATATTTATATCATATATAATATTCTCTATATACTTTTAAAAAATATTACTCCTAAAAAAGTTTCATAAAAATAACAATTATAAGGTGACTCATTTCAACCCTCTGAAAATTAAAATTTAAAATTTAAATGTAAATTTTATTCAATGAATGCTCTAAAAATAGACATAGAATAGAAATGCTCATCAAAATCAAAGTGTTATAAATCCTAGAAGATTATTCAGCACTTCTTGGCTTAAAAATGATTAAAATAAAAAATTTTAAGTATAGGAATGTACAAATTTATAGCATTTCAATATATAAAGCCTTTAAGGAAATAGCTGAAAAACATTATCCAAACTGAGTTACAAATACTTACTTGTAAATGGGTAATAACTCATGTCTTTTGATGGCACTGTCTGATTTTGTATCACTCTCATACAACCTTTGCACATGTCTTCCAGTTCGAAGTGGAGGGCCTAACTTGTCCATCTTACTATTAAAATATATAAAGGTGTACCCATAAGGAGAATGCTACTGTTTCTTTATATTAAAAAAAAAAAATTAAGACATTGTGATTCATCAGAAATCCATCCCTCAAGCTCTTTCATAATTATCTGACTGCCAGGGTAAGGACTAATGTCAAAAAGAATCCTCGGATAGTTCATACAATATCCATTATTAAATATGAAAATTCTGACTACACAGGCCACTCTGCCAGTTTTGACAAACATACTAACATAATCCACGTTTACACATAGCAGGGCAACGGAATCAATTAAAAAAAAAAAACTTAAGAAGGACAACAACTGTTTAAAATTTGTGAAGCTAGCAGTGAACTGGAAGTTATTATTCTGGTAAATAAATACAGATAGGATGCCTGTTCTTATGGAGCTCACAAATAATCTAACTGTCCCCTTCCCTGAATTCACAGAACTTTCCTATTTCTGAAGTTTATCCAAAGAAACATTAGGCAGGATCCTCTGAAAACACAGATGGCAATTCTAAAAACTACATGGAAAAATTAAAAGTGGCTATGCCGTCTGAAGCTAATATTTTTTTCAATTTATGTATTTTAATTGGAGGCTAATTACTTTACAACATTGTATTGGTTTTGCCATACATCAACATGCATCCGCCACGAGTATATACGTGTTCCCCATCCTGAACCCCCGTTCCACCTCCCTCCCCATACTATCCCTCTGGGGAAGCTAATATTTTTAACTAAAATGATAAAGGATTTTCAGCTAATGAATAACAGAAAACTGGAGGTTTGCAGAGATTTCATTATTTTATATCAAACAAATGATATTATCACCAATCAATATCCATTCAAAGTAGGGAGCAGGTTAGGAAACTAGGAGTACTACCTTCAATGACTACTGAGTGACACATAACTGCTTGATAACAAAGAGTTTTTTCAAGGGATTTTTGATCACTCATTTAAATCCTGAGCACCCACTATGTATCAGGCACTGTGCTAAATTCTGGGAATACTGTGGTAAATAAGACAGACCTGATGCTTTGTTATTACAGAGTTTAGTGTCTCAGAAGAATCTGGTCATCCGTCTAGATAACAAGGATCTCTAGACGGACACATTTTATCCAGTTTCTCTTCCTTCAATATCCTATACACAGCAGGCATTTTGTTGTAAAAGTTGATATCAACACTCTGCGGGCAGTGCTGCTTTACATTAGGTGTTTACATCACACTCATTAAAACATTTTAAAGAATTTTTTAAATGCCTCCAATAAATATATTGTATATTTATTATATATAAAATAACAAAATTTTTAAAATTTCTGAGATTAAGATTTTATGCATTTTATTTGTGAGCAATTAGTAGAAAATTAACCTATTTAGAATTTTAAGTAATAAATCAGATTTTTGTTTAAATTATATAATAACAATCAAATCACTATTGTTCCAAATAGTATTTTTCTTACAAAAGGTTATCTGTGGATTTGGAAAAAGAAAAGATTTTACTTTCTTCCTCAGAAAAAAAAGGTACTGACATTAAAATTCAGAATTAAAATTTAGAAACATTTAAAACATGGATTCATCTCATATGATAAGAACTACTAAAATCTAACAAATGATAAAACAAAGGAGGTGAGTAGAATCTAATAAAAATGTAAAGGCAATTCTCTCTTGGGAATATTACATATCTTCTATATATGAAAGGATTGCTAGTATTTTCAGATTTTAAAAATGTAATTTTTTATTTTTTTAGTTTGTTTTGCTTTACAATACTGTATTCGTTTTGCTATCCATTGACATGAATCAGCCATGAGTGTATATGAGCTCCCAATCCCGACCGCCCCCCCCTCCAATCCCACACCATTTCTCTGGATCATCCCCGTGCATCAGTCCCAAGCATCCTGCATTCTAAATTCCATATATATGTGTTAGTATACTGTATTGGTGTTTTTCTTTCTGGCTTACTTCACTCTGTATAATAGGCTCCAGTTCCATCCACCTCATTAGAACTGATTCAAATGTATTCTTTTCAATGGCTGAGTAATACTCCATATTTTGTATATGTATCAAAGCTTTCTTATCCATTCATCTGCTGATGGACATCCAGGTTGCTTCCATGTCCTGGCTATTATAAATAGTGCTGCGATGAACATTGGGGTATACGTGTCTCTTTCAATTCTGGTTTCCTCGGGTATGTATGCCCAGCAGTGGGATTGCTGGGTTATAAGGCAGTTCTATTTGCAATTTTTTAAGGAATCTCCACACTGTTCTCCATAGTGGCTGTACTAATTTGCATTCCCACCAACAGTGTAAGAGGGTTCCCTTTTCTCCACACCCTCTCCAGCATTTATTGCTTGTTGACTTTTGGATCGCAGCCATTCTGACTGGTAATTTTTTAAAGGCAGATTTCAACGAGTATTTTACTACCACATACCTGTGTTATGAAATTCAGCTCAATTGGTTTGTCTACCCATGTATATGAATGTGTGTATATACACACAATTCAAATGTTACCTGGGCTGGTCTTCCCTGGTGGCTCAGATGGTAGAACATCTGCCTGTGATGCAGGAGACCCAGGTCTAGGTCCACCTATGTAGATGTATGTGTGTCACAATTCAAATGTTACTTAGGCTAAATGTTAGTAAATGCTGTCATTAAGCGCAAATCACTTCATTCCACTGTAGATTTCTATTGTTATGCTATGTTATTTTCAAGGTCTAACTAATAAATTTTAAATTATCCATGTAATCAAGGTTATATAAGTTTACATATAAATGTATTTTATATGATTTAATAAATATTATCTTTATATAGCTTATCTATTTAAGTGCTTTTATATATAAAATTTTGCTAACATACATATTTGAGAATCCTTGAAATGACAGTCAATGTTAAAGTTTTAAATAAATTTGAAAATTATCCTGGGACCTAATTAAAATTAAAGTAAACCATTTGGACATCAAAGTAAACCATGGACAAGACAACCAAATGAATGGGAGAAAATATTTGCAAATGGTATGACCACTAAGGAGTTAATATCCAAATAAAAACAGATCATACAACTCAACATCAAAAAAGCAAAAGATCTGACTAGACACTTTTCCAAAGCCAAAAGGCATAGGAAAAGATGCTCATTGTAGTTAATCATTAGAGAAATGCAAATTAAAACCACAATGAGCTACCAACTCACAACTGTCAGAAGACTATCATCAAAAAGACCCAAATAACAAATGTTGGTGAGAATTTGGAGAAAAAGGAACCCTCTTATACTATTGGTGAAAATATAAATTGGTACAATCACTGTGGAAAACTATATGGAGATTTCTCAAAAAACTAAAAATAAAATTACCACATTGCCCAGTAATTCCACTCCTAGGCATACATCTGAAAAAAACACTAACTCAAAAAGATACACACATCCCAACATTTATAGCAGCATTATTTACGATTGCCATGATAATGGAAGCAACCTAAGTGTCCATCAACAGATGAATGGATAAAGAAGATGAGGTATATACACATATATATACACACCCACACACACACACACAAATGGAAAATGGAATACTACACAGCCATAAAAAGGAATGAAGTTTTGCCATTTGCAATGACATGGATAGACATGGAGGGTAATATGCTAAGTGAATTATGTCACTTAGCGAAAGACAAATACTATTACTAATAGTATTTGTACATAAATTACAAATATTAATACTATTACATCACATATGTGGAATCTAACAAGTAAACTAGTGAATGTAACAAAAAAGAAACTGACTGAAAGACAGTGGTTACCAGGGTGAAGAGGGAAGGAGGGAGAGGCAATTTGGGATGGGGCACACAGAGGTTTAAACTACTATGCATAAAATAATTAGGCCATAGGATATTGCCGGGGCCAGCATGAGGAACTCCGCCCATGGCAAAGGTCATGAGGAAGGAGGCTTGGCATACGCAAAGGCGTGATCAAGCCTCAGGAAATCCCATTCCCAAGCATCTACCCCCAAAACCAGAGTCTGTTTTATGCTCTCACCTACACCTCTGACTTTACAGGGGGCTCTGCNATTCCACGTAAGCCAAGTTATTCAGCCTCTTTTCTCTGCTAATTTTCTAATCCCTCTAAATAAGTCTTTCCTAGGACGCCGACTCCGTCTCCACCTTTGAATCACCCTGGATCCACCGGGGCTGGACCCCGGCAGGATATATTGTATAACACAAGGAATATACCTAAATATTCTAAGAATTATAAATGTATTATCATCTTTAAAAATTGTGACTACTGTACATCAACTATACATCAATAAAAAATTTAAAAAGCTAAAATTATCAGTTTACAACAAAAGATCTTTCAAATACTTAAATATTTTCCTAAACTGACTTGGATCCAGACCAGCTCTCATGTACCATTTTCACACCTATTTTAGTGAACAAGAATGCTTCTTTATGCATATTTCCTTTTTTATTAAACCATTTCTTTTCTGTCCCTCTTCCTTCAGTAGCATTAAAAATAAGTCAAAGCAGCAACAAGATAAAGGGATATTTGGAAAGAAAATGAATTCTTTGCAAAAGTGGCGACACATTTTCAAAAGGAATTTAAAGTTTTAAACCCAACTAATTGCTCTTTGGTCGAAGTTTCTTCTCAATGTGTTTCTTGGTCTTGCAAACCATCGATAATTTACTTAACAAAGTGAATAAAACAAGTAAAGGAAGCAGGAATTCTCTATTATAAGTTTTTCCCTGCCCTCAGGGGTCTTTGATGTTTCAAGTTATGAAAAATAGCACCACTGGTGATTTTAATACTTAGTTTATACATCTACATACATCTGGGGTTACTCTGATAATAAATTTTGGAAAAGTACAATGAGAAATCTACTGTATTATGTATTTTTACCTTATTTCAAAGTTTGACAATTGTAANCCCTGCCCTCAGGGGTCTTTGATGTTTCAAGTTATGAAAAATAGCACCACTGGTGATTTTAATACTTAGTTTATACATCTACATACATCTGGGGTTACTCTGATAATAAATTTTGGAAAAGTACAATGAGAAATCTACTGTATTATGTATTTTTACCTTATTTCAAAGTTTGACAATTGTAATTTCAATGTGATAGTAATCATTACAGAACTACAACATCAATGTTTTAGGAATGCCTCTATTTTTCAAGGGTCCAATTCAGTAATGACAATGCTACACGAAAGGTCTGAAAGATATTAAGGCAGGAATAAAGAAATTTATTTAGCAGTAAAAGCAGTGTTGCTGCTGTTAAAAGAAGGAACATATTTTAAAGCCAACCAAGCACATCTACACAGCATAAATTTGGTGTAGACTAAGCAATCTGATATACAAAAGAGAATTCTGGTCTGATACAGAATTCCCATATGAAGTTCAATGATATATCTTTACATTGGTACTTAGATTTGGTCAGAGTCAACATGAAAGTATACTTTTAATCTGTTACTATTCTTTTAATTCAACCACAGAAACGTGTTTGAATGGATTAATGAAAGTTCAAAAAAATAAAAACCCTTTGGTTCACTGGAACACTAATATATGGTCTAAATTCTTAGATAGTCCACATGACTTTAAAAACAGCTCCATCTTTGGGAATAAATGAAGAATCCTTAAAATCCCTACCTTCAAATTATAAATAAAGTTTCTATGATAACTAACCCATTCTAAAACAGGGAGTGGCAAACTTTTCCAATAAAAAGGCAAAAAGTAAATATTTCCAGCTTCGTAGGCTATACTCTCTTTGCCACACTCAACTCTGCCACTATAGCATGAATGCAGCCACAGACAATTCACCATTAGCCACGCGCAGCCATGTTCCAATAAAAGCAATTGTTGGGCAGGATTTGGCCCTCAGACCACAGTTCAAAAAGATCACCTGCTCTAAAACATCAAAATTCCATATAATTGAGAGGATGCCAATTATTTTAAGTTTTTGAAAATCAAAATGAAAGGCAGATTTCAATGATGATCTAAAATTTTACCATAAAGAGTTACAATCAAAATCACTATCTTATAGTCCAAGACAAAAATACATAACTTTTTGTCAAGCTGATACATTTATATTAATGATAGACCCAGGGTTTTTAAAAGAACTATCTCTAGCTGTATGTAACCTCCATGAATAGTATATCTAGAAAGGAAAAATGCTTCGGCAGGCTTTCCAAATATTCATTGCTGAATGAGCATTTTTGGCAATGCTGCAAATATTTGGCAACATATCCATCTATTTCTCAGTTGAGATAAACTTTAACCTAGGGAATGTCCTTGTTTATTGTTGACACCATGAGAGTGAATTCTTAGGAAATAAGCCACTCAGTCCTGTACACTATAATAGAGCAGAAGAGATAAAAAGATGACTTCTGAAATAATTTGGGGATAAATTTTACCGAGAGGTATTATGTATCTTTGTGGACATCTATAGCTATGATGTTTCAAGGCACTCAAAGTTTCAAAGCCTTCCATACTTCGACTTTTGGTTAAACTCACTGATTAAATTCTATACAGATAACACAGTAACTCAATTCCATGGCAATGTGAGCCCCTTAGTCTAATAGTTGAAATAATTGTTATCCACATAGGAAGCCAAACTGTGCAATTCTAGTTTGAGGCATTTCTAGACCAATAATCAAAGTCAGAGAAGTTCATAAAAATCTAAATAATGGTATACACAAACCACATACATCAAAAGATTGGCTTATAAGAAAAGCCACAAACATATACTCAAAACCTAGACATTCATTTCTCACTCCTGGTAATATAAAGCATGAGATACCAATTTCTTTTTTCATTTAAAAAAAAAAATGCTCCTTACCTGCACCGTTTCTCTAGTTTTACCACACCTGCTGCTGCTGCTGCTAAGTCGCTTCAGTCATGTCCAACTCTGTGCAACCCCATAGATGACAGCCTACCAGGCTTCCCCGTCCCTGGGATTCTCCAGGCAAGAACACTGGAGTAGGTTGCCATTTCCTTCTCCAATGTATGAAAGTGAAAAGTCAAAGTGAAGTCGCTCAGTCGTGTCCGACTCTTCACGACCCCGTTAACTGTAGCCCACCAGGCTCCTCCGTCCATGGGATTTTCCAGGCAAGAGTACTGGAGTGGGGTGCCATTGCCTTCTCCTACTATATCCTATCTCCAAAGTAAACTTCTAGTTCTCAAGAGTAATTGAACAGAAGTAAATCTCTGCAATTTGATACTTTAACTATTGAAAATTATCAGCTGAAATACCATTTAAGTTAGTAATTAACCATTAAGAAAACATAATTCTAAAGGTACAACTGTGTAAACTCTCTGACGTAATTCAAGTACAGCAATATTTATTTAAAACTCTGGGTTTCATCATACTTCTAATATCTCTAGGAATAAAGAAAACTATTTTTGGCACAAGAAAAAAATTTCTATTAGGGTGTATTTTGCTTTTAAAAATTGTTAAAATCAGCTGACTCATAGGTTATCTAGAATTATCAAACATATGAGAATTTTTCTAAGTAAAAAGGTGTGATTTCAATATATGCTAAATATTATAGATCACTGATATGTATGATTGCAGGCAAACACAACAGAGATTATATACACGAGGCTTTAGGTACTTCCAAACCACTAAAATGACTCATTTTACTAATCTCAAAAGATGCTCAACTTCTTGAACATTATAGCTACCAGATGTCTTAATTCTGTCTTTACTCAATTCTGAATTATCTGTGTCAATAAAAATCATGATAATCATTTTTGTTGTTGTTCAGTCACTAAGTTATGTCTGATTCTTTGCGACCCCATGGACTGCAGCACACCAGGCTTCCCTGTCCTTCACTATCTTCTGGAGTTGGCTCAAATTCAGACCCACTGAGTCGGTGATGCCATCTAGCCATCTCATCCTCTGCCACCTCCTTCTCTTTCTGCCTTCAATTTTTCAGTATGAAAAGACAAAAGAACAGTCATATAAACCTCAAATAATTACAAGTACCATAACCATGATTCTGTGATGTTGCAAAAAGTTGACAAATCAGGAACTGAATTTATTGATTCATTATTATTTCATATATTCACCAAAACTTTGTGTGTCTGTATGCCAAGAATATACTACATTTTGTAGTTACATCTGTAAGCAAAGCAGACACAGAGCTTTGCCATCACAGATTTTATAATCTAGTAAGGGAAAGAGACAAACCATTACCTCAGTAGTTCTAAAAAAGGAATGAGCTCTGTCACTAACTGGACAGCTGTGAATGATTCTATTCAGTATAATAAATCATATTACTATCAGTTAATACGGAGAAGGCAATGGCACCCCACTCCAGTACTCTTGCCTGGAAAATCCCATGGATGGAGGAGCCTGGTAGGCTGCAGTCCATGGGGTCGCTAAGAGTCAGACATGACTGAGCGACTTCACTTTCACTTTTCACTTTCATGTATTGGAGAAGGAAATGGCAATCCACTCTAGTGTTCTTGCCTGGAGAATCCCAGGGACGGCGGAGCCTGGTGGGCTGCTGTCTATGGGGTTGCACAGAGTCGGACACGACTAAAGTGACTTAGTAGTATAGTATAGTATCAGTTAATACAGTAATTATATTAACTTATAGTAATATAGTAATATATTGATCAGAAGCATACATCACCACTCCCTTTCCAGCAGTTAGAAACAGTCCTTTAACACAGAAGCATTATATATAGTATGGACAAATGAGATTTAAACAGTCATGCCTGACAGTTTAATACGGGACAAACAAAAATTTTTAAATTTTTATAGCATTATAGCAGTACACAACTTGTACAATTCTTGTGCCCAACGTTTTTGCTCATTAGTAAAAACATTTTCTCCTGAAGATTAACAAATGTTCATCAGCTGTCACGGTGTAAGCAATTAAAGTTGTCAGAGCAAGAAAAAACAGATAAGAACAAAGTTAAGTAGCTGCTAGTTAGGGGCAAAGTAGGATCTAGAAATCTAGTATTTTAATCCAAAACCCAGTAACCCTTTTCATTTTACCAGCCAGCTTCACATGTCCTCTTAAAAAGAGTGTCAGGATAACTTAATACTACCCACTGGTTAAGATTACCAGTATGACAGGAAAGGTACTAAAAAAATTACCAGCCTATAATTTGCAGTTAACCATAAATGAAACCTCCATTTATAAACTTAAAACATATTGATATTTCTATATTTACATATCTAATGAGTCAACTCAGTAGAGAAGCTATAAAAAGAAAATCAGGTCAGTTTTTTTAGCACTAGAAGATGAGAACCTTTTACTTTCAACCACCTGTTCTACTGATAACCTGTCTCCTTCTTAAGAATAGCCTGTCTCTTCTTTTTGGAAGCATGACAAAAAGAAAAAGCATTTAACTAATCAGATCTTGTTAGCTGATCTTGTTCTTTTTCTACAATGATAATACAATAAACTATTTTTAGATCTTAAACACTTTATGTGCACTCCAAATTAGAAAACAAAAGGTAATTACTCTCTATTGATAGATATCAATCCTAAATATTTCCTATACAAAAGCCAAACTGAGACTCTAGATCTGAAAATAACATGTCAGGCTTCCTAAATCAACTTTATAAACAGTATCTGTAAATATAAAGAATAAGGCTACATTCTAATAATCACATGGCCATCCCTTAGTTTTTTCTTGTTTATCAAAATGAAAAGTGAGTTTCTACTAGTATTCTATTGAGAGACTTCTATTAAAAATTCTAGTTATCAATGAATTTTCCCACATTAAAATAATTGCTGAAGGCTTAATTATGCTACTTTATTAAAAAGCACATACATAAAACTATGATAAATAGTATTAAATTTTTATAGTTTCTATCAAAGTATACATGGAATTTATAGCCAATCTACTTCTCCAATAACAGACTCATCTTTTTAAAATTTATATACATATGATTGTATAGTATCGCTTTGTATATTTTCACAATTTGATATTCAAATATAGCTACACATTACTTTTTTTTTACATTATAATAAAACCATATAGAAAAAGACTGATGTTTATCACCGAAGAGAAGTCAATTTGTATTGTGCTACCAACTCTTTGACAGCTGTGTGGCTTTGAACAAATTACTTTGCTTCTCTGATCCTCTCCTCCTATGCAGCAGGGTGGTTTTAATAAAAATAATGTTAAATGTCTAGCACAGTGCCTGATATATGCTTAAAAAAATTGTTAGTATAAAAGGTCTACTGTATTTTAAGTAATTTCCTTAGACTAGATTCTCGGAAGTAAAACTATGAAATGGAAAATATGAATATTTAAGGCTCTTGATAAATGCCACCAGAACCTCTTCCAAACTGGTTATACTAATTGAGACTCTCAAGAGCAGTATGAGAGCTCCTGATCAGCAACATAGTAAAAGACAAACAGAAAATTGAGAGGAATGAAAAAGCCAGCTGTGTGTGCGCTTGTGTGTGCTAAGTCACTTCAGTTGTGTCTGACTCTGTGCGACCCCATGTTACTTAAACAAAATAAAATCTTAGTATCAAGCATATATGAATATATATATCTCTGAAAAAATAAATTCTATGTATACTTACCCTACATGAGGGGCTGCTATCCCTTTATGGGAGGGAGACAAGGTCTGAAGTTTATTTCCCAAAGAGCTGCCAACTGAAGACACTTTACCTGAAGGAGCACCTTTTAATAAAAAAGATACTAGTTTTAACAACACTCTGAAAAAGAAAAATCACATTAACCAGAGCATCTGACAAAACAATGCTTTCATGGCAATAAATCTTCGTGGAAAAAGTCAAAATGAATTATCAAATCAAAAATTAAATAAAACTTTTATGGGACAACATACAGCATCCTTCTAATTTCTGTACTTCCATTTCTAATTTCTGTACTTCCTTCTTACAATTTATATACAAATGAAGGTACACTCCAGCAATCAAAATCGTTTTTAAACCATTAAATATTTGCCTATTAAGGATAATTATCAAGTTCAGACAGGCATAGACAGAAACAAGGGAAAAAAAATAACTGTGGTCAAAGAATCAAGAAAAGGATCTTGATTGACTACTCTGAAGAGATGATATATCGGTAACTACCTCGAGGACAGACATTTAGGCTAAAAAAGGACTACAAAACAGCTAAAGTAGAAGCTACCTAAAGTTGCTTTATTTTTACCGAAAATAATTACTCATCTTCCACATCAACTCCTAATAAATCTAGTTTTAAATAATCCAAAACAGAATACTATCTTCATTTCCTTCTCTACCGATTCTGATATTAAAAAAAAAAAAATCAAGTTATTTTACAGATCTCATTACCTACAACAGTTTTACTAGTGCCACTTGGTTGTGGTAATCGTGATGAGCTCGATGAGGTGGTCCCAGGAGAATTAAACTTTTTAAGTGCAGGCGGCTTATACTAAAATAATGAAAACACAATGTTTTATCAACATCACATTTTGATTATGGATTACAAACCAGTATTTCAAAAGCACACATTCCCTTCCATGAGCCAGATGTTTTACCACCTACTCAAATTATCCAAATTTAAAGAGCAGGTTAAAATATATCACCTTAGAGAGAAGTTTCCCAAGAAATGTTCCTTCTCCTAACTGGCATACTAAAATTTTGGCTCAGATGTCCTGCTGCTAAAATAGAGAGTAACTTTTCCCAGGTCAAAGAAAACAAAATGGATCAAATGGAAAAAAATTCCTCAATGTTAAGATTTTAAATGCCAATCATATTATTAGAAAAAAGTTAAAACCACCCAAAGATGCTCACTTGGTGGTATGGCTTTAAAGGTCAAGACTTTTGTATGTTCCTTGGTATGGTTTTTTATTTCATATATACAATCCAAGCACATATCTTACTGAAGAAAATTCCTAAGAACACATGTAAGCATGAACAAGTTTTAAATAGCTGTCTAACAGATTATTGCTCCAATGTGAAAATAAAGAGCTAATTCTTCATTAACCTCACCAGAACATGTTACATGAATGGGATATGGGCTGAGAAAAGATATGGTATTTCAGCTTATCTCATTTATTCTCATTTTTTTCTCTATAGAGAAATATCACCATCAAGTTTGTTTTACTGTCTCTTATTTAAACAGAAATTTTCTCTGTTATTGAATATAAAAGCACCTTATTGATCACCCACTTCAATATAAAGAAGTAAACTTGCCCAGGGTTACACCTCAACTTATGAGAACAGGAATTAAGACTCATACTGTCTTAGCACTAGCCATGTACACCAACTATAAGGTGTTTATTGTGCTTGCCTGTGTACTTGAGCCCTATGCTTAGGACTTTATGAGAAAAACTGGTTTTAAGCCCAACTTTTAAAAATCAAATCATATTTATAGCCTATATCAGTATAAAATTTAAGATGCTCTGCTATTAAAAACTGCTGGCTAAGCACAAACATTAAAGTCACACATTGTAACTCTTCAAAATTCAGTATTTGACCTTTTATCAATCTTGTCAAAGGGCCACACACACACATACACACACACATACACACACAAATAACAAGCACATTTGACACTATAATGCCAGAAACTTCAATTTCTTAAACCACGTGGCAACTAGAAAACCTTCAATAACTTTCCGTCAAATGAACAAAATGACTAGGAGACTTTGGAAATGCATATGGAGCCATACAAATATACTCTTTCTTGGAAAACCTAAGAGGTAATTTCCTGTAATATCAGTCTTTCCCATGAAAATATCAATACTATTGAATACATTAGGAAAGATTTTTAAACTAACACTATGGAAAACAAGATCTAACAAAGACTTGTCAAAATATTAGAGGCATGCCTACTAAAAATATGGTCAATAAAACTGGATTAAGAAACAGGACTGGTGACTCATTCACACTTTGCTAATTATCAAAACAGAGAACAATATACAGTGAGAGGTCAAGTTTTAGGCAGAAAAAGCCCCAGCAGCATTATACACTGGGAATAAAGATTTTAATGTGTATATTAGGTATCTCTATATTAACTTAATGGCTTATAAACAGAAAAAGGCAGAATATCTCTTTCAAAAAGTGCTTTGTTTTTCTGCTCTGTATTAGATCGCCTATTATTTTACTGTTTTTTGGCCAGGTTTTCTGAGATGATGAGAACCTAGCCCAACTGTATCTATCTCCTACAGTATTTTCTATTACTTTCCGCCAGAACAAGTCAGGTTAGTTTTGTTACTGACTCCTCATACTACTCTGAATGCCTTTTGTTTAAAACATACTCATATATCTCTCAGTAACTGGCTGTTCCCCTGACCTAGATAATATGACTCCTTCCTTACCGAGGTGTATTTTATCTGTTCTACACATCAAGCTGAAATTCTACTGTTAGGCATTCAGGATGACTCTAGCTAGCAATGATTTCACATAAATTCATTTTAATGATCAGAAGAACAAAATCTATTTTTACAGTTACACTCAATACATGTTTCATTTACCACGTATTAAGGAGGTGATTATTTCATGTGTTTTTATACAGATCACAAACCTAATTACATTTCCTTGGTAAAACATCTATGTTCACAAAGACTTTTCATTTCTGATAAAATGGGAGAAGGTATTTATTTATTTGGACCAGGGCAGCATTCAGCCCAAAGACGGGCACAATAAAGGATAAAAATGGTAGAGACCCAGTAGACGCTGAAGAGATCAAGAAGAAACGGAAAGAATACACGGAAGAACTGTATAAAAAAGATCTTAATGAACCGGATTACTATGATGGTGCGTAGTCACCCAGAGCCAGACATTCTGGACTGCAAAGTCAAGTGGGCCTAAAGAACTGCTGTTAATAAAGCTAGTAGATATGATGAAATTCCAGCAGAACTATTCAAAACCATAAAAGATGATGCCATCAAGGTGTTGCACTCATTATGTCAGCAAATTCGGAAGACCCAGCAGTGGCACAGAACTGGAAAAGGTTAACACTCACCCCAGTTCCCACAAGTAGCACCAAAGAATGTGCGAACCACAAGACAATCGCACTCATCTCCCATACTAGTAAGGTCATGCTTAAAATCTTCCACGCTAAGCTTCAGCATTATACAAACCAAGAACTTCCAGATGTCCAGGCTGGGTTTAGGAAAGGAAGAGGAACTAGAGACCAAACTGCCAACATTCACTGGATTATCAAGAAAGCAAGGGAATTTCAGAAAAACATCTCTCTGTTCCATTGACTACACTAAAGCCTTTGATTGTGTGAATGACAATGACAAACTGTGGAAAGCTCTTACAGATGGGAATACCAAACCATCTTATCTGTCTCCTGAGAAACTTGTATGCAGGTCAAGAAGCAACAGTTAGTACCCTGTATGGACTGGTTCAAGATCAAGAAAGTACAACAGGGCTGTCTGCTGTCGCCCTGTTTGTTTAACCTACATCATGAAAAATGAGCATGTCATGAGAAATCCCAGGCTGGATGAGCTACAAGCTGGAAACCAAATATACTTTAAGAAAAACATTTATAAAGCTAGCTATCATAGATAAAGATAACATCATGGTCTGGAGACTATAAATAAATGCCAAAATTGATTTTATGTAAAATCAAAATAGTGACTACTTCATGGATGCTTAGGGCTGAGAGTGAGAGAACATTACATTCTGGGACTGAAATAGTGCAGTAAGGCTTTTGTAAGACTAAGAATAGTCTATTTCTCAATGTTCTTGTGGTTACACATGAATTTATGTGTTGTGCATTTTTTTCTGCATATAATTTACCAAAAAAAATAAAATAACTGGGGAAAACTATAAGAAAAAAGTCAGAATAAAAGTGTTGTAAACAAATAAGAGCTTAGAGATAAATATTTAAAATATTAACTATGGTGATAACTTTTAAAATATATACATGTATACTTAATTTTCCAGAAAATAGAAAGCCCTTTAATAAACAGAAAACATTATTAATAATTGAATGGCACATTTTCAGACTTAAAACTTCACTACTTTAAACGTAGGATAAATAAGAATCAATCAGAATACTGAAAATTCCTAAACACAAAATATTTACTGTGTTGCTGGAAACTCATAAGGTTACTCAACCTAACCTAATCTGATGGAGGATCTAAATTATGCATAGGTTATTTAATGTGTTCTTTTAAAATAACATGTAATTTAGCATACATTAGATGACATTATTTGGTCTGCTATGTCTTCATGGGTCTACTTTAATACAACCATGCTTGAACTTGATAAAATTCCTAACGAAGAATTATGAAAGCTTAACTGAATGGTAGAACTTATTCTTTAACTACAAGAACCTGATTTTTACTGTATTTGTAGTGGGCTGCAGTAAGGCCAGATTATAGTTGCTAAATATGATAAGGAAGCATTTAAGCATCTTTAGGAAAAGTATTCTACTTAGTTTACTAATATAGATCCAGTACTTGGTACAGTATTACTCAAAAATGAGTGAACACAGATGAAAAAATATAGAATTAGACTGAAATAGCATGGAATCAGAACTGAAAATTTAAAGTGGGAACTAAAAACTATCTGGATTTTACGTTTATAAATCATTTGGCACCACACTGTTGAAATATACACATCCTATTATATTTCCTTTACTCTACTATTTTATTCTTAAAGATCTTGTTGGGTGTTCTTAAACTAAAAGATATGCTTTGTTTGCCGTCTGTTTCGGAAATTCTTCAAAGTGAGTTTTCTTTGCTGTTCTTTCCCTACAATGATGATAACAATCATATGCTCTATTTCCAAAAATATTTACAGAAATTCAGTAGCAGGATTCTCTCAAGGAGGTCTCAATTGCAATGGGATCTTTTAATCTAATATTTTATTCATAAGTAACAAGATAAGTGAATTTGGTTATTCCCACTTGCTAAATTTACAGTCCAAAAGAAAAGTTAACAAACGAAAACTTTGCGAAAAATAAAATCTGCTTACAGAGGAGCTTGGCAGGCTACAGTCCGTGGGGTTGCAAGAGTCAGACATGACTTAGCAACTAAACCACCAGTAAACCACTACATAATACTGTCTAAGTTTTTATGTAACAATGTACTTAAAGAAAAACAACAGTAGTGCAAAAATAAAGTACACATTACAAAATTCTCTTATGATTTATGCTTCTCTAACCGCTTTCACATACATCATTTTATTTGTTTCTCACAACAGTTATGCAGATTACTTCACAGGTGAAAAAATAAAGGCTTACATATGATTAACATCACTTTTGCCTTAAAGTTCAAAAGTAGAAGTCTGGATTTGAACCTATGACTTCATTTCCTGAAATGTGTTACTCACATATCACATAAAAATATTCATTATTCACATGATTTTCAAACGTGAATTTTTACTCACTCATCTAACCCCTCTAGTTTCCTCTGAATCTGCTGTAGTGATTTTTAACCCTTTCTCCCTAATATCTCTTTAAATCAAGTCTACTTCAAATTTTGTTCTCAAATAGCCATTCAAATTTTACTAAATCCTTGAACATTAATATATAAATTTTAGCAGGTGAGAAAACTGTAGTTAAATGTTCTGTAAATAACAAACACAAAACCGTGAACTTAAATCACCTCATTACTTATTTCCAGGAATGATTACAAGGATTACCTGTGTCCGAGAAGTTGATTTTCCTTTGGTATCAGTAGAAAATTTGCCTTTATTACTAATACGTGCTGCCTGTTCTTTACAGAAATTTATATGTCTATCAGCTGCATTTTCATTAAATCTTCTCTGGCAATATGGACATTGAATATAGTCTAAAATAGAAAAAGAAACAGATTAGTAACAAAATACTTGAAATGAGACATAAAGAATTATAAGTTTTATAAACAGTAACTTAAGACATATACACAGTGTTTGCCAAGCAAAAACTTCTCTATAACCACCCAACCTGACTTATCAGAACTTAGTAAATACATTTAAGAAAAAAAGTCTGCTAGCATATGCTAAACCACAATTTTCTTCCAGCTTAAAATCAAATTTGAGGAGTGAAAAATAATAAATCCTCACTACAAAAAAATAAGGAAAAATGTTAATTCATTTTTGCCTCTATAACACTATATGTTTTCATCATACATATATTTTTAATATGGCAGACTACCCTACTCCAGTACTCTTGCCTGGAAAATTCCATGGATGGAGGAGCTGGAAGGCTGGAGTCCATGGGGTCGCTGAGGGTCGGACACAACTGAGCGACTTCACTTTCACTTTCCACTTTCATGCATTGGAGAAGGAAATGGCAACCCACTCCAGTGTTCTTGCCTGGAGAATCCCAGGGACAGGGGAGCCTGGTGGGCTGCCGACTATGGGTCGCACAGAGTAATTAAGTTATTACTACTTAATCTGCTGCTGCTACTGCTAAGTCGCTTCAGTTGTGTCCGACTCTGTGCGACCCCATAGACGGTAGCCCATACATTATATTAAAAATATACTTTAAAAATTGGGCTCATCTGTTAAAATCTTTAATTTTGGTTAGATGAAAGCTGTCAAGAAATAATGTAAAAGACTTTATAAAGTTTTATTTTCTTTAGAGGTCCCAACAGATGGAAGAAGTGATAAAAATATATCTCATTAACATAATTAATTCAAGTTTAAGAAACAGCAAATGCTTCAAAGATTAAATATGCTTCCCAAATGTAATGTACATCATAAACAAAATTTCTTATAAAATTAAATCTTAAAGTTATCTCAGAAAAAATCAAATTTTGTAGCAGTGTAACATTTCAAATCTATGAGATATCAAGAAGAAATAAATATAACAACTTAGCAAGGTCACAAAAAAAAATCAATTTATTTCAAAAGGTTTACTTTTTGAGATGGAGTTTGCCTTTTAGAATTTACATTCATCTCAAGCTCAGAAACTGTCCTGCTAACTATTGAAATACATCTAAAACCTCTAATGACTAAGAAGTTGTTTTGTTAGGGCCAAGAGATAAAAAAAAAAAATCTCTAAAGTTCAAATCATCCTGAAGAACTGCCACTCTCTCTCTCATTGACTTATGCAAACACAAGAAATATACCTATGTTGGTTGAATCAGATAAAATATACAAACACCTATAAAACAAAGAGAGAATTTAGTTTCATGGGGAAAATTAAGATAGAAATAGAAGAGACTCACACCCAGATAGAACATTCCAAAGTTACTCAAAACATTAAAATTAATTACTAAGACTCAAACAGGATTGGCAAACGAGGGCCCATGGGCCAAATCCAGCTCGCCTGCAACATGTTTTCATAAAATTTTAATGGAACACAGCCATTTACATATTTTCTGTGGCTGATTTCTAGAAACAGTGGCAGAAAGGAGCAGCTGCAACAGAGACGTTATGGCTTGCGATAACCTAAGATATTAACTATTGGCCCTTTATAGAAATTGTTTATCAACCTCTCTTCTACAATAAAGTGTTATAAAGGATCATATCTCACTTTCCCTTTACGAACAAATTAATCCCAATCTAGAATACTAACACAATTTTAAAGCAGCTAACTTGCTGTATTAAAATAACTACTTCTTGAGGCTACTCTGTACCCAAGGGCAATATGTCAATGGTGCTATTTTAAATCTTTCAGTATCTCGATTATCTCATATATGATTGCCAGCATCTTGCCTTGCTTTTGGTAAGGATGAACAAGCAACTTTTACCCACCAAATGAAGAAAATATAAAAATACACGAATTTAGGGAAAATTTAGTAATACCTGTTTATATGGTGGTTATTCCACTAGAATAATACATTTTTAGAAGCAAGATTATTATTTAATTCCCCTTTCTGGATGAGACGATACCAAAGAACTAAGCAACTTAACTATCTGACTGAATGTTTACATTTCAACTGACAGTATGCATGATTAAAATGTTTTCCTGAAACATTTAATAGTTACTACAATAATTTTAAAATTATATTAAATACTAAATGGCCACCCCCTCCAGTATTCTTGCCTGAAGAATCCAATGGACAGAGGAGCCTGGTGGGCTCCAGTTCATGTGGCTGGAAAGAGTCAGACATAACTAAGCGACTAACACAGCACTACTACAATAATTCTTAAATTATATTAAATGCCTTACAAAAGTACTGAGAGAAAAGGTTTAAATAAAAGTACTGACATAAAAATATAATGCATTTCTATGTTCAATACTCCTGTGTCTTTATAAGCCTAAATGCCTGGACTGTCACCATTATTTTATAGGAAATTTACCAAGATTATGCTGCATCAAGTTCAACTATTATAAATTAAGTTAGTAATATCTTAAAATTTCTAAGAATTCTATCAACACTATCAATATTTTGTCCCCATATGAACACTTTCTGTCAAAATATGCCATATACCAGGATCATAAGACGGTGGAGGAGGTGGGGGAAGTTTGCCACCCTCCTTCAGCACTTGACCCAGGCCTTTAGCTGCTCTTATTGTGGCAATGAACTCTTCATGCTTTCTTCTCCAATTAGACGGCTTCTTTGGTGGTTCAGGCTGTAAACAAATTAAAAAAAAAAAAAAAACCTAGTTTTCAAAAACAGTTTTTAATATATTAAAACTCAAGAAAATATTTTAAACGTTCTCTTATCAGGAGTCCTTAAATGATCTTCTTCCCAAAGTTATAATTTTAAAAAGAAACTTTAGGCAGTTATACTTACATGCAATTTTTAAATACAACTGTAAATTGTGTCAGACACTGCTAACTGCCTTCTGGCAGTGTTACAAACATTTAACCCACCACTAAGGATGTATTTCCCTATTTCCCCATAGTTTCTCCGACAATGTATGACACTGAAATTTTGGATTTTTTTAACTGATGAAACAGGTGAAAAACAGTTCTTTCTGTGGTTTTTTAACTGGCTTTTTCCCTATAATGAGTGAAAACGAACAACTTTTAGTATCATTAAGAATCATTTGTATTGCCTTTTTTGTAGTGTGTTTATATAGCCTGGTCAACATATCTATTGGGTTATGGGCCTTTTTTCTGTTTTTAACAACTTCGAGTAATTTTTTTTATATAATTTTTTTAATAGACTAGCCTCACCCCTCCCCCATAATATATCTTTTAACCTTGTCTAAGTGTCCTCTGATATGCAGAATTATTATTTAAATGCAGTTTAACTTGCTTTTTCTTTTACTGTCTTCATATCTGTAGTCACTTAGCAAGGTCCAACCTCACACCAAGGTAAAATAAAAATTTCCCATGTTTCTACCTAGTCCTTTCATGGTTTCATTTTTAAGATTTTTAAACTTTTATTCATTTGAAATTTATCCTGATGTATGGAATGACATATAGACTCAACTTTATTTTTTGTTTTCTGACATAGCTATGCAGCTGTCTCACCATCCTTTACTGACTTTTCTCCCTAAAGAACTGAGACAACACCTTTATCGTATTCTGTTTGGCATTTGGGCCTGTTTTTGAAGTCTGTGTTCCACTGTTTCAACTGCATGTGTCAAGACTCGTGTTTTAAACATTGAGATTTTATATTTTAATATTCAGTACGGGCTTCCTTTGGAGAAGGCAATGGCACCCTACTCCAGTACTCTTGGCTGGAAAAATCCCATGGATGGAGGAGCCTGGAAGGCTGCAGTCCATGGGGTCGCTGAGGGTCAGACACAACTGAGCGACTTCACTTTCATGCATTGGAGAAGGAAATGGCAACCCACTCCAGTGTTCTTGCCTGGAGAATCCCAGGGATGGGGGAGCCTGGTGGGCTGCCGTCTATGGGGTCACACAGAGTCGGACACAACTGAAGTGACTTAGCAGCAAGGGCTTCCTTGGTGGCTCAGCGGTAAAGAACCCGGTTGCCAATGCAGGAGACATAGGAGATGAGAGTTCAATCCCTGGATCAGGAAGATCCCCTGGAGAAGAAACAGCAACCCAGCAATCCAGTATTCTTGCCTGGGAAATCCCATGGACAGAGAAGCCTGGCAGGCTACAATTCATGAGGTTGCAAAAGAGTTGGACACAACCGAGCGACTAAACAACAAAGGTTAACTCCACTTTATTCTGCTTCTCTGTCAATCTTTTCTGGTTATTCTTACACATGTATTTTTCCATTTGACCTTTAGATTCAGCTTGTTTTTTAAAACTAAATTTTAATTGGAAAAATTAAACATTACAGTCATATACAACTTAAAATCCCTATTTAGCTGAGATTTACTTTAAGAATGTGATGTATTTCCATTAGAAGATATGTTTGTTTGGGTCTTTCAGTAGTTTTTTAAAGTATTCTTTGTGAAAGTTTTCCACCTTTATTACTATAAGGTTTATTCCTAAACTGGAGAAGGAAATGACAATCCACTTCAGTATTCTTGCCTGGAGGATTCTGTGGACAGAGGAGCCTGGCAAGCCCCAGACTTTGGGGTCACAAAGAGCCAGACACAGCTGAGTGACTAACACTAATTCCTAAATATTTTATATTTTGTGCTGTTCTTTCATAAGAATCTTTTAATCATTTTTATATTTCAATGAGTTCCTTGCTGAAATATGAAAACTTTCTGCATATTAACATTACATCCCATCACAACGATGACAGTCTTTTATTTCTTTTTAATGAATCTATTATTAAAAGAACCACAAAGGAAACTCCTGGCCTAGATGCCTGCCTTTACTGTTAAATACATGCAGACATTTAAGGAAGAAAAAGCACCAATTTTTTAAAAACTCTTTCAAAAAACAGAAAACAAGAAAACAACTTTCGAACTAGTCATTATGAAAGCAACAAAATTGATTACACAGACATTCCTCTTCTGCTTCTCTAAAACAACACGTGTTCAGGAGGCCTGCTGCTGTCATCTATACTTCCCTCAATTCTTACACTAATCACTTCAAACACAGGACACTTTAAAGTGGCACCCTCACCTTCAGAAAGGGTATATTATCTTTTCCATTAGTGCTTTCTGAGAGCCTCTGCTCTGGACCTCTTCAAATTTCGGTGCCTCTTCCCACTTCCTCCCTCCTGGCTTTTGTCCAATTTCAGACAGGCTCATTCCACTTTCAGCCCATTCCAAGCTCCTGCAGCTCACCCCAGTTCCTGCCTCTGCTGTGATAAACAAGGGATATGTACTTTCAGATAAGACCTTCATCTTTAAGGAGTCACCTCTCAGGGTGAGGAGACCCCCTCAACTGTAAGGTGGCAGGTTCTCAGATTCTAGGCCATGGGTGCCCCAGCAACTTCCTGCTCTCCTATAGTAGTTTCTCATGGATCTCAGTTTCTTTGGGCAGCTCTGACATATCCTTGTGGCTCAGACAGTCAAGAAACTGCCTACAATGCGGGAGGACCCAGGTTTGATCCCAGGGCTGCGAAGATCCCCTGGAGAAGGAATGGCTACAAACATGACAAAGCGACTTTGAGAGGAGAAAGAGACATATTTTGTTTCTAGTCCCTGGAGTACGCCTGAATTTCTCCAAAAATAGGAGTCTGTATTTACTTTGCTCCACTCTGCTTGTGATTTTTGTATTGAGAACCTCACTGTGACATTTGTGTGTGCTCAGTTGTATCTGACTCTTGACCTCATGGACTGCTGCATGCCAAGCTGCTGTGTTCATGGGATTCTCCAGGCAAAAATACTGGAATGGGTTGCCACTTACTTCTCCAGGAGATCTTCCCGACCAGGGATTAAACCTATATCTCCTGCACCTATTGCACTGACAGGAGGATTCTTTACCACTGTGCCTGGGAAGCCCATACTACGATGTTTAAAATCTTCTAATACACTGTTTTTCCAATTAATACGCATATGACTCATTCAAAGATTTTGTTAAAATGCAGATTCTAATTAAGTATGTCTGGGAGGAACCTGAGATTCTGCATTTCTAACAAGTTTCCAAAACAGTGCTACTATTACTGCTCTATGGACCGCACTTTAAGGAGCAAGAAAATAAAACTACTTATCATAAAGTAAGTTTTTACTTGGCTTTTTCTTAAAAATTATTTTTTTTAAAGTATACAAACCTCCTCTTTAAATAAATAACTTGGATGTCCATCCTTAGATGAATGGATAAAGAAGCTGTGGAATATATATATACAATGGAATATTACTCAGCCCCCCCCAAAAATAGTGAATGTAAGTCAGCTGAATTGAGGTGGATGAACCTAAAGTCTGTTACACATGGAGTGAAGTCAAAAAGAGAAAAACAAACATCACATATTAACACACATATGGGATCTAGAAAAATGGTTACTGATGAACCTACCTGCAGAACAGGAGTAGATAACAGACTTGTGGACACAGTAGGGGAAGAAGAGGGTGGGACGAACTGAGAGAGCAGCACTGACATACCTACCATGTGTGAACAGAGAGCCGGACGGAAGCCGTGTATGACACAGGGCACCCAGCCCTGCAGGTGAGACTCTAGAGTGAGGGGAGACACACACACACACAGACACACACACACACTGCCTGATTCGTGCTGTTGTATGGCAGAAATCAACACAACACTGTAAAGCAACTGTCCTCCAATTAAAAAAAAAACAAAATTACTGAGAAATCACCATGGATAAACGTAATGTAATTCCCTTAATCATTCCGCAAGATAGATAACTACTATCACCATTTTACAGAAAACAGAAGTATAGATTAAGAAACTCGCCCATTACAACAGAGAAGTGGAGCCAGGGTAAATCCAGGCAGTCTGACTGTTGAGCCAGCTTTCAAACTCACTACTTTATACTGCCTCCAAAGATTTAATTTGTTTATGTAGGCTAATTAAAGTTAACATAGTCACATATCTGGCAGGTTACCACAGAAAACTAAATAATGTATGCACCTTGTCCAAGCTTCTTCAGCCTCCCCTTAAATATTCATAGACTGAAAAACAAAGATGAACTGACTTCTTTTTTATTATCAAAGGATTTTACTAGTACGATTAACTGTCCCATAGGAAAATGCTTTCCTGTATCACTGGGAAAAGCTATTACTACTGAAAACAGTTTATTTCAAAAACATAAATCAGGCACTCAAATTTTAACTACTGCACTAAAGTGACTCTCTAAAAATATGTCAAAGTATTTATGTGATTTATTCTTAGCAAATAAAATATGACAGGTGGCATTAAGGAGAGATTAGCTAGCATAGGAGATTCCTTGCTTGGTTTCAAAGAAGAAAGTAAGCTAACAGTGGTCAATTTGTGGACAAGTGAGCAATGGATAAAACTTCTCCCTGGAAGGCATACTTAAGATCACAAATGCTGAAAAATCAATCAAGATAATACTTATTAGGCTAAAGCATTTGTAACTAACAGCTTTCCTTTTGTATACTATACAGATTACACTACTAGTAACAGAGATATAAACTATCGCTAAAGTAATGAACAAAGAGTTACACTGAACATGTGAAGACTTTTCAATTAATTTCAGCCTATAGCTCAGGAACTGACTCTCCAAAGCTATGAAAACCTCACTGTAGTTGGACAGTACTTTGGTCTCCCTTTTGCTGAAATTCAAAATAAACAAGTTTATGATAACTTCTAAACTGAGAACATGACATAGAATTCTGCTTCCTCTTCAATCTTAGCATAACAGATTTTTTTCATTACACATAGCAGCAAGGTTTATACTATTCAAAAAGTCATAGAATTACCCTAGGTTTAAGAGGTTTTACTGTTGGAATATCAGTTCCTTCAGCTCTTTGTCTGCTTGAATCAAAAGTCTTCCGTTTTTTAGTGGCAGTTTTCTGGCAAATAGGTCCATGTTTTTTCTGTTCAAAGAAATACAACATATCATTCTCTTTTCTACAAAAAGACTATAAAATTTTAATTGTCATTAGAGACCAGTTTAAAACCTGAAGATAAATAATAAGGCCTAAATAAGACATTGCTTACTTACTTTAACTAAATAGCTAAATATATATATGTATGTATATATATATAAACATGCCTCAAGTTATCTTTCTCACAACAAGAAAATATAAATATTCTCCCAAAATTTTATTGCAAGTTATTTAATATTCTCCTGGTTTTCACACTGCTAAGAATATGGAAGCTAATGCATGTAAGACACAGCTATTTAAGTGGGGGCAAAAAAGTTATCTTTATTACTAAATACCTGAAAACAGATACTAGAGAAAGGAATGTAAATGGGAACTGTTTTAGCAATAGGATTACAAAAGCTAACATAATAATAATAGTTTGGATTACTCTACCCAAGCTCACATAATAGTAGTTTGTTAAGACGGCACAAGACAAGGCAGTCAAGTTTCTGTCTTTTCTCCACAATCATCTCCTCCCCCTTTCTGGAACTCATCAAGGGTTTTTCTTGTGCTATCTAGTGTTCTATTCCTATAGTTCTTTTGTATGTGTAATTTTTTAAAAATATGGTTTCCAACTCATTTAAAGCCATTACAATGGAAGCCTTCTTAATTGATCTCAAATTAACTGGAAAAATAATAGTTCTCTTTCTAAATAAAACATGTTGACTAACAACACAGAGTATACTAAATGCACTTTTTTCTTTTCTGTTTTTATAAACAATGAACAAGTTGGAAATATTAAGCTTTATCTAGGAAAACAGGAAACAGAACTATCTGATTCCATGTTATAGAGTCTCTAATATTTTCAACACAAAATCAATCCGCAATTGTTTTACATACTTGTAAAACATACTTGTTTTCAGATTTCATTCTGACAAACGCAATAATTATAACTATTAGAACAAAATTTCTTATATATTAAGAAAAAAAACATGGTTAACAGGCAACTTTCTAGAAATGGCTGTCCTCATACTGAGTAGTATATATCAAAAGATTGTAGCAGTTACTCCAAAAAGTGATATATTATACAAACTGACAGTGATTATTTAAATATTAAATAAATGAGAGCCAAAAAAGATATACCCCCCTGTGAAAACTCAGCTTAAAGTTTTGAAAATGGTTTGAAAAACAGTGAATCAATGACAACAAAAAGTGACAAATAAGTATGGGCAAGAAAGGATTAAAAAGCTGTTAATATTTAAGAGAAGTCTGTAGTCAGGTGGCCATTTTGGACTATTAATTCCTTCTCACTGCTTTAAAGAAAAATTGGAAAGAGTAAGGATATAAAATAAAATGTGACAGAACTCTACACAGCAAGAGCCATACTCAAAGAAAAATCTTTATTCTAAATGAAAATATTCATAAAAACCTATTTATATTTGAAGTTAAAATAATATATGATATATTGATTTTTTTATTCTCTCTTTAGCTAGATATTTTATATTAATGTAAGATGTGATTCTATTTGTATTTGCATACAAATGTATTTGCATTCTAAAGAATGCATAATGTATTTTAGGAAGTTTTAATTAAAATACTTTTTCTTTGGAATATTTCAAACATACATAAGAACTGATAAAATAGTATAATTAGCTCCATCTACTGATCCCCTGCCTCAATAACTACCAACATTTAAACAATCTTATTTCATTGATCTCAAGCCCCAGCTTTTTTTCCTGAGGTTTAAAGCAAATCCAAAACATCATATCCTTCTGCTTCTTTAAATACATTATTTTTAAGAGTATTTCTAAGAGTATTTTGTTTTGGTTTCATCAACAACCACACAAGGGAAGGAAAACTTTAATACCCTAACAGAAGAATTTAAAAGACCAATCAATTTCTGAAGCAAAGAGACTACTCTGCAAGAACGAATAGATGGAACTGGTATTCTTGAGCAAAGTATGTTAGCCAGTATCTCTTTATATATCTTGCCACTGTTCTGAAGTATTAAACCACTAAAGTTCTATCAAATGCCAAAGGAAAAAAGCACTCACCAATGCCACTGGAAAGAATGTTCTTCCACAAATCTTGCAAGGTAACAATTCTCCAACTTGGACACTTCCATTTTCTACAACAGAAGAGAATATAGTCAAAATATTCAATGGCTCTTATTGTTAAACACCTAAATTCTAGACTTTACTTAATTTCATATACAAGTGGTCTGTTGCTGCTACTGCTAAGTCACTTCCGAAAAACAGTTGTGTCCGACTCTGTGCGACCCCACAGACGGCAGCCCACCAGGCTCCTCTAGGCAAGAATACTGGAGGGGCCTGCCAATTCCTTCTCCAATATGCGGTCAGTTCTTGTGAAAATGTCTTTTGTTACTTTGAAATAAGCAACTTTACCAATTAAAATGCGCAAGACTTAAAGTTATCAGTGGTCAAAAGGCAAATGGAGAACACAGACTTTATAATTTAAAAAGAAACAAACCAATACTGCTGAAACTGGTTTTTTTCTACTTTAACCAAATCAATTTGTCATAGTCTCTTAATTAATTACAGGCTGTCTCTACTGTAAATTACTAAAGATTAAAAACAAAATTTATCTGAAGATTAATATACATTACTTATCTTCAAAGCATTAAAAAATAACATTGGTGGCTACAGTGGGATAGAGATGAGTAGGAAAATCCTGAGTTTACCTCCTCCTGTGAGCACAACAAAATTTCAACTATTTACAAAGCAGCTATCATGAGAACCCAAAGATTAGTAGAAACAATCTTCCACAACTAAAGATAAAAGAAGGAACTATAATGAGACGAGCAGGAGAGGTGGGGACATGGTGCAGTCCAGACCCACACCCTCAGGTAGGCTACCCACCAACACAAGAATAATCACAACCGCAGAGGTTCTCCCCAGGGAGCAAGGGGTCCAAGCCCCACACTGGACTCCTCAATCCAGAGAGTCCTGCAATGGGAAGATGAGAAGCCAAGAATGTTTAGCTTTGAAGGCTGAGGGGTAACTTTCAAGGGACCTGAGGGCTGTAGGAAACAGAGACTCCATTGTTAAAGAACTCACACAAAATTTGCATGCTCCATAACACAGGGCAGAAGCAGTCATTTTAAACTGTCTTGGGCAGGCACACATGCTCATCTTGGAGAGCCTCCCAGAGAGAAGCAGGCAATCAGGACTCAGTGGCAACCATATTTTAGAGCTCCCTCTACCAGGAAGAATGCTAATGCCGGCAAGAAACATTACAGAGTCCTACCTCTAGCTTATTAGTGCCAGGACCCAGCCCTGCCTACCTGTTACAGTGTGTTACAGTCCCAGGGACCCACAGGCCAAGCAGCTAACTGCAGGGACAGACCTTCACCCAACAGCAGGCTGACAGAGACCACCAGGCACCTTGATTCCCCCAGCCTACCACAGACCCAGCCCTATCACCAGAGAACCCAAGACCCAGCTCCACCCACCAGAGGGCTGGCACTAACTCCAGGACCTGGCCTGACCCATCAATGGCCAGGCATCAGCCACTGGACTCCCTTGGCCCCAAAGCTGCAGATCTGTGGGCTGACACCACCTGTGAAAACCCTTCAGCCAGCCACATCAGGATCTACCCAGCTCTGCTCACCAGTGGACCAGCACTAGCCTTGTAAGCCCAGAGTACAGCCACCTCATAACCTGGGCCTACCACCAGCGGCAGTCATTATCTACAAAGGCCAAGCCTAGCAATCAACTGGACCAGGGACCATCAGTGCCAACTAGACCACTCACAGCAATCAGCCCACCACATCAGAAGGGCCTATGAGGCCACATAGGCACTGCTGAAACACATGGTCTGGTAACCAGAGTAGTGAGCTGCTGGGAGGCACAGAACCTTTCCTACAAAACACCACTCTAACAAGATCAAGAAATGTAACCAACCTACCAAATAAACAGAAATAAAAACAGCAAGTTAGGCAAAATGAGGAGACAGAGGAATATGTTTCAAACAAAGGAAGATAAAACACCAGAAGAACTAAGGGAAGTGGAGCTAAGGAACCCAGTAAAGAGTTTAACATAATAATCACAAAAATGCTCAAACAACTTGGGAGAAGAATGGCAAAACACAACGAGAAGTTTCAAAAAGAGTTAGAAAATACCAAGAAGAATGAAACAGAGCTGAAGACTGCAATTAAGTGAAATAAAAAACACACTGGAAGGAATCAACAGTAGATAAGATGATATAGAGGACTGGAACAGCAAGATGAAAGACAGTAGTAGAAATCACTCAAGCTGAACAGAAAGAGTTTAAAACGTGAGGACAGTTTAGGATACTTCTGAGACACCATCAGGCACACTAACGTTTGCATTAAGAAGTGAGCTGCAGAGAACATATAAGAAAACAAGATGGCTGAAAACTTTGCTAACCTCGGAAGGGAGACAGTCATCCAGCTTCAGGAGGCATAGAGAAGCCCCAAACAGAATCTACCCAAGTGGACCACACCAAAAACAGTGTAATTATAATGCTAAAATTACAGAGTCCCAAGAAAAGTAAATAGTTACATACATGGGAATGTACATAATATCATAAGTTGACTTTTCAGTAGAAATCCTGCAAAACAGAAGGGAATGTCATGATACATTTAAAATGATGAAAGGAAAAAAAAAAAATCTACAACTGAAAATACTCTACTCACAAAGCTATCATTCAGGTTTGAAGAATGATAAAAAGTTTTCCAGACAAGCAAAAGCTAAAAAGTTCAATACCATAAAACTAGCTCCACAAGAAATGAAAATGGACTTCTCTAACCAAAAATCAAAAAGCCTCACCTAAAAATATGAAAGTTAGGGAAGGAGAAATCTCACTGGTAAAAGCAAATAACACTGTAAAGGTGGCAGACCAACCACTAATAAAGCCAGTAGAAAGATTAAAAGACAGAATTAGTAATATTGTCCATAGACAGAATAAGCAGTTGAGAAATATAAAAATCAAATGATCTAGAATATGATGTCAAAAACATTTAACATAGAAGGGGAATAAAAATGCAGGACTGTTAAAATACATTCAAACTAAAGAGGACATCACATCAACTTAAAACAGCCATAGACAGTTTGCTATCAAAACCACAAATTAAAAAATCTATAACAGACACAAACACAAAAAAACTGAAAGGAATCTAAACGTAATACTAAAGTTATCAAATCACAAGGAAAGAGCGCCAAAGAAGAAAACAAGAATAACAAAAACAAAACTACAAAATAAACCTGAAAAAAATTTGAAAAATGTCAATGAACACATACCTATCAACAATTACTTTAAATGTATACAGACATAGAGTGCTATAATCAAAAGACACAGAGTAGCTCAATGGAAACAAAAACAAGAGCTTGTATATGCTGCTCAGGAGACTCAATCAAGATCTAAAGGAAAACACAGACTGAAAGTGAAGGGATGGACAAAGATTCCACACAAAGAGAAATTTATTAAAAAAAAAACCTAAGTAGTAGAGTCATATCACACAAAACAGACTTTCAATCACTGTCTTTAACAAAAGACAAAGTAGGACATTACCTAATAGAGAGATCAATCCAAGAAGCTATAACAATTGTAAATATAAATGCACTCAACAGATAAATGCAAAGTAAATATTAACAAACAAACAAAGAAATGGACAACAATAACAGTAGGGGATTTTAACATCCCACCTACATCAGTGAACATATCATTCAGAAAGAAAATTTATAAGGAAACACTGGCCTTAAACCAAGTGGTCTTAACATATATAGAATATTACATCCAAAAGCATCAGAATACACTTCTTTTGAAGTGCACATGGAACATTCACAAACCACAGAACAAGTGGCTGTTTTGTGGTAGACAAGATTCCATGAATTTAAGAAGACTGAAATCATATCAAGAAACTTCATGCTGAGACCAGGAATCAACTACAAGGGAAAAAACTGTCCAAAAAACCCACAAATATATAGAAAAAACTGCACAAATATATAGAACTAAACAACTAATGGGTCACTGAAAAAAATCCCAAAGTGAAAAATATCTGGAGACGAAATCAAAAAACACAATGATCCATAATTTATAGTTGCAGCAAAAGCAGTTCTAAGAGAGAAGTTTATAGCAATACAAACCTATCTCAGGAAAAATCTCAAATAAACAACCTAATCTTACACCTAAAGGAACTAGAGAAAGAAAAACAAAACTCAAAACTTAGCTGAAAAGAAATCATAAAGAAAATAGGAGAACTAAATAAAACAGAGACTAAAAATGACTTTAAAAATCAATTAAAATACAACCTGGTTCTTTTAAAAGATAAAAAAAATTGATAAAACTTCAGCAAGTCTCATCAAGGAAAAAAGAGGGCTCAAATTAAAAAAAAATTAGAAATGGAAGTGGAGACGTTTTATTAACACCATGGAAATACAAATGATAAGAGATTACCATGAACAATTTAAATGCCAATAAAATGGATAACTTAGAATATATGGACAAATACAATATCCCAAGACTGAATCAGTGTTCATACTGAAATCTTGTCACCTGTGACAAAATGGATGAGCCTAGAGGGTACTATGCTAAGTAAAATGAGACAAAGACAAATTCTGTATACTTTCACTTACATGTGGAATCTAAAAAACAAAACAAATGAAGCATAGTCATAGACACAAAGAACAAACAGATGGTTTCAGGGGTGGAGGGCGGTGAGGGGGGCAGGAAATAGGTGAGAGAGATTAAAACATACAAACTCTTAAGTTACAAAATAAATCAGTCACAGGTATGAAATGTACAGCATGGGAAATATGGTCAGTAATACTGCAATATCTTGCATGACAGATATTAACTAATGTCTTGCATGACAGACGGTAACTAAACTTACCATGGTGATCATTTTGAAATGTAGAGAAGCATCAAATAACTATACTCTGCACCAGGAATAGAAATAGTTTTATAGTCTTTATACTTCCCAGTACTTTATACTTCTCAATAATTTTATACTTCCCAAACAAACTCACAGAAAAAGAGATCAGATCCGTGGTTACCAGAATTGAGGACGAAGGAAGATGGGAAAGTACAAATTTCCAGTTATAAGTAAGTACTAGGGAGGTAATGGACAATATGATAAAGATAATTACCGTTCTATATTGTATATGAAAGTTAAGAGATTGGATCCTGGGAGTTTCTCATCAGAAGAAAAAAAAATTGTTCTTTTCCTTTTATTTTGTATCTGTGTAAGATTAGAGATATTCATTAAATTTACTGTGGTGATCATTTTATGATGTATATAAGTCAAATCATTATCCTGTATCCCTTACACAGTGCTCTATGTCAATTACATATACAAAACTGGAAGGAAAATAAGGTGAAAACAGATGCTACAATTTGGATGATGAAGCCATTCTGGGGATGGATAGTGATGACGGCTGCACAGCGATGTGAATGTACTTAATACAACTGAACTGTACAGTTAAAAATGGTTAAACCTGTAAATTTTATGTTATGTCTATTTTTTCACAATATAATGGTTTTAAACTTAAAAAAAAAAGGAAGAAATAATAGTGGAGATTAGTAAGGTGGCTTCCTAATATGATTAGGGAGTCTCAAATAAAAAGAATGTTGTCCCCACCAACCACAGAAGTATTATGCTTTAAGGAAATGACCACCTACTTACTATGCATTATGTGAATTGTTGATTTTTTCACAGACATAATATTAAGATTCATTGTACCAGCAGATTGAGATAATCTGACATTAATTAATCTGACAATAAAGAAGTTTCTGCAATTTTCACAAAATCGAGTTATCATAATGCATCTTTCATTTACTTTCACATAACAAATTTCATCATACACACACATACACACTCAGTGCATTCCTTGGGATTTACATAACTAAGTCAATTTGTAATTTTATTTTCTAGCCAAATACCACACTTAAATTTACTTCTATACCTGCAATTTTCATTAAAATGACAAACATAGTATCCTTATCATATTTTCTACTGAATATATTGGCAAAGGAATACATCAAGGCTGTATACTGTCACCATGTTTACTTAACTTATATGCAGAGTACATCATGAGAAACACTGGCTGGACAAAGCACAAGCTGGAATCAAGATTGTAGGGAGAAATACCAATAACCTCAAATACTCAGAAGACACCATCCTTATGGCAGAAAGTAAAGAAGAACGAAAGAGCCTCTTGATGAAAGTGAAAGAGGAAAGTGTAAAAGCTGGGTTAAAACTCAACATTCAAAAAACTAAGATCATGGCATCTGGTCCCATCACTTCATGGCAAACAGATGGGCAAACAATGGAAACAGTGACAGACTTTATTTTGGGCTCCAAAATACTGCAGATGGTGACTGCAGCCATGAAATTAAAAGATGCTTGCTCCTTAGAAGAAAAGCTATGACCAACCTAGACAGCATATTAAAAAGCAGAGACATTACTTTGCCAACAAAGGTCCATCTAGTCAAAGCTATGGTTTTTCCAGTAGTCATGTATGGATGTGAGAGTTGAATCATAAACAAAGCTAAGTGCTGAAGAACTGATGCTTTTGAACTGTGGTGTTGGAGAAGACTCTTGAGATTCCCTTGGACAGCAAGGAAATCAAACAAGTCAATCATAAAGGAAATCAGTCCTGAATATTCATTGGAAAGACTGATGCTGAAGCTGAAACTCCAATACTCTGGCCACCTGATGCAGAGAACTGACTCACTGGAAAACAAAAAAAAAAAACCCTGATGCTGGGAAAGACTGAAGGCGGGAGAAGGAGGAGACAATAGAGGATAAGACAGCTGGATGGCATCACCAAGTTGACGGGCGTGAGTTTGAGCAAGCTCCAAGAGCTGGTGATGGACAGAGAAGCCTGGTGTGCTGCAGTCCATGGGGTCACAAAGAGTCAGACATGACTGAGAGACTGAACTGAACTGATTTTACTGATAGTTAGAACGGTTTTATCAGAAAACCATTACCTTTTAGAAGTGACAAACTCATGATAAAAGTACAGTTATTGACTTCATATATATGTTGTTGCAAGGCATTTACTGAGTCCACAGAAAACTTATCAGAAGAATCAAAACAGACATTGGTGGGAACACAATCAAACAGTAGCAGAAGAATGCTTTATTCTTGCATACTTCAGGTGCCCTATTTCAGTGGCAGAGAGTGACTATTTGTCACGTCAGATAGAAGTCAATGCCTGGATGGTGGCAGTTAAGCTGTGAACAGTACAAAAGCATAGCTAAGCTTTGCCTGATCTGTCCTTTCCAATAACAAAGACTAGGTTATTTAGAGAGATCAAAGCAATTTCATTTATCTGGATCACTTAATTCCATTAATTCCATTAATTATCCAGAAAGCTGAGGCAGTTGCTGGCAGCTGAATCCATTAAATACATGAAGAGTAAAATGTCTTCATAATGACTGTCAAAGTGATACCACATACTACTTACTTGCCTATTTATAGTTTTCATGTCTTCCTTCAAATTCCAAACAATTTAAAAATGTATCAATATAAAATGCTGAATAGTACCAAGTGTTACTTGCTTCAAAGTGTATTTTAGTATTTCCTTGTTAGATAGATAACAAAGCAAAATCTTTTGAAAATTAACTTGAGAAAAATCAGTTAACACATGGAAATAATGTGAGTGCCTACTTGAGTCCCTACTACTTGCCAAGCATGTACCAAGCAATAGTGACACAAGGGTAGAGATATACAATCACTGCTTGATAAAGCCAACAGTCTACATGATTTACTTCTTTGGTTCTATATCTAAGAACCAAATCCTCTTCCTCTTTTTTTTTAATACAAAAGCTTAAAACTTAATATAACAGCAATAAGAATACTACCACAAAATCAACTCCTGGGATTAATTCCTGCAAGTCATCAAACATGTTCAAATTGCNGCCTTTTGTTTAGAATATCTCAGCACCTCAGGGTTCCCGTCAGCAGTCCCTCAATCGAGTGCAGTTCTGAATTGCCATCTGTCCCTCTCTGAGGACTTGAAGCAAACACGCAAACAAACCCTGCGTCCTACACACTCTTGAGCAGCACCCTCTCCATCCCCCGCTGTGTAGTCACATTTCACCGGAGTGTATTTCCTAGACTTTCTCTTCACACACGAATATGTGAGATTTAGGACCGTTTTCCTACAGAAATCGTACTTTCTGTCTGGAATTGTGGAACTGAGATTTCTCTCAGCCCTCAGAAACAATTTCCTCAGCAGAAAAGCTTGGGCTGAAAATTAAAGTGAAACCCAGAGCTGCCTTCCTCTTCGGCTACTTTTGGCCTTCCCGGGCCCCAGACTTGGAACTAAAGTAGTCGGTCGCACCCGAACTGAGGAGGTGACATAAAACTAGGTTTGATCAGGAAGTTTAGGGGGGAAATTAATCTGTATATGACAGATGGAAGCCTGTTTCTGTCAAAACATCTTGGGATAAAGGTAACTGCAAAACTAGCTAAAACCTCTGCTTAACAATCTAACACATTTCCCCAGAACTAAATGTCTTTGAAAATTTGATTTAGCGGTAATACGCCATCTCATTGGCTAACTCTAGTATACGCCTTGGCAATTTGTCAGTATTAGTGTAATTTCCGTAACAAATCTTATATGAATTCTCCTATTACTCTGTTCATTTGCAAAATGTTGACATCATATCTGTTTGTCTGCTTATGAAAGTACGTAACGTACAAACCAGAAGGCTTTATGAAGCAAGAGTTCTAGTCTTCATCCAAGAATGCCTTATAAATGAGTAATCTGAGCATTTGGGGCTTCCCAAGTAGTGCTAATGATAAAGAACCCAACTGCCAACCAAGAGACATAAGAAACTCTGATTCCATCCCTGGGTCTGGAAGATCTCTTGGAGGAGGGCACAGCAACCCACTCCAGTATTCATGCCGGGGGAATCCCATGGACAGAGGAGCCTAGCAGGCTACAGGCCATAGGGTGGTGTGGGGAAATTAACAAGATGGTGCCAGTTAGGCTCTCTCTCACCATGTTCTCAGGGGCCTCTCACCCGTGTTCTGTAAATAATGGTTTTACATGATTATGTTATAGTCAAAATCACATATAGCACTGCACATTTGCTTCAGGAGGTACTCACTTTGGGCTACTTTGTGTGGTGGGCCTGTGCGACCTTCACCATGAAAGCCCTGCTGCTGCATTGGGGCTACATTGGAGAAAGGTCACGGTTATGTTACATGAGGTTATGTTATGACTCTGTTATGGCTTCATTATGGTTATGTTGTGGCTGTTGCTATGGCTGCTGCTTCGGCCAGGAGAGAGACTGTGATATGGCTACCGTGCCAGACAGTCAAGAATAAACCTGTCTGCAGGTCCTATGGCTCCTCGAGTCTCCCTCCAGCCTCAGCTGGCCCCTTGCCTACCCTGGGTTCAGCAAACAGTGCAAACAGTGTGAACAGAGAGACAACTGGTGTCAGAAACAGGATCAGCAATACAGGTGGCAAAGAGTTGGACACAACTGGAGCAACTTAGCACGCAGACACAAACAAGGACCCAAGGACTATACCATCTCTTATTGGGAAGGTGATGGTGCATTCTATCTCTGATATGGGCTCTTGAGACATGTCTGTCTCAACTCCTCCCCTCCCCCTAGTTCTGCTCTGGTTCTTTGATTCCTCTGAGATTTGAGATCCTAGGCCTAACTGGCCAGCCCACAGCCTTGCCTGCCACTTAATCACCCTGGAAATGAGTGGGGAAAGGTCCTTTGGTGCTGCTAAGACTAAAGTTAGAATCGGGGAGGGGTGGGGGATGGGAGTGTTTTAAAGGAACACTAAAAAGGAAAAACCACCATTGGAAAAAAAACCCAAAATAGAGAAAAACTTACTAACTTACTTTACAAATCACAAGTTCTTGAACTGAAGTCGTCACAAATGGAACTGGCTGATACACACCCTATTGGGTATAACTGCTACAGTAACAACAATACAGTAACAACAACTGATACAGTAAAAACAATAATAATGATAATAGTAATGATTTTGAAAAATTATGTCAGGCATGTTTTAGGTCCTTTTCATACAGGCACTTATCTAATCTTCAAAACAACTCTACAAAGTAGATATAATTTTCATCTTTTAGAATTAAAATTTTGAATTTCTAGAAGTCTCAGAGATTAAATTCTCTGCTAATATTTATGCTCTTAGTGAATGGTGAAAGTGAAAGTTGCTCAGTCGTGTCCGACTCTTTGTGATACCGTGTAATTCTCCAGACCAGAATACTGGAATGGGTAGCCATTGCCTTCTCCACCAGATCCTCCCGACCCAGAAATCGAACCAGTTTCTCCTACATTGCAGGCAGATTCTTTACCAGCTGAGCTACATTAACTTGGATTTAAACTCTAGTCTGTCTAATTCCACCTGTAGTGGATGATTTCATATGACTCCACTTCTTTCTCATCTTGCTTTCTAATTACCTTAAATGTAAATTCAGATAATTCAGATTGGTTATTCAAGGTGTATTTGTATAGGCATAGCTACTGTGAATCTTAACTCTCTAAAACGTGCCTGCCAATCTTTAGGAGTAATGTTCTCTCAACACTCTTATCTACCCTGGCTTCTTTAGCTTTCCCTGGTCCTAACCACTGGGTGAAGAGGACAATTTCTTACCTGCCTTTCCTTCCTCTGCCTCCTACGTGCCTGGCCCAAAAATCTCTTTGGTCTTAATGCACTTAATTTTCTTGATCTACTCCATTTTTCTGTGACATATTCATTTAACAAATATTTGTTGAGTACCTACTATGTTTCAGGCCCATTTCATTTCAAGCCAGTCATTAAAATGAACAATGCTCAGTTTCTCCTCTATATTCCAAAGCTTTTATCATTCATATTTTTTTTTATCTTGCCAGTGATCTTTTTAGCTAATGATAACATTCATAGAGGAGTGTGAATTAAAGGTCTTCCCATATCCCTATCATAAAAGAAAGAAAACAAAGTTCAGAGATGTTTACTGACTCTATCCAGATTACAAAACTACTAAGTAGCTGAAATAGATATTGCACCCTTGTCTGATTACATCATATCCCTGATTCTTTCCCCTTCACATTACTTTCCCTTCAACCACCATTCCCTGGAGTCCATCCACATCTCATCTGCACCTTCCAAAGAGCTGAGCAAGCTACATATATCTTCTTGTTTCAAAGCTCTAATTTCCTGTTGGATCTTAAACAAAGATCAATTTCCCTCTCAGAGATATCCCTTGGTCCTCATTCAAATCCTTTTCAGAATACAGCTGAATGAGATTTTGAATCTCAATTTATATACCCACTATGTATACCCTCATAAAAAACTATTTATACGTTTAATAACCATAATGAAAATGATAATTTTCATCAAAAACAAAAGGGATGCATTTTTTCTTAAATCTGGGAAGAAATGACTGGAACAGTATTCTAGATTGAAGAACCATATTCTGAGTTAGCTCTTATTAGTTTTATTTTTAGACTGAAAAAAACAAAACGTTTTATGTTTCAGGGACATAGTTATAGTACTGAACAAGGAAACATTAAGAAAAAGAGAAAAGAAGATCCTAAGGCAGACTTAATTGCCTTCATTGATTGGAGGATTACTCTATTCACAGTGTGAAAGTGATTATTCTACTTCTTTATCCTCTAGTTCCATAAAGAACTCCATTTCTTTCAGGATTCTGTGCTTTCCTCCACTTTCAAAACTAAATCCTACCTGCAAAAGGATGAAATTTTTTAAACCTTCAATTATGATTACATCTCTCCATCTCTGGCCACCACCATTCCAAATCTGAAATTAAAATCTATTAATTCAAATACTTATTGAGATACTCCTACAATGTGTAACACTGTTTTAGGCACAACAGGGAGCTCCGAAGTAGTCTCTTTGGTTTCCAGGAAGATAATATCTAGTAGAAGAAGCCTGAGCAAGACATAATACAGAGAAATAGAGGACAACTCAATGGACTATTAAGTTGAGGTCCAGCTTATAAAAATAAATTGGTTCTAAATAAATATTCATTTAGATTCACCTATGCTACTGTATAAAATACTAGTTTATTGCTTCCAAGTGCTGAAATGTACTTTACCAAATACATATACCACACTTTATTTACTTCTTCTTTCAGTGACAGGCACCCAGCTTCCTCTAACTTGCAGCTACAATGAACATCTTTGTGACTGTCCCTGATGAACCTGGGCTCAAGTTCCTCTGGGATGCATCCCTGGAATAATGGATTGCTGGATCACCTTCATTTCCAGTAAGTATGCACAGATTGTTCTCTGCAATGTCTGTACCAGCGTATCCTGCTACCAGCACTGTTTAAAGAGTACCCATCTTCCTGTATCTATTTAATACTGGCTTAGGTCTAGTTTTTGCCAGTCTACTGAGAATCAACAGTTGGGAATCTCTTCATATATTTGTAATTCATATTTGACTTTCAAGGAATTGTCTAGTTTAATCACTGTTTTATGGGGTTTCCCTGGTGGCTCAGTGATAAAGAATCCATATGGCAATGCAGGANTGTATCTATTTAATACTGGCTTAGGTCTAGTTTTTGCCAGTCTACTGAGAATCAACAGTTGGGAATCTCTTCATATATTTGTAATTCATATTTGACTTTCAAGGAATTGTCTAGTTTAATCACTGTTTTATGGGGTTTCCCTGGTGGCTCAGTGATAAAGAATCCATATGGCAATGCAGGAGACAAGGGTTCAAATCCTGGCCAGGAAGATCCTCTGGAATGGGAAATGGCAACCCACTCCAGAATTCTTGCCTGGGAAATCCCATGGACAGAGGAGCCTGGTGGGTTACAGTGCATGGGCTCACAGAGTTGGACATGACTTATTCACTGAGCATGCACACATGCATCCCTACTTTATGTTGTGATTCTCATCTTTTTGTTACGGATTTGTAAGTTTCTTTGTATATTTTAGATTTTAAGCTCTTGCTGATTTTGATTAGTTCAAAAATATTTTCCTAGGTTGTCAAATATTGGATATCTTTGTCTATGATGCCTGTCATTTGAATAGAAATCCTTAACTTTTATTTCGTCAAGTCCATCAATATATTTTCTTTATGAAATGTGCACTCGAGGTTTTATGAAAGTTCTCTTCACCTCTAGATTATGAGGGTATTTGTTTACATGTGTTTCTGAGTGTAGCCAAACCTAATCCTAAGAAAAAGGAGACAATTTAAATTCAGAGTAGAGAGGAGAAAAACAACAACATTTTTTTCTAGTGTCTTTTAAGTTATGAGGTAACTCTAAAAATTAAAATAGGAACCAATGCCCAGAACATTTTGAGACTTTGTAAATTTCAGCTTTATCCAGTTGTGCCCTTTGTTGCCAGGAAAGCAAAGTATTTTTAGATGCTCCTTTTCCCACCTGGAGGGAGAAAAACAGAATAACAAGAAAAATATTGAGTCCTTTCCCCCTTGCTTTATTATTAATCATAGCAGCTTCTCACAACCTTTAAAACAGTTTCCTTTAAGTTTTGTAAAGTATTATAAATACATCATTATATAATGATGATGATGATGTCAGGGTATTTATACTAAGAACAAAAATGGAAAATTTTTAAATCACCTAAATGAATACCTTGGCACTCCTTTATGATTTTAAAAGCTTTATGGCTCTGTTTCCTAAAAGAATTATTAGATCCTTTAGTTTCCACAGCTACCTTTTAATGGAAACAACTATTTACAAATACACCCTATTAAAACATGCTAATTATTAATATAATTGATCACTTGGTTTTGCCTTAAGAAGTAACAGGTAAAAGTAAAAAACTAAAGCTCTAATTTTTATTGTGGATACACGTTATTAGAATTATCTGCCTTTAACTATTTATACAAATGCCTACGTATGCAAACCTATCTGTCTAGAAAAGTTGCTTTTAACAGTTTTATAATGAAAGTATATTATTCTGTTTACTTTTTCCTTAGAATGCATTTCAAAAGTATAAGTTGAGTATATTGTTGACCTAATTTTATCATATAAATCCAGCAATTGTTTGCTTGCTGTTGCCAAGAAACAGAATTGCTTAAGCCTATTCACCTTTATGTTTCTTAGCAGCTGACAGATAATCAACAAAACAGAAATAAGAATCTCTTCTGGTTCTGTTTTCAAAACATAATAAAACTTATATAAGGAAGAGAAATTCCATATAACAAGATATTAGTATTCACAGGAATTTAATTTTTATATATTAAGAAGCAGTTTTCAGTGCATTTGAAATTCTGTAAAAGACTATATGGATGTTAGTAAGTCTGACTTGAGGAGTCAGAAAGCCCTGAACACCTTTGCACTGCTTCTGTTCTTTTTATGAACATCACTGGCCCTTTGTACTAAAGGTTATTGTTGCCCTATTCTCAGATTCGCTTTATACCAGAAGGTATACCCAGCCCCACTTGTTAATTATGTTGGCTGATAACCCATGGCTACTTTCTTCCCCTGAGAGGTTATGGTCTCACCATCAGGGAGGCAGCCCACAGCCAGTGACTGACTGACTCTGGGGTACCACAAGTTAACCTTTGACTCAAGGTGGGCTGAAGTCAGTCTTTAGGTAAGACCATATCCCTGCTTATCTTTCTTCTACCCTATTGCCCTACCTGCTTCCTTCACTCAAGAAGAGTCTCCTGACGAATCACTGCTGCAAGACTCTCCCTGTTAGTCCTTGCTTGTAGGGAACCTGACCAAAGACTCCTTTATAGATAGATAGTAGTGCCAATTTAATGAACAAGTGCTGTTATTCAAAGTTATTTCAGCTCATCTCCAGTAGTACCTGAGTTGATAACAACTATACAGAATACCAGCTATTCGTTCAGTGCTTTTGATAATTCTTTACATTTTTGTATGACATTGTTTTAGAGAATCTTGGTTTAATATTTCAATAGATGGTTTTTTATACCTAATAAATATTTATTTTAAAATGTTTAATAAATATTTGCTAAATGAATAAATACATGTGAATGAATGATATAGTTTTCAAAATAGCTCTTTTAGGTAGGCAGAGAGTATTTATTTAATACACAATGGTTATAGTTAATATGAAGACCATTTAATATATAATATGAATACCACTTATAATATGAAAACCGTTTCCCATATAGTTTCATATGATCCTCATAACCTGCCTTATCCTTTTGATTTTCATTTCAAAGAAATGGAGAGTCAATTAGAGTAAGTGACTTTTTAAAATTTATAGTAAGTGGCAGGTTGTGGTGTTTGGTGCTGTTTAGTCATTGTCATGTCCGACTGTTTGAGACCCCATGGACTGCAGCCTACTAGGCTCCTCTACCCATAGGATTTTCCAGGTAACAATACTGGAGTAAGTAGCTATTTCCTTCTCCAGGGGATCTCCCTGACCTGTAAATTGAACCTGCATCTCCTGCATTGCAGGCAGATTCTTTACCACTGAGCCACCTGGGAAGTGGCAGGATTAGAATATGTAAATATGTTCTCTAACTTGAGATACATGACTGTAGCATAACTGCTTTTTCTAAGGAAGGACACTAAGTCTGATGAGAATGACAAAAGGGAAAGCACTAGATTTATATTCTCTCTCAGATCACAAAAGAGAGGACTGATAAACTGTCCATGGAATGAAGTAACTGGAAGTCATCTGAATGATTCTTTATTTCCTTCAATGACAGAATCCATGTGTGATGGTTAGTTTAATGTGTCAATTTGGCGAGGTCAAATGTTATTATAGATATATGACGAAGGTGTTTTCTGGATGAAATTAACATTTAAATTGGTGGTTTTTGAGTAAAGCAAATTGCCCTCCATAATTGCCCTCTGACCCAAAGAACATGAATTTGAGCAGACTCTGGGAGACAGAGAAGGAAAGGATAGCCTGGAGTGCTGCAGTTCATGGGGTTGCGAAAAGTTGGACAGGACTTAGCAACAACAGCTCCATAATGTGGGTGGGCTTCAATCCCATCAGTTGAAAGTTTACCTCCCCTTGGAAGGAATCTGGCAGCAGAGTGCCTTTGGACCCAAACTACAATTCTACCCGGGGTCTCCAGCCTAATAGGACCTACAAATTTTAAACTTGCCAAGCTTGTACAATCACAGGAGCCAGTTACTTAAAATGAGTCAATCAATCAATCAAATAAATCAATCTCTTTCTCCTTTTCTATAGATATAGATATAATACTATTGGTTCTGTTTTCTGGAGAACCCTAATTAATATACTAGGCTTGCCCAGGTAGTTGAGGAACCAACACCTGGAAAGCAGCAAAGTAAACCCAAAAATATTCTCTGGAAGAATTCAAGCCTTTATATAACCCTGACTCAATTCAGATATTCCACTGACAGCTTCCAAATGTCAGAGTTCTCCTTGGTTCCTAGCCTCTTTTCAGAGGTAGATACTTCTTTCTATGTCTCAGTTTGGACACATAGAAAGAGACAAACTATGGCCCAAATATCAGAAAATAAATCTATAAAATATCTTAACAATCTCCCACAACAACCTTACTCTATAAAAACCCAGAAAGATTTATTAAAAGACTGCCCAACATGGATGGTTGGTTAACTAAACCATGGACTAGAACCCAGGTCTTCTGACTTCTGGTCCTTTGCCCTTTGTATCTCTTTATATACAAATTTTTACATATAGCAGTTCTAGACATTGTAAGAATAAAAGCCTGTGACCTCAAGGAACTTAAATTCTATTTCACTGAGCAAAAACCTATGAAGGCTATAATAATAATAATAATACATGACAAATAGCAAATAACATACCGGATATAATCAAGGGATACGAGAACTTTATAGAAAATAAGAACTAAATAGTCAAAGTAGACAGATTATTTCAGGCTGAGTTTCCAGGGAAAGAGTAATGAAGAATTCTAGGTACTAAGATGATGCTGTGAAAGTGCTACACTCAATATGCCAGCAACTTTGGAAAAACTTATCAATGGCCACAGGACTGGAAAAGGTCAGTTTTCATTCCAATCCCAAAGAAAGGCAATGCCAAAGAATGCTCAAACTACTGCACAATTCCTCTCATCTCACACGCTAGTAAAGTAATGCTCAAAATTCTCCAAGCCAGGCTTCAGCAATACATGANCCACAGTTTATTGTGATACACACAGTCAAAGGCTTTGGCATAGTCAATAAAGCAGAAATACATGTTTTTATGGAACTCTCTTCCTTTTTCCATGAGTCTTTATGGTGTTAAAAAGCAAAGAACTGTACACTAAACAAAAAAAAATGTTTGACTGCATGTATATTTTTAAAAATTGTGACAGTTTCAGTTTCTTTATTTACTTCATTAATTAGAGAGTAACAATTAATAACTAGGAAGCAGGCAGAGGTTAGGTCAAAGATGAACTTGTTGCTTCTTCTAGCAGTGTAACAGACCTAGTTTGTTGACCATTTGACAAAATGTTGGAATTAAGAATTCATTTTTAAGTGTTTGAAGGAACAAAATCATGTGAATAACTTCTTGATAATAACTTGATAATATTTTTCTTTCTAGTGGTTACATTTCAGGTCTCTTGTTACATAAGCTTTTCTATTATAACTCAAATATTTTATAAAAATTTTTGGTAAAAATTTCTTTATAAAAGCAAGATTCTTCTGGAGTAATTCAGACTTGACTTTTAAGAAGTGTTTGCCAAGATGTTCATCAGTGATCTTGTTCGTTTTGAATTCCAGTAAATCTAATCCAAGTTGAATTACTAATTAACTATGTAATTCTTGAGTACATCATTAAACAAACTCTACCCTCAGTTTCTTCTTTCATAAAACAAGAATTTTATGTTAAGTATAGGACCCACACCATCGAAGACATCACATTTTGTGATCCTAATAGTATTCTATAGCCATTTATGAAAGGAGTAACACTGGGTAGGCTTTTGGTCCATCCAAAAACATCTTGTCGAAGGCTTGCCTAGTCATAGTTTGATTTATTGCTACACTGGGCAGTATAATGCTAAACTCAAGTATTATTAGGAATACCTTAAGGCTGAGCCAAATTCCTAAGGTTGGATTCAAGGAAGTGAATAGTGAAAGTTACTCAGTCTTGTTTGATTCTTTGCAATCCATGGACTGTAACCCACCAGGCTCCTCTGTCTGTGGAATTCTCCAGGCAAGAATACTGGAGTGGGCAGCCATTCCCGTCTCTCCCAAGTGTGGTGAAGAGTAAATTGCATAATACATGAACATATCTNTATAATGCTAAACTCAAGTATTATTAGGAATACCTTAAGGCTGAGCCAAATTCCTAAGGTTGGATTCAAGGAAGTGAATAGTGAAAGTTACTCAGTCTTGTTTGATTCTTTGCAATCCATGGACTGTAACCCACCAGGCTCCTCTGTCTGTGGAATTCTCCAGGCAAGAATACTGGAGTGGGCAGCCATTCCCGTCTCTCCCAAGTGTGGTGAAGAGTAAATTGCATAATACATGAACATATCTAACAGAATGCCTGGCCCATACTAATTTTTAATTATTAAGATTCATGTAAAGATCAATTTCTATTTTTTCTTGAAGTTAACGAGAACTCAGAGTAGTTGTCTATGTTTTTAGCACACAGGACTGAAAAGCATAACGTCATAGGTTCATTAGGAAACACATTTACCACCATTTCTACACTTGTGAGAGGAGGGGACAGGACAAATATATCTGTTAGAAATGTGATGGAACTGAGAGAAAAAAAACAGTTGAGGAAATCAATACCTTAAACTGTGAAAGTTAAATTACAATTTCACCTGCTGTGTGTCACCAATGGCAAACATAAAAATATAACCAAAGAAAATCTAGGAGCACCTTGGAAAACTCAACTGTCACTGACGCTTCAATTAGATCATCTTTCAGTTGCAAAGATTATCATCCCTCATGTCACTGAGTCCAAGCTTGTACTGCTTACCACAAAACAGGCCAGTAAATTGAGCCAAGTTGCTGGAAAAAGCATGAGTGACTTTATTCCAAAACCCAGCAGAGGAAATGATGGATTAGGATCCAGAAGAACCACCTTATCAGGGTTAGAAATCCTTTATACAGAAAGGGGAGAGGCTGTGACTAGTTGCAACTTTTTGAAGCTGGTCAAACCCTGGAGGAGATGTAGTAATACTTAGCAAGAGCAGCTGTCTGCATAGGCCTGGTCATGACAACTTTCCTGTTAACAGAGAAAAATGTTATTCTCTCTTCTCCAGCTTTTTATCTGTAAGAATGAAGTGTTATCCTTCAAAGGTCAAACTGGGAGGCAGAGCCTTGAGATAGGGCTGTATATTTCAAGCTATAGGCAACATTCTTTTACAAAGGTGTAGAAGCAGCATGACTAACGACAGGCAATAGAGCACAGAAATTAGAGCTAAAGCATTCCATCCAATACGAGGTCAGATTTGGTCTTCTCTGCTACAAAAGGTACACATGCTTCTTACCTAAATCATTCCATTTTCCAGCTGTAATCATCTATATATTCTTTCTTGGTAACTATGGTGATTTGAAAGGAAGTCCTTCCATATCAATTTCCTATGGCTACTGTAAGTATATTACAAACTAGGTGGCTTAGCAAAACAGAAATTTAATTTCCTCCTGGCTTGTCCCTTCTCTTGTCCTGTCTCCCTCGATCAGCTACTCTAGTTCATTCTCATCTTCCAGGATAGAGACCATGGTTTTATATTTTATTTTAATCTATCATTGACTGCAGCATAGAGCCAGAACTTAAATGTAGGTTTATAATCATTACAATTCCATTTTATGATTTCAAAAATTTTGTTAAATTCAGTTGTCCAAAGTTCTTTTTTTTTTTTTTTCAAAGTTCTTTTAATGGTGTATTTTGAAGAACCTGAAAGGGAGAATTTGAAAGCTAAAGGAGGAAGAAATGATCTATATCAGCGGTCCCCAACCTTTTTGGCACCAGGGACCTGTTTTGTGGGAAACAGTTCTTCCATGGACCAGGGAGTAGAGGATGGTTTTGTGATTTTTCAAACATGTTACCTTTATTGTGCACTTTATTTCTATTGCTATTACACTGGCTCCATCTCAGATCATCAGGCATTAGATCCTGGAGGTGGGGACCTCTGATCTATATGATATATAGGAGAGGAGGGATGATCTATAACAGTAATTAATCAGTCTGTGAGACAACGGTAGGAACACTGAGAAAATGATGCATTTTGTCCAACTTCTTCATTAAGATCCAGAGCTTCTCACATAATAGTAATTCTACATTTATTGAGTCAGAGCTCTGTGCCAGGCATGGTGCTTAAAGTGTCATACAGCATGTCTCAGCTAATCCACTGAACAATCCCATGAGAGAGAAACTCTTTATTCTTCCAACTGTGGTTTAAAGAAGTTAACTAGTTCTTCCAGGTCACACAATTAGCAAATGGCAGAGCTTGATTTCAAAGCCCAGTGATTTGACTCCAGAAGCATATTCTGTCTGGAAAATCAGAGGATAGCATTGATTTGCTTATTTATAACAGCCTGTTTCCATGATTCAAAGACTGGGAGAATTGACTGATAAGTACTTTTATTTCTTTTTAAACACTTCTCTTTCTGTTGTCCTTGATTTAAATATTCATTCTATTTCTGTAAATAAAAGCCTTTTTTATTGTATAGTTGCTCATTTCAGAAATGTCAATAGATAATTTCACTATAGATAATCTATAGTGAAGTGAAGTGAAGTCACTCAGTCATGTCCGACTCTGTGACCCCATGGACTGTAGCCTACCAGGCTCCTGCCTCCATGGGTTCTCCAGGGAAGAGTACTGGAGTGGGTTGCCATTTCCTTCTCCAAATTTGATCTATATTTTCCCAAATTTCTTTTTAATAACTTTAGACCTTTGAGATTCAAAACTAATGCAACTGCTTCTTTGTAAATAAGAGCATGTGTGCTCTTTATCTAATTGCATGTGTGCTCAGTCACTAAGTCATGTCTGATGCTTTGCAACCCCATGGACCTTGCCTGCCAGCCTCCCCTGTCTATGGGGTTTTCCAGGCAAGAATATTGGAATGGTTTGCCATTTCCTTCTCCAGGGGATATTCCCAACATAGGGATCAAGTCCATGTCTCCTGGGTCTCCTGCATTGGCAGGCTAATTCTTTACCACTAAGTCATGGAGAAGGCAATGGCAACCCATTGCAGTACTCTTGCCTGGAAAATCCAATGGACAGAGGAGCCTGGTAGGCGGCAGTCCATGGGGTCGCTAAGAGTTAGGCAAAATTGAGCGACTTCACTTTCACTTTTCACTTTCATGCATTGGAGAAGGAAATGGCAACCCACTCCAGTATTCTTGCCTGGAGAATCCCAGGAACACAGGAGCCTAGTGGGCTTCCGTCTATGGGGTTGCACAGAGTCGGACATGACTGAAGTGACTTAGCAGCAGCAGCAACAGCATGTGAGAAGCCCTCAATATGTGAATGTTAATATATAATTAAAGTTTCTCAAGATGAAATTCAGTCAAAATTAGAATAAAACAAAAATTCTTTTGTGCACTGACCAGTTGATTTTCTTAAAACACACTGTTTATTATAGATTATTATACTTACATTGCGCTTTCTAGGTGGCTCAGTGGTAATGAGTACACCTACCAAGCTGGAGATGTGGGTTCGAATCCTGGCTCAGGAAGATTCCCCTGGAGAAGGAAATGCCAACCCACTCCAATATTCTTGTCTGGGTAATTCCATGAACAGAGGAGCCTGGTAGGCCACAGTCCATGGGGTTGCAAAGGACTTGAACATGACTTAGCGACTAAACAATAACAATAAAAATCTTCATGTTAGCACATAATTTTTGAAATGCTAGGAAATGTTGCTAAGCCTCATTGTTTTCATGTTAACATATTTTATTTTCAAACTTGTGATTAATTTATGTAATGCATAAACCTAGAGTGAAGGAAAAATCTACTTCTGGTGGAATGAACAATTCATAGGTCACATTTGATCTGATGCAGATTTTAAGATGATTGCAACTGTTTAATCAAATGCTTTAAGACTAAACAAAATGGGGGTTTGGAGTATTTAAACTTCTTGTGACTAATTTTATTGGATTCAGCTTTGTTCAAACATTTCTAGTAGCTTGGAAGGAAAATCTTCAGGAACACCAATAAATTAATTCATAGTAACACATTTATACAACATTAAAGTTATATAAATAATGTTAGTAATCAGAACAAGCAAAGAAAAGGAAATGATGTTCGATCTCCCTCTAGTGGTTTTGCATCAGAGTTTAGCTAGCAGAAAATGCACTAGCATATTGTTATTAGTGGCTAAGTCCTATCTGACTCTGAGACTCCGGGACTGCAGCATGTCAGGCTCCACTGTCTTTTGCTATCTCCCAGAGTTTGCTCAAATTCGTGTCCATTAAGTCAGTGATGCTGTCTAGTCATGTCATCCTCTGCTGTTCCCTTCTCCTTTTGCTTTCAATCTTTCCCAGCATCAGGGTATTTTCCAATGAATTGGCTCTTTGCATCGAGAGGCCAAAGGACTGGAGTTTCAGCTTCAGCATCAGTCTTTCCAATGAGTATTCAGGGTCAATTTCCTTTAGTGTTGACTAATTTGATCTCCCTGCAGTCCAAGGGATTCTTAAGAGTCTTCTCCAGCACCACAGTTCAAAAGCATCAGTTCTTTGGCACTCAGCCTTCTTTATAGTCCAGCTCTTATATCCATACATGACTATTGGAAAAACCATAGCTTTGGCCAAACGGATTTTTATCAGAAAAATGATATCTCTTCTTTTTAATATGCTGTATAGGTGTTTCATAGCTTTTTATTTTTNTTTGATCTCCCTGCAGTCCAAGGGATTCTTAAGAGTCTTCTCCAGCACCACAGTTCAAAAGCATCAGTTCTTTGGCACTCAGCCTTCTTTATAGTCCAGCTCTTATATCCATACATGACTATTGGAAAAACCATAGCTTTGGCCAAACGGATTTTTATCAGAAAAATGATATCTCTTCTTTTTAATATGCTGTATAGGTGTTTCATAGCTTTTTATTTTTTAAGTCTTTTTTATTTAAATTTATTTATTTTGATTGGAGGCTAAAATCTGTCACTGCTTTCACTAATATGAGAACTATACAAAAAGAAATTTTTCCCTGGTGGCTCAGTGGCAAAGAATCAGTTTGGCAATGCAGGAGATGTAGGTTGGATACTGCACTGATGCTTTTGAGTTGTGGTAGAGAAGACCCCTGAGAGTCCCTTGGACTGAAGGAGATCAAACAGTCAGTCCTAAAGGAAATCAGTGCTGAATATTCATTGGAAGGACTGATGATGAAGTTCCAATACTTTGGTCACCTGATGCGAAGAGCTGACTCATTGGAAAAGTTCTTGAAGCTAAGAAAAATTGAAGGCAGAAGGAGAAGGGGATGACAGAGGATGAGATGGTTGAATGGCATCACCAACTCAATGGACATGAGTTTGAGCAAGCTCTGGGAGTTGGTGATGGACAGGGAAGGCTGGCGTGCTGCAGTCCATGGGGTGGCAAACAGACACAAATGAGCAACTGAACAACAACCACCACCATACACATAGGGCTTCCAGGTAGTGCAGTGATAAAGAACCTGCCTACCAATGCAGGAGACCTAGGAGACACAGGTTGGGAAGATCCCCTGGAGAACAAAATGGCAATCGACTCCAGTGTTCTTGCCTGAAAAATTCCATAGACAGAGGAGCCTGGTGGGCTACAGTCCATGAGGTTGCAAAGAGCCAGACACAACTGAGCAACTGAGCATGCATGCACAGGACAGATATATATATATATATGTATGTGTACATATATATATAGAGAGAGAGAGTGAGAGAGAGAGAACACAGTATGTTAAGAGATGTTTCTTTCCAGCAGAAAGAATACAAAATCAGATTTTATCGTTGCTGCCTTCAAATTTACAATTTGGAAAATGGATGTATATACAAATACACAAAGTAATAAGCAAACTGTTTATGCTAACAGTGGAAAGATGTTTATGCTAAGCAAAAAATATGTTAACAGTGGGAAGATGAGGGAAGAGAGAAGATTTTCAGTGGGGATGTTTTTTCCTAATTTGCTTTAAGCCATCAAAGAAAGATATATCTACTACAAAAATACGAATTGTTCACAAATAAGGAATATATCATCAATGGATATCATATTGGTTTCCTGTTGCCAAAACTATTGCACTAATATGGCATGTTTAAGTGTCCTTCCTGGATTCCTTCTAATAGGGCCTGAGTCTACTGTGGAGATACATTAGGACTTTGAGTTGAAGAAACGATAGCAACAGATGCTGCTAAATATAAACCTGACGCTTAAGCAACCATAATGCCAAGGGTAGAAGTAGCTGTTTAATTCCCTTCTGTGGAGCATGTACAAGAATATTTCTAACAAAATGAACTGAGTTTCAATGTGCAGGGGGCCATTCACAGTTGATAACTTGGGAAGAAGAACTAATCTTTGTACATTTATTTTCCTCTTAGATTCAATATTCAAGGCTGCTATGAGGACCAAGTACAGAGACGTTTAATGCATATTGGCCTCTCCACTTGTAACACACTGATTTTTTTAAAGTTGTCCTTGATATTTCATTTTAGCCTAATTTTATCTGCATACTTATGGAGACTAAGAAGGAGAACTCTCCCCATAATTGTCTAGCAATACTTGCTGTATGGATCTTTTTATAGTCTACTAAAATTTATGGTCTACATAACTTGCGAAATATTTAATCCGTGATAGTTTCAGAGCAGTGTGACAGGGTACCTTCAACNATGGATGTATATACAAATACACAAAGTAATAAGCAAACTGTTTATGCTAACAGTGGAAAGATGTTTATGCTAAGCAAAAAATATGTTAACAGTGGGAAGATGAGGGAAGAGAGAAGATTTTCAGTGGGGATGTTTTTTCCTAATTTGCTTTAAGCCATCAAAGAAAGATATATCTACTACAAAAATACGAATTGTTCACAAATAAGGAATATATCATCAATGGATATCATATTGGTTTCCTGTTGCCAAAACTATTGCACTAATATGGCATGTTTAAGTGTCCTTCCTGGATTCCTTCTAATAGGGCCTGAGTCTACTGTGGAGATACATTAGGACTTTGAGTTGAAGAAACGATAGCAACAGATGCTGCTAAATATAAACCTGACGCTTAAGCAACCATAATGCCAAGGGTAGAAGTAGCTGTTTAATTCCCTTCTGTGGAGCATGTACAAGAATATTTCTAACAAAATGAACTGAGTTTCAATGTGCAGGGGGCCATTCACAGTTGATAACTTGGGAAGAAGAACTAATCTTTGTACATTTATTTTCCTCTTAGATTCAATATTCAAGGCTGCTATGAGGACCAAGTACAGAGACGTTTAATGCATATTGGCCTCTCCACTTGTAACACACTGATTTTTTTAAAGTTGTCCTTGATATTTCATTTTAGCCTAATTTTATCTGCATACTTATGGAGACTAAGAAGGAGAACTCTCCCCATAATTGTCTAGCAATACTTGCTGTATGGATCTTTTTATAGTCTACTAAAATTTATGGTCTACATAACTTGCGAAATATTTAATCCGTGATAGTTTCAGAGCAGTGTGACAGGGTACCTTCAACCACAATTGAAATCAAAATAATTGCCTCAAGCCTTCAATATTATTTTATCCCATATCCTCAAAATCTTTTGAGGCAACTGTAGATAAGAGTTTATTTCTTAGGGAGATTGTTCTCCATGGACATGCAACTGAAACTTTATAACTAAACCCTATATTATTCTCGATCATAAGCTTTTCGTTATTTTTTTATGAAATAAATGTGGTCATTCTCAAGCAAAATTAGGAAAGAATAATAATTCTGTTATTCTTTAAGTTGCTTTCTATCCCCAAAGGAAATAGCCTATTCTGATAGGCAAATTGGGACTAAAGGGGCCATTTGGTGTCTTGTGAGAAAGACAATTAGAAGACAGCCAGGAGACAAATTTAAATTCTGTTAAGAATAGCAGGAAGTATTTTGGTTCTAAGCAGGATAGCACCACTTGAGGTTTTGTTAAGTACACAAGACAAGTCAGATCAAGTGTGTGGTTTTGTGTGAATGGAAATGACTCCTGTCTGTCCTAGTTCTTTACTGGAATGCTNTTCTAATAGGCAAATTGGGACTAAAGGGGCCATTTGGTGTCTTGTGAGAAAGACAATTGCAAGACAGCCAGGAGACAAATTTAAATTCTGTTAAGAATAGCAGTAAGTATTTTGGTTCTAAGCAGGATAGCACCACTTGAGGTTTTGTTAAGTACACAAGACAAGTCAGATCAAGTGTGTGGTTTTGTGTGAATGGAAATGACTCCTGTCTGTCCTAGTTCTTTACTGGAATGCTGACATGTGCATTGCTTGAAAATTCAGATCATTTCATTGGAATCAGTCAGAGTTTACCCTGGCACTTGAAAAGAAGCTATTCAATAGTACAGGAGTGTCCATTTTCATTTTAACAGAAGGCATATAATATTCAGAAATGTGAGATTTTCTGGTTATGTTGCTTTTATGGTGACATAAGTACAGTGTGGTAGATAAAGAGAAAAAAAGCATGGTTAGCTATTATATTTCTCAAACCTGACAGAAGTGGTAGACAGAATAATTAGGAAATGTTATCCTGTATTAAAATTCTAGAATGTAGAGGATTTAGGAATCTTAGATTAAAATTCTGCATGTATTTCACTAGTATTCCACAAATTTGAACCTTTCAAAGTCTATGACTATGGATTTGGGTCTTTCAAGTACTTTTAATTCTATTTATATTGGCTGTCATGGGCACAGTGAAAAATGAAGTGAAAAATGGAGGTATAATTAGCAGTTAAGAATAATTTATTGAGCACTGTTGACTGAAAAAATGGCACAACCTAAAAGTTGAGAATTAATGTTTTGTTCAGTGGACTTACTGAGAACTTAAGCCTCTCAGATAGCTTTGAAGGACTATTCTGAAGAGGTAAGTGAGGGGCCAGGATATATAAGAGTTTTTGAAAAAAAAAAAAAAGAAAACAGATTACTACTAATTAGTACACTCTTGGACATAAACCACAGCAAGATTCTCTCTGACCCACCCTCCTAGATTAATGGAAATAAAGCAAAGTAAACAAACGGGACATAATAAAACTTAAAAGCTTTTGCACAGCAATGAAACTGTAAACAAGATGCAAAGACAGTCCTCTGAGTGGGAGAAAATAATGGCAAAGGAAGCAACTAACAAAGGATTAATCTCCAAAATATATAAGCAGCTCATACAGCTCAATATCAGAAAAACAAACAATCCAGTCAGAAAAATGAGAGGAGACCTGAACAAATATTTCTCCAAAGAAAATAGACAGATGGCCAAATAAACATGTTCAAATCAAAACTACAGTGAGGTCTATCACCTCACACCAATCAGAATGGCCATCATCAAAAAAAATCTGCAAACAATAAATGGTGGAGAGTGTGTGGAGATAAGAGAACCCTCCTGCACTGTTGGTGGGAATGTAAACTGATAGCGCCTTTATAGAAAACAGTATGGGTGGGAGGGGCGTCCAGGATGGGGAACACATGTAAACCCATGGCTGATTCATATCAATGTATGCCAAAAACCACCACAATACTGTAATTAGCCTCCAACTAAAAAAAAAAAAAAAAAGTATGAAGATTATGTAAGAAAATAGGAATAAATCTACCATATGACCCAGGTGGTACGGGTGGTAAAGAACCTACCTGCCAAAGCAGGAAACAGAAGAGATGCCAGTTCTATCTCTGGGTTGGGAAGATCCCCTGGAGAAGGAAATTGCAACCCTCTCCAGTGTTCTTGCTTGGAGAATCTCACAAACAGAGGAACCTGGCAGGTTACAGTCCATGGGGTCCCAAGGAGTTGGACATGACTGAAGCAATTTAGCACACATGCACACACACCACCATATGACCCAGCAATCCCACTATGGGAAAACCAAAATTCTAAGACACATGTACACATGTGTTCATTGCTGCAACATTTACAATAGATAGGACATAGAAGCAACCTAGATGTCTATTAACACATGAATGGATAAAGAAGACACTGCACACATATACAATAGAATATTACTTGGCCATAAAAAGGAAGGGGTTTGAGTCAGTTGTAGTGAGTTAGATGAACCTGGAGCCTCTTATACAGAGTGAAGTATGTCAGAAAGAGAAAAACAAGTATCCTCTATTCATGCGTATACATATGGAATCTAGAAAAATGATATTGGTGAACCTAGTAGAGAACAAACTTGTGGACACAGCAAGGGAAGGAGAGGGTGAAATGAATTGAGAAAGTAGCGTTGACATATGTACACCATCACGTGTAAAATAGATAGCTAGTGGAGTTGCTGTATAACACAGGGAGCTCAACCTGGTGACGACACAGAGGAGTGGGATGGGGGGAGGAGGGAGGCTGCAGAAGGAGGGGCTATATATATAACTGTGACTGATTTGCATTATTGTACGGCAGAAAACCAACACAACATCATAAAGCAATTTTCCACCAATTAAAACATTAAGAAAAGGCTATCACTAATTAAAGAAAACCATATATATCAAGTTAATGAATTTAGGGCTTTTCTGTTTATGGTGAGATGCAAGAATCTGAGTTTATTGAAATTAATCTTCTGATACGCACCTTAACTTTCTAGGGCCAGGTTCCTGTTTTTCTCCATCCTGAATCCCCTCAGGGTGCACCTCTGGGGGTGGCTTCAGAGGCTGATGGCTTGGTGGTAGGCAGCCTGTTTTTCTCCATTCTGAATTCCCCCCGGGGCATGCCACAGGGGGCAGCTGGGTTGATGGCTTGATCATCCTCAGTTTACTGGAATGGCCAGTGACATTCTTTGTTCACAGCACACAGGAGGTGTCAAACAGTTTATATTCAGTAGGTTAAGGTTAAAGTCAATGATACTTACTAAGTAGAATTGTGTACTTGAGAATCCTATTAGGGAAAGAAGTTGTTTGAATGTTGAAGTCACGGATATTGGTGGTCAGAGCAGTCCTTTCAATTTAACCATTCTATTTGGTTTTACCTGAATCTCTAGTTTGTTGTTTTTGTTTTGTTTTATTCAGATTTTGTATGTTTCACTCATGTCTCAGGCTAGCTTTCCAGGAAGGAAATACTGTATTTAATATGTTGAGAAAATGCATTCTTTCTGACCTCATATTAACTTTCAGAGGAACTTATTCAGAGTACCTGTGTACAAGGAACATTGCCCAATGTATTCATCTGTGATTTTGTGTAAAAGCTGAAAAATATTTTTTCTTGTGGGTGATTTCTTATATTGTTCTCTCAGTGCTGAGAATTTAAAGACAAATCATAACTCTGAGAAGGTACTTTTTTTTTAAATGGGAAATTGAGTAACTTGGTTTGAGTCTGTTGCATATTGAGTATTTAATTTCATACCCAGTCTAAGCTTTTTAGGTCACAATGAGGGACTATTTCAAGACAGCCATGAAACAGCCTCTCCTCTACGGCTTATTTTCAAGGAGGACTTTATCAAATGTTAAATTGTAATTCATTATTATTTATATCTTATGAAATTGAAACAACAATATTCTTTAGAGCTTGAAATGGGATTTTTAGTTTTTCAGAATAAACACCCCTGAAAGATATTTTAAGTGTTAGAAAAATAAATACTAACATAAAATTATATATCTAATGAAATTATCCTTCAAAAAAATCAATGACAAATAAAGACTTTCTCAGAAAAACAGTAGCTGAAGGAATTCAGAGGGAAGGAAAATGATAAAGGACAGAAACTTGGATCTACATAAAGAAAAGAAGAACATGAGGAAGAGAAGGAATAAATGATGGTAAAACAAAAGCTTTTACTTTTCTTATTCTTAATAAGATTTATCTCCTTTTACTTATTTTTATTTATTTAATAAGTACATGTATTTATATTATCTTTTACTTATGGTCTTATTAAGAATTATTTTATTTTTCTTATTGTTAATGATAACCACTTCAAGTGATAATAGAAACAATTTGAATATGAATAAATTTAGAATATGAATAAAAGAAATGAATGACAACAATATAATGGAGAGAAGAATTATAAATACTCAGTTATACATAATTTACATTTTAATAAAAATAAAAATTTCTGCTCTATGAAAGACTGTTTAAAAAAGGAAAAGAAGCCACATATTGGGGAAAATATTTGCAAAACACCTATCTTACAAAGGACTTCTGTCCCAAATATAGAAAGGACTCTTGAAAACAAAAAATAGAAAACAACCCAACTAGAAAGTGGGCAATAAATACCTCACTAAGGAAGACATACAGATGTTAAATTAGCATATAAAAGGTACTCAAAATTGTTTGTCATTAGGAAATTGCAACTTATAAGGAAGCTGAGAAAATACTACACACCTTTTAGAATGACAGCATTACAAAAAGCTTATAATACCAAATGCTGATGAGAACCCAGAACACCAGGAACTCTCATTCATTTCTGGTGGGAAGAAAAAATGTTACAACCACTTTGAAAGATAGTTTGGCAATTTCTTACAAAGTTAAATGCAGTGTTTATATAATCTAGTGATTATGCTTTCAGGTGTCTACCAACTCAAGGTGAAAATTTTTGTCCACACAAAGACCTTCATAAAAATATTTACAAGAGTTTCACTCATGATTGCCTAAGCTGGAAGCCACCAAGATGACCTCTAATAAGTGAGTGGATGAACAAATTCTGGCTACAATGCCATATTACTCAGCTATAAAAAGAAATGAGCTATCAAGTCATGAAAAGACATGGATAACTGCAGAGTGCTTAAATGCATATTGCTAAATGAATAAAGCCAGTTGAAAAGGCTTTGTACTATAATATGCAATTTCAGTTATATGTCATTCTGGAAAAGGCAAAATTATAGATACAGTAAAAACTTCAATGGCTGTTTGGAGTTCAGGGGCTGGGAACTTGAGTAGGTGGAGCACAGGTGATTCTTAGAGTGGCAAAACTACTGTGTACAATATTGCAATACTGAATATATAACATTATGCATTTATAAAAACAGGTAGAACTTTACAGCCCAAAGATTGAGGTTTAATGTATACGAATTTAAAAAATCATTACAAATTTAGGAGACTACAGTGGCAATGTGCACACTTAGCACCCAGATCTTAGTTTCTAATCCTCTTCTCCCATAAAACAGCTAGGGATTCTTGAAGAAATGAAAGATTTTTGAGACAGGGCAAGAAATACACAAACTATCCCTAAATCATCTTGAAATTCCAGAAAGAAAGAAAGCCCTCAAAAAAACTCCACATTGGGAAAATAGGTCAAAGAGGCACATGAGGCTATAGAGAGAATCCCCGGTGACCAAAGCTGGAAACTACTTGAGTAATAAACAAAACAGTTTTGTTTTGCATTATTTATTATATATAGGGCTTCCCAGGGCTTCTCAAAGGTAAAGACCCTGCATGCCAATGCAAGAGACCCTGGTTTGATCCCTGGGTCAGGAAGACCCCCAGGAGGAAATGGCAACTCACTTCAGTATTCTTGCCTGGAGAAACCCATGGACAGAGGAACCTGGTAGANGTTTTGTTTTGCATTATTTATTATATATAGGGCTTCCCAGGGCTTCTCAAAGGTAAAGACCCTGCATGCCAATGCAAGAGACCCTGGTTTGATCCCTGGGTCAGGAAGACCCCCAGGAGGAAATGGCAACTCACTTCAGTATTCTTGCCTGGAGAAACCCATGGACAGAGGAACCTGGTAGACTACAATCTATATGTTATACAGTCCATAGTCGCAAAGCATTGGGCACATCTGAGCACCCACACATGCATGCATTACATATTAAATTATTTAGAATATAACCCAAAATATAAGATAAATATATATGACCCATGAATATGGAATAAATAAATGCATGGGGGAAAAGAGACAAATCTCCATGCAGAATCCCTAAAGGAGTGGATATATCACTCTCCACTCCTTCGCATGGGCTTGTACATGATGATCACACATCTTCTTTCTAAATATCACACATTTTCTTTCTAAAGGGTACAGCATAGAAATGGGAAAGAATAAGAATAACTTTTCAAAGGAGAAACCTGACAGAAAGAACTTCTGCCTGGAAATCAAAGTCGACATCAACATGACATCAAATATGTGGCATATGTTGATACGATGTGATGAAAATGGCACTTCACCTTTCTGATCTCCTCTCTCAAAGCCCAGAACCTGAGTCTAACCCCGAGAAAAACATCAGAGACCAATTTCAACTAAGGGATATTTTACAAAATACCTGACCAATACTCATTAAATTCAGTCATTTAAAAGAAGGATAAGTCTAAAAAACTGCCAAAAGCTAGAAGTGCCTCAGGAGATCTGACAATATGTATACATAATGCTGAGCACCGAAGAATTGATGCTTTTGAACTGTGGTGTTGCAGAAGACTCTTGAGAGTCCCTTGGACTGCAAGGAGATCCAACCAGTCCATCCAGCCCTGGTATTTCTTTTTCTTTCTTTCTTTCTCTTTGTTTTCCTTTCTTTCTTTCTTTCTTTTTCTTTTTTTTTNAGGCTCCTCCATCCATGGGATTTTCCAGGCAAGAGTACTGGAGTGGGGTGCCATTGCCTTCTCCTTAGTCCTTAATAATGTATCAATATTTGTTAATTTGAAAAAATGTACCTTAATAGTGTAAGATCCAACAGAAGACGAGATTGTTGGATGGCATCACTGACTCTATGGACATGAGTTTGAACAACCTCTGGGAGATGGTGAAGGACAGGGAAGCCTGGCATGCTGCAATCCATGGAGTCTGAAAGAGTCAGTCATGATCGAGCGACTAAACAACAACAACAATTGTAATAGTGTAAGATGTTAGGTTTGAAACTGTGCTGATTTTGGACAGGGACTCTATACTATCAGCTCAATATACAAATTTAAAGCTATTCTAAATCATTAAAAAGGAACTTTAAGAGACTTCTCAAAATTATAATATATGGATCTTTTATGAATTCAGATTCAAACTAATGATAGACTCATTTTATGAGACTCATTTTACTCATTTTAATAGATCTACTCTATTTTGTAGAGTGGAATAGTGACAATTTGATAATAAGACATTATTCTTTTTCTTTAGTTGTGATAATGCTACTGTAATAATATATAAAACAATTTTTTTGTTAGAAATGCAAACTGAAGTATTTAAAATGAAGACAGTATGATGTCTGAATCTTCCTCAAAGTAATCCCATTGGGTTTTAGAGTCTGGGAATGTAGATGAGACCAAATTCCCCAAGAACTGATAATGTTGAAGCTGGATAATGACTAGATAGGAGTTCATTATACTACTTCTTACTTGATATATGTTTAAATATTTCTATTAACATTTTTTAAATTAAAGTGTCAGTTCAGTTCAGTCGCTCAGTCATGTCCAACTCTTTGCAGCCCCATGGACTGCAGCACGCCAAGCCTGCCTGTCGATCACCAACTCCCTCATCTACACTCCCATACTCTAAAATTAAAATGTATATTAAAGTATACTAAAGAGCTGTCATGATAAATTAAAGTTGTCCTTATATTTCATTTATTATTTCTTCTCATGAATTCATTGTTTCTTTAACTGTATAAGAGGACATTCTTCAATGGAAATGCAATCCTTTCATATTTCAAAACAATAGTTTAAAAGACAAACAAATTTCACTAGTGTTTAACAAAATATTTTACATACAAGTAAGTTTAGTAATTTGGATTCAGTTAACTTATTGTGCTTATTACTTATGCTTAAAATGATATCCATTCTATTCTTTCCCTTTTGCAGACCAGCACTAATCAAAGGAATACTGTGAGATATATAGAATAAATTATAAATATTTTCTTTCCCAACTAAACCTTCATATTGCAAAAAAAACATGATTTACGAGTCTAGTCTTGAGTTAATTTATATAACAATTTCAAAGTTACAGAACTTTACAGATTAATTTTAGCTGCTACGATTGTCAGTTGAAACATGTTCCTTCTATTCAAAAAACATTTTGTATCATAAGCTTATAAATATTTAAGTTAATTATTTATTAGTTAAATGTTAGTGACATGACATGCAACATATTTCACTATTATTTCTACTGAGGAAACACTTCAAAATTTGATTCAGCTTTTGATAAATCCTGGTTTTAAAAATCACCTAAGTAAATTTTTATTTTGACCAACATCTTGCATTTTTAACAGATAGTTTTAGTAAGCAATGCTATGTTCCTGTCAAGGCATGCTTGATATTTCCCAAAGGTTTTATTTTATTGCCAAGTGAAGCAACTTAACCAAACAAAGAAGCATACCTTTCTGTGGCCATATCTGATTGACACAAGAGGCCTTACTGCAGGAAAATGCATATAAAGAATACTCCATAAAGATTATTCCATTTGGCTAAAGGCAAACCATACTGTAACAGGACTGTGAGGCTTAAGAGGAGATATTTGTGATAAATGTATTAGAACTACCAGGTAAACATTTCAGTTTGATCAAAACTGGTTTTCTGAGGACTTGAGTTTATGTGCATATGTTTATAACCTACAAGCCAATGGAGTGAAAAGGGGAAAACTGTTTCACGGTGCCCTTGGAAGGCACTCATGTCCTTGGCTTCTTGGTACCAAGCTGACTTACCATTGCTTTCCAGAATGAGTAGCTTTTTAAACAAAATTCTAAAACAAAATCTCTTTGTTGTGTTTTAGAGACACAGGCTATTTTTTCTTTTAGAACCGCAAATGGCCACCAGGAGGCAGAAATCTATTACTTAACATCTATCGATATTTACAGAAATATGATTTGACAGAAATAAAAATATATAGTTATGTTTTATTTTACACTTGAGATTTATGAGTGATGACTTAATTATTGTTAAATAACTTGATTTTCCTATCTGAGGAACATGCTTTATTTAACACAAATATTTATTCAAGGACAATTATGGAAAATATTTGACTAATCAAAATGTCTATTATATAGAGTTTACTTAGGATGAAGAGGAGAATTCTTTTTATTTAAAAATTGTTAACAGTGATAAAAGTCAGCTCTTCCTGTTTAGTAAATAGCTTCATAATTGCTATATATGCTAGCTGTGATTTTGAGGGCTTCAGGCCTATTTTGTTTTTAAATCAATGGAAAATACTTCTTTGGTATGTATGAATAAAACGTGAGTATTAATCATGCAGAAAATACTGTATGCTGGAAATAGGTATGTATTAAAGATAGCTTTCATGACGCTTTCATGACATATCTGACTAGAGGAAGAGGAGTCTCTTAGTAGAAATTGGGATAGGAGGAAAGGTCTATAGATGAAAAGGGAGAATTTTTGGGGTAGTGCCTCATCTATCTTTAGGTCGGTGGTCCCCAATCTTTTTGGCACTGGGACTGGTCTCACAGAAGACAATTTTTCCACAGACCAGGGTGAAGGGAATGGTTTTGGGGTGACTCAAGTACGTTATGTTTATTGATCATTTTATTCCTATCATTGTTATATTGTAAAATATAATGAAATAATTATGCAACTGACATAATTCAGAATCAGTAGGAGCCCTAAGCTTGCTTTCCTGCAACTAGATGGTCCCATCTGGGGGTGATGGGAAAGTGATGGGGAGCAACTATAGATAGCAATGACGCTTCCCTCACTTGCCCATCACTTACCTTCTGCTGTGTAGTCAGGTTCATAACAGGTCACAGACCAGTGCCAGAGGTTGGTCACCTCTACTTTAGAGGGTCTCATGAGTAATGGGTAGGCCTGGAGATCTAGGACTGCAATTAACCAGATTGAAAAGAGGAAACCTTCCTTTAATAAGCCAGTTAATCTATACTGTCTCTGTTTTTCCCCTTTTTGATTTCCTTGGTGTTTATCAGACTCTTTGCCTGGCCTCAGCTTTACTAAGAGGAAACAAAGAAAAAGGAATTTTGCCTGCACTTAAATTAGAAGGCAAAAAATAAAACATTTCTCAGAGGTGCCAATAAGAAATCAACATCCGTCAAATGACTGAGCCTGTCCAGTGATTCCCACTGTCCTCCCAAGGCTATTCCCTGAAGGCTTTGTGCTTTATTGCATTATGAGTATGTATGTCCCCTTCTACTATCTATGACACTGTGAAACTTCAAATGTATCAGTTATAAGAAAAAGTTAGAGCTGAGCTTAAACTGACCCTAAGGCAGTCCTGAAGTGATTTTCCTCCCTCTTTTTCTCTTTCCTCCCAATTCAAATTTTGCTTCTCAAAATTTGACTTTCCTACATTAGATTAGAGTACATATTCTAAGTATTTCATTTGCTAGGATCCAATTAGACCAGGTTTTATCAGTCAGTAAGCTTCACACAGTTGGAGATTATCCCTATAGTTGAACCATTGTATAGTTAGCATCCTGAAAGAATCTGATGTGTAGAAGGAACTTGTTCATACTTGTTCAAATAGTAAATAAGTAAAATCTCTGTGCCATTGAGTAGCGCTTCCTGTAAAGAAGTGTAAGCTGTTTGACTATTCTCTTTGAGTTATCTTAGCCTATAAAGACATATTTCATAAAACAACACAACAATGTTAATAGCTAATATTTATATTGAATTGAAGGCACTGTTTTCAGAGCTTTATGTGTATTAACTAATCTTTCAACTTTCCCCTTATCTATTATTATTCGACATCCTTAAGAGATGCTATATCACTTCCTTTTGCTGACAAAAAATTGGTACTGAGAATAGATAATTAAATTGGGAAAAATTATACATTTTGTCAGTAAGAAGAAGTCTAAGTTCTGGGTCCATGATATGAAAATCAATCTCTCCTAAGTATATTTGCCAACTGTTTCCTAGAATTATCGGTCATTTGGAGTTCGACTGAATGGACAGATGAAAAAATCAAGGTATCTCTCTGATAGTTGGGCAACTTGTGAAATTTCTGATTTCTGGTGGCGATGGCAGTTGGTATCTTCTACTGTCATCTCTCCCATAGTTGGTAAATGACTCACTGGAAATCTGTAGTGATAGAGGTGAAAATTGGGGCTTCCCAGGTGGCTCAGACAGTGAAGAATCTGCCTGTAATGCAGGAGACCATGTTCGATCCCTGGGTTGGGAAGATCCCCAAGAGGAGGGCATGGCAACCCAATCCAGTATTCTTGCCTGGGGAATTCCCATGTACAAAGAAGTCCATGGGGTCACAAAGAGTCAGACACAGCTGAGTGACTAAGCACAGAGGACAGAGGTGAAAATTACCCTTGCCACCAGTGTCATTTATGCATTCCTCCCCTCCACTTTCCATTATGCCCCTGCTCCTCCCCAGTGCTTGCATTGGTGCATGTGTGCTAAGTCTCTTCAGTCCTGTCTGACTCTTTGAGACCTTATGGACTACCAGGGTCCTCTGTCCATGGGATTCTCCAGGCAAGAATACTGGAGTGGGTTGCCAGGCCCTCCTCCAGGGAATCTTCCCCACCCAGGGATCGAACCCACGGATCTTATGCCTCCTGCATCAGCAGGCAGGGTGTTTTGTTTTTTTTTTTTTTTAACCACTAGAGCCACCTGGAAATCCCCTGTCCCTCCCCAAAACGTAGGGCTTATTTTCATACTTCCGGCAAACTTCAGGTTGATCCTAGAAGCTTAGGTTTGGAGCTCTTTTCTTTTTTTTTTTCTTTCTCCCACAAAAAGTTAGATAGTAGCTGAAGAGTGCAGAAAGTGCTAGGAAGAGGGATTGAGGGAAAGAAAAATCTGGAGTTGGAAGAATGGAAAATGGCAAGCAATTAACTTGGTATTCTTGAGGATTATAAGAATCATGAAGTGATAAAACAGAGGAAAGTAGTGATAGGTGAGTGGGAGGAGAGGAATGTGGAGAGACACAATGTAAGTGAAGAAGCTTAAATGAGAAAGTGGTGGAATGAGGCAGGTTGCCGAGTAGGATGAAGTCAAAGAGGAAGACAGCTGTATTAGGATATTGTCAGATTGAACATGAAGGGAGGAACAGATGGTCAAGTTTTCCTATTTTCAGTTGCAAGTGCTGTCTTTGCAAAGTCAGACTCATTCAAAATATTCTTGTATGGGCTAAAAGTACAACAAGGCACTGTTCTGAGAACAGGGAGGAAAAAAAACCCAACACTGTGAAGCAATTGTGATTCCAACAAGTGGCAGGCAGAATACTGTTGGGTGTTTAACATAATGAGAAGTTGTTTACTCAGAATTCGCTGTAGCATGGGCCTCAGGGATGCAGTTTGCTTTCTTTGCTCCGGTTGGCTGGAGTTAGGAAATATCTCAATTGATGTGTTTTCCTTGATTAAGCCAATGAAGGGACACCTGTGGAGGACACAAATTTTGGATTTAAATGTATTTTAAATCTCTTGAATCTGCAAGAAGAGCAACGACTAGGAAAAACAAATGCAGTTTCCAAGGAATTGAATTTATTGGGCCAGAGATTGTTAATGAGAAGTACTGGAGCAAAAGTTTGGGGAATTAAGTACTGAGGAAAAGGGTGTAAGCCTGAGTGGTGGCAGTTTAGTCATTAAATCATGTCTGACTCTTGTGACCTCATAGACTGTAGCCCTCTGGACTCCTCTGTCCATGGGATTCTCCTGGCAAGAATACTGGAGTGGATTGCCAGTTCCTTCTCCAGGGGATCTTCCCTGGATCAAACCCATATCTCCTGCATTGCAGGCAGATTCTTTACCAACTGAGCTATGAGGGAGGTCCTGTAAGCCTGGGACTTCTATTAAAACCTGTTCAGAAGGAAATTGAAATTAGTGTTACAGTCTTCACAGAATTTCCCTTTGATCTGTTGATGATTAGGGTGGTGAAAGGTGAAGCTCAGGTGAGAAAATAGGTGGATCATCTTTTCTCACCTGAGCTTATATATATATGCTGTTGGTTTAGTAGCCAAGTTATATCTAACGCTTGCAAACCCGTGAACTGGAGTCTGCCAGGCTCCTCTGTCCACGGAGTTCTCCATGCCAGAATACTGGAGTGGGTAGCCATTCCCTTCTCCAGGGGATCTTCCCAATCCAGGGATTGAATTACGTCTCCCATGTTGCAGGCAGATTCTTTACTAGCTGAGCCATCAGGGAAGCCTTTTATATGTATATACACCTATATTGGAGAAGGAAATGGCAACCCACTCCAGTATTCTTGCCTGGAGAATCCCATAGACAGAGGAACCTGGTTGGCTAAAGTCCACAGGGTGGCAAAGAGTCAGACACGACTGAAGCAACTTAGCATACACCTATATATACATATAGCTATATACTCCTGTGTTCCCAAAGTGAACCTTTTCTCTTTTTAATCCTTGAAAAGAAGAATATATAATTTGTGATGTTACAATATGGAAGTCAGTCCACTTGAACTGTAGCTAGCCTGATTTGAGATATGTGTGTAAAGCAGACAATGAATTCTAAAGAACTGGCACCAAAACAAAGCAAAAAAAGAGTGTATCACTGATTTTTGTATTGATTAGCTATTAGTGGACATTTAAAAATTATTGATATATTGGGTCCTTACTGCTTTCTTTTCATTTTAATTTGGCTACTAGAAAATGTAAAAAAAAATTGCAGTTAGGCTTGTATTATTTTTCTACTAGATAGCACTTGTAGAGTTGGAAAAGCATGGGAAATGTCAAAGAAGATGGACATAGATTTCAGTCTTGGCTTTAAAACACAAAAGCTATGTGATCTCGGACAAGCCACTTGACTTCTCTGAGCCTTACGCTGGTCATTCATAAGGAGAGAGAATACTCATTTCAAAGAGGTCATGAGAAATGGGGTTCATGTAATCAAACATGCAGTGCATGTTCAGAACATGATAGTTATTGTTTCCCTGAAAGAAGATCAACGAGTCTTCTTCCCCCCAATATGGTGCTAAAAGACATTTCTCCCTTGTACTTGCACCACATGTTGTCAGCTGAGAGGTATGGAGTCTATAAAACTGAGGGGTACTTCAGGGCACGAGCAGAACATGGATAAAGGACAGCGGCAGCTGCTTTCCCGGGCGGGATCCTGTCTATGCCTAGTTGCACGCATCTCTCCTGCTTCTCATTTTCCCTCTGACGTCTGTTTCTTTCAGCTGTTGGATTCTTAACCTTGATGTAAGTCCTTGTGTCTGTTTTTATCTTGAAACTCTAAGCCTGCCTGTAAAAACTTGACTCGTTCAGAATTCTTCTGTTTCTATGGTAGGCACTTTGACATGGACCCCAGCTCTATCTTGGGATCTTTGTGCCTGGGACACGTGCTGATGCCCACACTCTTCCCTATGAGCGATTTCTTGGAGCTGGTCTGAGTTCTCAGTGACTTTCATCAGCTCCCGGGTTTCCCAGGTTTCCTTTCTGGTGGTCTCAGATTTCTACTCCTGTATCCGTCTCAATATGTCTCCTCAGAGTATGCTCTAGCTAATTTGGATAGTTTTTAAAAAAAATATAGGGTGGCATTTTTTTTACCTGTGGACCTCGGTTTCTGTCATTTAGTTTCCTATGTAAAATGTATAATCTTTCTTTCTTCAATACATAAATATATTTTAAAAAATCATTCCAGTGCTTCACTTGATCTTTCTTGTTAAGGGACATTTCTCCCTAAGAATCTATATGGGATGTTCCATGTTCATCTACTATTGCTCATTAAACTTAGGTATTTATTACAGATATATATGTATGTGTCTTACCATTACAATTAAATGAGTACATGTCAATAAAACTTAGGGTATCATGTGGCCCTCTTTTTGTGTGGAGCCACGTTCAAAAGAAGTCTCATTTGAAACACAGAAATGATTGAAAGGTATTCCCAATATTTACATTTATCTCTTTGAAAATACTAAAGGATAGCTAATTAATTGCTATTATAGCTAATAGCCTGTAAACTTGCTCTTTTTTTTGTGTCCTTTGTCCACATTACACTGATACATTTCTCTTTTTCACTTCACTGAAGCCTCTTGTCAAACTCCCCAAACATCTAGAAATCTAGTTTCACAGCTTTTTCTAATCCTCTATTTCTTAGCTTTTTATTATTCAAATTGACTTAAACATGTTAACTGGATAACTTGTTTGTTCTTTTCTTTGGTCTGCTTCAATCATTAACTCAATAAAGAACAATTATGGTATGGATTCTTCATAAATTTTCTTTTTCCTCTATCATCGCTCTAACCTGTGTCTAGATCTATTCTCCCACTTTTGTTACAACAGCCTGGGAGTTAGGTGAGCAAAAAGCAGCTTCTCATTAGACAGTGGAAACAGAAGGAAAGTTCTTCCAATGAGGAATGGAGTCATGATGGGGAAGTCTGGGAATTGATAGAAAAAAACATGGCCACCATCATGTATTTCAGTTTTATTGGTCAAAGATTTTAAAAACTTCTTAAAAGTCTTTAAAAAATTTCACTCCTTACAGCATCAAATGCAGAGACTTAAACTTACTAAAAGCTCAATAAATATTTCCTAAATAAATTTGATGACTTACTGAATTTTATTTAGGGCCATCTGGGAAGGCAGGTTCTGTTTAAGTTGTCACTCCCTAGCTATAGCTATTTTTACATAGCTTTTATGCTCTTAAAATTCACAGTTATATATTGTTTTATGGATTTCAAAGAGCATGCAGAGTAAAAGAAAATTTAGAAATTTAATGGGACAGTCATAATAGTCACACCATCCTACTCAAGTGAAATGTGTAAAATGAATCATGGCAGCCAAAGTGCAAACGTGTTTTGTTAAAAATTACCTACACCATTACCTTGGCCATTTTTATTTCTTTGTTTCACAGTCAAAAAAGTACAGGATACTTCTTTAGTCCTGTTAGGTTTCCAGTGTTAATTTGATTACTACTATTTTTCTATTTTTTTTTCAGATGATACGGTATTTAGGGAAAATAATTTAAGGTTATATAAATATGTGTATATATGGCTTCCCAGGTGGCTCAGTTGTAATGAAGCCACCTGCCAATACAAGATATGTGAGTTCAGTCCCTGGATGGGGAAGATACCTTCAAGTAGGAAATGGCAACACACTCAAGTATTCTTGCTGGGAAATCCCATGGACAGAGGAGCTTGGTGGGCTACAGTCCCTGGAATTGCAGAGTCATACACAACTGAGTGACTGAGCATGTACCCATATGTGTATATATATGTATGTATCAATGTGCTTTTTTCTTGAGTATACAAAAACATGTTTCTTACATTATTTCCCACTTTTTTCTATGGAATTCTACCATTGAAATTCATCATATTCTTATCAGAACTCCTTTGTTAGGCTATTAGTCTATATTAGAGTACACTTCTGTAAAGCATATTATTAGAAATTCCAATGCACTCTTATTCAAACATATCCTCAGAGATCTTTCTCTCTGGCTAATGTGTTGCCAGGTCTGGAGACTAAGATACAACCTCCTTTTTTGGGTAATCTCAATTCCACAAACTGAAGGAAATTCATACCACAGAATGCCAATAAATACCTTTACCAAGATAATTGCTTAGCTAAGTGACACACTCTGACTTGCTCATTTATTTGTACATTGTACTGTATTAAACAGTTCATCTCTGTAAATTATATCAAATCTTCATGTGTATGTGTGTGTCAAATTTGGGAATGAAATTTTAAAACTTTATTGCACTGATTAGGTGATAGAAATCAAATGTTTACTTTCTGCAGTGCAATTTTATGCAACTTTTACTATTTTCAAACATTATCTCTGAATTGCATTTTTCTCTAATAGATCTGTGTGGAAATGTGTCTCAGCTGTATTGTGAGCTTCAGGAGGGCAGACATTTATTCTAAATATTTGTGGAGAATCTAATAGACAATGAAGATACAAACATTAATAAAAGAGGGCTGATGCCCTCAAGGAATTCATATTCTAGTTTGAGAGATACATATGAAAACAAATAGCTGTGGTTTAGTGAGATATGTTTGCGGACCAAGTGTTAGGGGAGCAAAATCCATAGAATAGTAAGTTTCCTAGGGCTTGGGAATGGGGAAGCAAGTCTAAAAGTCTCTTTAAAAAGGGTGAAGTTAGGCTAGTCTGAAAGATCAATGAGAATTTGCTAACAAGCATGAAGAACATCTTAAGGATAGGAAAAACAGCTACTATAGACCAAGGAGTTATATAAAGATAAAATATGGTACTTATACCAAAAAAAGTGTTGGGTTGGATAAATTGAAAGATTTGTCAAATTAGAGGAGTGAAACCATGTGACTTTTTTTATTAGATACTTCTGGTTTTAAGATGGTTAGAAAGAGTGTTAGACAAGGCAGGCCATTGCCTAGACATATTTGATAGGAAATGATTTAAAGCATTAAAGTGTAGACAAAAGGAAGTGGGACGTTTCAAGAGGTAGTTAAAATTAGATGGACTGACAAAAAATTAGAGGAAGAAGAGTTAAGAGACGTTTGAGAATTTTGCTGGGAAACCAGTAGCACTATTATACGGGATGTGTAATACAGGAAGGAAGTCAGGTAAGGGAATGGTAACATATCCTGGAGTTAGTGTTGTAATGTTGAATTTTAAGATAATTTTGGGAAACCCATGTTAAGCTATCCAATAAGTCAGGTGATTATGAGTGACCTCTGGGCCAAGGATGAGGACATGGGAATCATGATGGCTAATACGGTGACTAATGTTGGAGTGCAAGAGGAGTATAGAGTGGGGTTAGGTAAGAGGAATAAAGATGGAATTCTAGGGAGGTAGTGGGGACATAGAAAAGAACAGAACTCATCAAGGAGAGTGAGGAGTTGCCAGAGAGAAAAGGACAAACGATAACAAACTAAATTTTTCCTGGGGAAAAAAAGGAAGGCAAATGAGACGTCTCAAAAAAACAAAAAAAAAAACATGGTGAATAAGATTAATTTCCATAGCGTTGGCTAATAAAATGTACATAAACTATCCATTATATTTAACCATTTGGACTGATATATTTGTTTAGGGGGTCTAATTCAGAGGACTAGTATGGGACTGGGTACAAAGATGTTAAGTGTTTTTGCATGTATGTGACTGCTGTTGGAGGAACTGGTAATATTACTGACAGTTATCCCAGGGCATAATGAATCAGAGAACTCCAAAATATCACAGGATAATGCCCATCTCTGGATGCATGGGCCCCAGGTTAGTACCTACTAACAACCACTCCTATGAAGAAATGGACACTATAGGATCGGAGGATGTAGCTGATTACATGGAGAGAATATGGTCAGAGAGAAAAGACAAAGATACATACAAAGATATGAGCCTGGTGGAGAAAACAGACTTTTTCTTGGGATATGTAGATTCCATCCTCAAGAAAATTTGTATTATATAGCTATACTGTGCCATGCTAATATCAATCAAAATTATAAAATCATTAATTTTGGTTTTAGGTGAAGCTTGAGACCTCTGTAACATCATCACTTTTTAATTTTCACATTGTCCAGGGCTTCTTTGACCGTTACTGAGAGGTCAAATGTCATTAGTAATGGAAAAAAAAAAAAATGAACTGGAAGTCAAACTGCAAGAGAATAAGAAATGAGGAGAAGCATCGAAACAGGGAGTGTAGACTGTTATTTTAGGAAGCAAGCAGTGAAGGAAAGAGAACTTGAGAACCTGAGCACATTTGTGGAAAGGGTAAAGTCGGTGAAAAGGATAACTAACAGACCTCCTGTTAAGGTCAGAAAGAAAATGGTTTTAAACCTCAGAGGAAGGAATAATCTTAGGAAACGGTAAACTTCCTCTGTTCCCAGGTATAGGAAAAAAAGAGCTGTGTAGCACTCTGTCTAAACTGAGGTGGCAAACAATGAATAAACATTGTTATAAACTTTTCACAGACATGCAGAAGACAAGCAGAGAGAAGGGAGATGGTTTGATTGTGTTGGACTGGACAGGAGAGTGACTAAGACAAGAAAGCAAGGAAAATTGAAAACATTGAAGAGAAAGATTGCCAAGGATTCCAGGCTAAGATAGAGTTGCTGAGAAAATATCTTGATATGATCAGAAAAGTAGATGTACAAATTAGAAAGATAATGAGTGATAGTCAGATCGTTGTTAATTACAACTTTACAATGAGAGATGGCTGGGACCCCAAATCCCCATATCCTGGACTGCTGCTGCTAAGTCGCTTCAGTCGTGTCCGACTCTGTGCGACCCCACAGACAGAAGCCCACCAGGATCCTCTGTTCCTGGGATTCTCCAGGCAAGAACACTGCAGTGGGTTGCCATTTCCTTCTCCAATGCATGAAAGTGAAAAGTGAAAGTGAAGTCACTGGGTCGTGTCCGACTCTTAGAGACCTCCATGGATTGCAGCCGACCGGGCTCCTCCATCCATGGGATTTTCCAGGCAAGAGTACTGGAGTGGGGTGCCATTTCCTTCTCCATATCCTGGACTAGACAGATGCAAAACATTTACAAGAGACACGGGAGACTAATGCAAACCGATTGCATTGTTTGCTAGCATATTGTCCCAAATTCCTATGTCGTTGTTTTATCCTGGTGACCTGAATAAGAAGAACTTAAAGGTATACACCCTTTATTGCTTTTGGCTTATATCTTTGCCTGAATTCAGACTGAGTGCTATTTGGTGCTTGTTTTCTCCTAAGCCCTGCCCTGGTCTCTGTATGTGGGAAAAATACTTTGAAAAGAAAGCAACACCAAGATAAGAGTTATGCTCTTTGCTCTTCTATCCTGTTATCCATAATATAGTAAAACCCTGTGTCTGTGAGTGTTCCTTCTTCCTTCTTGTTGATTCACTTTTTAGTTTTTCAGTGAACAGGGTGGGTTCATCAGAAAATCTTGAACTTCTTCCTAGATAAGTGGTTAAGGTGTGGAGGTGGGGGTGGGAGGGAAGCAAAAAGATATGAAACTCTCACAGGGAATGTTTCCAAGGAGAACAGGGTATTTGTGCATGAACATATCTGCGTGTGTGCAGAGAGAGGAGGGAGCCCTGTAAAAACTTTCAGGAGATTCTGATAAACACCTGTGTTTCTTTTGATTGAAAAATCACTGTCCTGCAGGTGAACAAGTAAGAAGACAGCAGTGATATTGGAGTTTAATATTTGGAGAGGTGGGATGTCTCTGATAGGTGATAAAGGTCAGGAAGTGGGCTACCAGCATGGGATGGAGGTGAAAATTATTGGCGTAGAGGCCAGGAAAAGTGAGGCTGGAATGCTGGGTGCGTCCACCATAGTATGACTGAGCTTGGCCTTCTCCTCTGTCACCCTCAGCACTTTCCGGAGCATCATGTACATAATGTGTGTTCAATAAATACTCTTAATAGACTGCATACATTTCAGAAAAATGTATTATTTTTAATATCAAGTATGTGAGCATGCAACATCGCTAAATACAAAAGTCATACAAGCTCACAAATGACTTCAGAGACTGCCACTCATAAGTAAAGAACAATTTAGGGCCTATTAAGACATCATAAACATAGTTCCTTTCCTGGTTTCACTTGATGATTAGACATTTCCACCCTGTTTCTAGTGACTTCAGTCAGAAACCATTGCCTGCAGTTATGTTTCTTTACCTCTTTTTGCTTCTCCAAAAAGAATAAGATCATTTATGTTCTAAACCAGTGCATTTGGGCTGTGTCTGAGTAAGACACAGGTGTTGAGCATTTACTGTGCACAGCTCTAGGGGTGCTACCTAAAAATTAGAGGCTTCCTGCCTCTTATCTGCTGAGAAACATTTCTATGAATTTATGATATCAATATGTCAGCACAGGATGCTTATAACTGACAAAGGGTAAATTTGAAAAGTTTACACCTGTTGCACATCAGTTGAAAACCTGAAATTTTCACATTTTTAGTTAAACAAAATGAGTAGCATGGAACATAAAAAATCTAAACCATGCTAAGTTAGCAGACTTCATTTCAGAAAAATGTCTTTTGGGAAGTATAACTCAAAAAATGTTTTAATTAAATTTATTATTATTTTTAAAAAATACAATTGCTACTCACATCTATGTTATTGCTCATCTAGATAACCTTGAGAAAAACAAATGCCCGTTTCAGGACTGTTTCCTCCTCTAAAATATGAAGACTGATCTAGTCCATCCCTAAAAGTTCCCTTCCAGATAAACATGCTCTGTAAGTGGCTTCAGATTTATGGCATGTGTAGTAGAAAACTCCCAGGAGTTAGATAAACACAGGTTCAATTTTTATTTCATCATTTATTAGCTTTTTAAGCTTGTAAAATTTATACCTTATTCAATCTTAATTTCCTGATTTGTGAAATGGAGTAATAGTACCTCTTTAAGTGAACTGTTTGAGGATTAAATGGGAGAATATGTGCTGTGAAGTGAATAGCATAAAGTCAGTTGGTTAACAGGCATTCAAGGTGTATCATCAGATCAATGTCTTAGTTTTCTACTCTTTCCTTCTCTCCTTAAAAAATCAATTCCGTGTATATTATTGACTTTCAAGTAAGAGATATTATGGTAAAACTTGGAAGATACTATGAACTTTTGCTGAGCAACATTTTAGGATGTGAATCTTTTGGTAATTTTCTGGTTTGGGAATATCTCTGGGTTTGAATATAGCATACAAAGTAGCAGTAAGAGGTCAAAAATAATTCAAAGGCTCCATATGACTTCACAATTTAGCAACTATAGATATTCAAAGACGAGCATGATACCACATGCATTAATAATAATATATCACACAGGAATAGAAATCCTCCACATATACTCAGCACTAATCCTAAACTTTACAAAATCACATGAAACCAATTTGGAATTCCACAATTTTAAGGATGAAGAGAACTTTACCTACATTCACAAAAAAGCTATGAGTATAATAGAGTATAATAAATAAGGATACTGTAAAAGTGATTGTATGGGTTGAATGTGTTAAACAGACTACCAGAAATTGTCTACAATAGCCTCAGGAGTTTCTTTTCCCACTTGTGAGTGTAATAGTAGGTGGATTTGTTTGAATATTAACTGGGTATTTTGGATCCTATTGGGTTAAGCAGAAGGAAGTACTCTAAAATTTAATCTTTCCTATTTTCTCAAAGACTTACACTGTTATTATTTTTTTTTTTACTATATGCTTGAGGACCAAGTGATATCCATACCCCTATCCCACTCATTCAGAAAGTACTGTAGAGAGACATGAGGGCAAACTTACCTTTCATCCTTCATGTAATTACAAAGGAGGGCTGAGTTCCTGGTGTATTCAGGTAGATTACCTGTTAAAATGCTCCTTAAACTATTTCATATGGAATGGTATCTAAGATCTTGAGGACAGTTAAGTGGGGTCTTTATTGTAAAGGGTTTTCCTTTTGCCTGCTATGTGTCCAGTAATTCATGAGCCATTGGCATATCACTGGTGCCTTATTTATTACCACCGAGAAATGATTTCATAATACTGACCAGAGTGATTACACAGCTCATAGAGACTTTCCATTTAAGAACCACGATGTCAAAACACAGCAGAGGCCATCAACAGTATTAATAAGGATTTTGTCAGCTTCTAATGATGATTATTATTGTATCAGAATGCAATTCACACTAATTATTAGTAAAAGTTTACAAACATTAAAAAGTGCATAATAACATTTGGATCTGATAGGGCTGAAAAAAAGACATGAAAAATACAATACAAGGGCTTTACTTTTGTGATTGGTGTCCACATGATTGCAAGGTCATTTTCTCCATCTTTTTCAGCTCCATGGAGATAAGCTGTCCTCCAAATGTTAGTAGTATCATACAGCACTGTAAGAAATTTGATTCCAGAGAAGAAAATATTTCCAGTGCTTAGTATTATTTTCTGTTCTCTTTCCCATATCCCCAGTTCTCAAAAATTCTCACAATTGGAAATAAAAATATTAGTCGGAAAAAGTTCTCCATTTGGGAATAAGACAAAATTTGTAGACTGAACTCTGGTCTGTGCAGACACCAAACAGACTGAATTCAGGTAATATTCATATTAATCGATATTTTCAAATGTCTGTATAATAAGCAAAGGAGTCCTGATGAATCTGTTAGATTTAATTCATCAGCAGTGAATTAAGGGGACAGATTGTTTTTTTAAAAAAGTGTGTCCTATCTTGTGTACACCACCACGCTATGGAGCAGAATTTTTAGGCAGCCCTTTAAAAAATGAGTGGTATAAAAATTCACAGTAATGTGCATCATTTTTGTTTTTCATAAGCAATCGAAGAAGGGGGGCAGTGCTGAGCATCTATATTATACAATACAAAACAGTGTAAATAACAAAGCAGGAACACACAGATACATGATGCTAAAAACAGTACTTTCTGGATGGTTCTTTTACTGGGTGAATACTCAGGCCAGAGATATTTAAACTCTGGGGTTCAACCAACCCTTTGCTATTAGACACAATTAAATCCTCTGACATTGTGAGGGGCCAGATGCTACAGGAAGAATCATCATCTAGATCACTGCTACTCTCTACAAGCATTTCATCATATGGTCAAGTGAAAGGATCCGTAGAAAAATGACATCCAAACACAAGCCACATGATTTCAACCATTGCTAATGCCAGAGGTAGAGAAAAGTCTGTCTGCAACCACAGCCTCTGCCCCCACTTTTAACATAGCAAGCAGGTTCCTGCAAAGCAGTACAGCCATTTTCTTCTTCCCCTTTTCACTCTTGGAAATAAATGCATTCCAGCCAGGTCTGGAGATTGGAGACATCGTCAGGTATTGAAGAAGGTCAAAGTGGAGTGTTAACTTTCAGATTTTGCTGCTTCTCCCTGGGCTTCCCCACTTTGTTCTGTTGAATTTCGCTGTGCATCTTCTTCCCCTTCTGTTAGAGACAAAAACAAGGATAAAGGCAAAATAAAAACGACTGCTTTTATTTACTGACTCTCAACATATCTTTTTGGAAATTTTAGAAATCCTCTATTCAGAAATCCTCATACAGACAAGTATATTTTCTTGATAATCAACACCCCATCAAGAAAACAGCTTATGACTTCCCTTAGGATTTAGCCACTGGTGGCTCAGTGGCTAAGACTCCATGCTCCCAATGCAGGGGGCTCAGGTTCAATTTCTGGTCCAATCCCTGGGCATGTGGCAACTAAAGATCCCACATGCCTCAATTAAGACCTGGCACAGCCAAAATATACAAATAAATAAATAAATATTAAAAAGAAAGAAAACAGCTTAAATGTTTCAGTGCCAGTGCTAAGCCGCTTCAGTAGTGTCCGACTGCAATCCCATGGACTGTAGCCCATCATGCTCCTCTGTCCATGGGATTCTCCAGGCAAGAATACTGGAGTGGGTTGCCATACCCTCCTCCAGGGGATCTTCCCAACCCAGGGATTGAACCCATGTCTCTTATGTCTCCTGGATTAGCAGGCAAGTTCTTTACCACTAGCGCCACCTCGGAACCCCTAAATGTTTCAAGGGAAGACTAATTCTGGTTCTGGGAGGGCGTGGCTCAAAAAGGCAAAAAATAACCGAGTTTTTAAGTGATTAGTGATGCTCTATGCTTTTGATAAATAGCTGGGAAATCTCATGGCCAGTTCATGGCATGGCACTTGTAATTTCCCCGGTTACAGAAATCAAATGTGTCTTTAGGTAGAAATCAGAAGTGGGAACAAGCTTACCTTTTGATGTTTGATTGTATTATTTTAAGAAATATTTTAAAATTGTGTTTTACATTATTTGGAACACATGATGAGATGATAACCTAGCTGACTTCTCAGGGGTTTAATTAATTTAAATTAAAAACAACAGTGGAAGGACATCATGTCAAGTGGTTACCCCCTAGTTGGGTAGTTATGATTGCCTCTGCCCTGCCCTGATGGAACTTATGTACAAATCCAATAAAACCACTTTCATTAGGAACAATCTAAACACCAAAATGAAAAAATGCTTTCTCTCCATCTTGGGTTACTTTAATGGGTGCAAGCCGCAGGCAATTCTTGATTCAAAGATTTAAATATTTACACGTGTTTACTAAGCAACCATGGCTTAGTAGACAAAATATTTGGAGGTCTTGCAAATTTTTACTAAGAATTTATTACCATCACTAAAATTCATAGAGGTAAGTAGGCTGTTTATTATTTAGCTGGAAACATTGAGGGCAATTTCTCCTTAATGCTTAACAAGTACATATAAGACACTTCACCATACACCATAATTTGTGCTGTGCTTAGTTGCTCAGTCGTGTATGACTCTTTGCAACCTCATGAACTGTAGCCCATCAGGCTCCTCTATTCATGGCATTCTCCAGACAAGAATACTGGAGTAGGTAGCCATTCCCTTCTCCAGGGGATCTTCCCAACCCAGGGATGGAACCCAGTCTTCTGAATTGCAGGCAGCTTCTCTCTACCATCTAAGGCACTAGGGAAGCTCACACCATACTTTAGGGGAAATTTAAAGCAGTTTTTCCACATAAAAATCATACTCTGTTCTAAAAGTTTCAAAAATATGACACATTATATAGAATGTTCATGTACTATTTTCATTATTAGAGCAATGAGGACGCCCCCAAGGCATGCAGATAGCCGAATCTAAGATGTGTAGATCAGCATATGAAATAAGAACTTGATAAACAGGAGAAGCTCTTGGCAGCCCGAAGAAAGAAGTCATATTAGGGCGGATGCAAGACAGTAGAATATTAAAGATGAAAGTGACTGCTTAAATACAAGATGAGGATCTTGACTCCATGGGGCTTGGGACTTTCTGGGTATCCAGGGACACTTCTCAGGGCTCAGCATAATGCTGCAGACACAGAGCTGTGGCTAAATAGATGCTTGTTAACAAATCAATATAAACATGAGACAATAATATTGTGGAACAAAAACTTAAAAAGAAGCCGAAATACTCAGGAACTACAAAGGAAGTCCTATACCATTCTCAGCTAGTTATTTAATTTGTCACTGTACAGTTGTTATTTTTTAAATATTTTAGACTTTTGGTCATAGTTATTATTTTTAGGTCTTTGTATTTAGAATAATATAGTCAATGCTATTTATACTTTGCCTTAGTCTGGACTTTGTGATTTTAAGAGAGACAAAATTCTTCCAAAGTCCACTGAATTGCAATTAACATGTAGAAATATTTTAACATCTGGAAGCATAAAGTTTACTGAGTTATTTTAAATTATTAATATTCAATTACAGTATATTAACATCAGTTCAGTTCAGTTCAGCTGCTCAGTTGTGTCCGACTCTTTGCGACCCTATGAATTGCAGCACGCCAGGCCTCCCTGTCCATCACCAACTTCCAGTGTTCACCCAGATTCACATCCATCAAGTCAGTGATGCCATCCAGCCATCTCATCCTCGGTTGTCCCCTTCTCCTCCTGCCCCCAATCCCTCCCAGCATCAAAGTCTTCCAATGAGTCAACTCTTATATAAATATATTTATGTATTAATATAAAATTTCAATTTATTTAAATTTTAACATAATCTGTATAGATTATATTGAGACTATAATCTCTGGTATAAGAAAGGTCTTGTGGCTAATGGGTCTTAAGTTCAATGAAAACAATAACAACAAAAATAAACTACACTATGAATAAAAATATCCTCATGTTCAGTTCAGTTCAGTTCAGTTACCCAGTTGTGTCCGACTCCTTGCAACCCCACGAATCGCAGCACGCCAGGCCTCCCTGTCGAGCACCAACTCCCAGAGTTTACTCAGTCTCATGTCCATCAAGTCAGTGATGCCATCCAGCCATCTCATTCTCTGTCCTCCCCTTCTCCTCCTGCCCCCAATCCCTCCCAGCATCAGAGTCTTTTCCAATGAGTCAACTCTTCACATGAGGTGGCCAAAGTACTGCAGTTTCAGCTTTAGCATCAGTCCTTCCAAAGAACACCCAGGACTGATCTCCTTCAGAATGGACTGGTTGGATCTCCTTGCAGTCCAAGGGACTCTCAAGAGTCTTCTCCAACACCACAGTTCAAAAGCATCAATTCTTCGGTGCTCAGCTTTCTTCACAGTCCAACTCACATCCATACATGACCACTGGAAAAACCATAGCCTTGACTGGACGGACCTTCGTTGGCAAATAACGTCTCTACTTTTGAATATGCTATCTAGGTTGGTCATAACTTTCCTTCCAAGGAGTAAGTGTCTTTTATTTTCATGGCTGCAATCACCATCTGCAGTGATTTTGGAGCCCCCAAAAATAAGGTCTGACACTGTTTCCACTGTTTCCCTATCTATTTTCCATGAAGTGATGGGACTAGATACCATGATTTTCGTTTTCTGAATGTTGAGCTTTAAGCCTAAGAATGGCTAAATTAAATTGAATATTTATATAGAATACAAATTTAATGAAAAAGATTAACAAATTCTCAAAGATTGATGGAAAAAAATATATCTACTTCTTTATGCCACCAAATTGGAATGATTCCCTACAGGCTTTCTCAGAGTTAGCAGTTAATTTTTAATATTAACTCCCAGTAGTAAAAATAGAGAAACAATGAAAACTAAAATATACTTCAGTCTGTGTGCTCCATAGAAGTGATTGTTATGGTTTTATTTTCAACCTGAATTTGAAAAGACCAAGGTATAACTTGCTGACTTGTAATCATTGAATAAAGTTCTGTCCCTAAGCATTTTAAGATAGTGTTGCTGAGCTATTTCATTCATATATGTATATTCTGACTCAGTTTTCCAATACTATAACTGGAAGGCTTTGCATGAAGATTCTAATAGCATAGCAGTTACAACAACAATATCAAGTTGTTATCACGAGTCAGAAGTTGATCAGTGTTTTTCATATGTATAACACTGTGGTTCCTTAATCATGAACTGCTTTTTACTTTAAAAGATTTTTTGCACAAATTTTTTTTTTTTCAGAGAAATACATTCAGCTTTGATACTTACAAAAGCTATGGATGGAAGAACTCTCAGGGGATTCAGAAGTATTTTGACATGTCAAACTTGTTTTACTTTTTCATTTGTAAAGTTAGATTTGGTGGGTAGGCCTTTGGGGCCCAATAATAACACAGCTTTTCAAACTCAGTCTATGATTCAAGGAAAACTAAAAGAACTTCTTACCTAAAATTTGTTTATGTAACCAACTATTTTACTTCCATTCTCAACAAAAATGGTCCCGGAGATTCTTTTATTTGAAATGGTTCTTGAAATTGAGGTCTGTCAGACTCACCTATGAATCTTGTTAAACATCTAATGTTGTTAAATGTTAGAGGTGGCCAGTATTGTCCTAGCTCCAGCTTTGTTAAATGCTTTTCATATTTAAGAGCTTTTATAGAGATGAGGATTTAAAAAAAAAACAGTCATGTGTTTCATTGACTGTATTAGTAAAATCAGATTAAGGTCTCTGCATATGAGTAGGAAACTCTGTAAAACAGAGTGGGTGTGATTAAGAGATTAGTACCTGCCTTTTACCTTACCTTATATATAAAACTCTTTATGACTCTCTCTATTAGGTTGCTTCCAAAGGTGTTTTTTTTCATGCCTTAATCCTTAGTGAAATGCTGCAAATCACTCTATTTTCACAGAGAGATGTCAAATAACTCACCCGTCTTGTTAATATCAAGACCTGCTAATTTCAAGGCTAATTCATTGCTGTTGCCACTTGCAGAGGAAACCAGGATATCATGTATTGCATTTCTTCTACCGGTTCTTCCTGAAGCAATAAAATCTGCATATGTAGTTTCCACATCAGTCATTGCTAACAAATATCCACATAGCAGGGGCTACAAAAAAAAGAAAAATTGATAGGTAAATATAATGGTGGACAATGGTAAACACTTAATAAAAACACTTGTTAAATTACTGGCCTATAATATGAATGTGAAATAACTGTCTTGCTTACATGTCTACAAAGCAAGTAATACTTTGATAACTGATAGGGAATGTTTTCTGTGAAGAGCCTGATAGTAACTATTCTAGGCATGGAGAGTATATAGTCTTTATCCAACTACTCAACTTTGTGGTTGTAATGCAAAAGCAGCCAGAAAGGCTACATTAAATTAAAGTAATAAACAAACTGTATTTATAAAAATAGGCATGCGGCCAGATTTGGCTACATGCTATAGTTTGTGGCTGCTGGAGTAGGAAATGGCAACCCACTCCAGTATCCTTGCCTGGAAAATCCCATGGAAAGTGGAGCATGGTGTGCTACAGTCCATGGGGTCACAAACAGCTGGACACACTGAGCAACTGAGCACACAGTTTGTGGACAACTGGTTTAGATCATAAAATTCTCCATCTCTAATATCATCTGTCAGTCTTCAGCCCCAGAGAGAAGAACTTGAGATCAGTAGCACAGCAAGGTAGTGGGAGTGGAGTGGAAGGGTTCCATCCTAGAGGTAAGTAGTAAGCAAGGGTGTTGTTTGCAGAGAATCTAAAAACAATAATGAGACTGGCCAAAATCCAGTTTGCTTTTTATTATAACCATGCACCAGCAATTCTAAGCTCTACCAATGATCAAACACTTCTCCCACCCAGTGCAGGAGGATAGCTCCCTTGTTGCCCCTTTATTAAGTCGTTCCTCGAGAAGAAGAATAATCTTTCTTGATTGAATATTTGAAATAAAACCTTCAAATTTAAGGAGTCAATGAAAGTGAGGTAACACACATACTTAAATATTTAATGAAGAAATATTTTCAAAGTAGAATATGAGATACATGTAATTACAAAAGATCACCAAATGTAAGTTTTTAGGTTCATTTTCTATGTTAAAAACCCATATCTTTTCCTGAAGGTCAATGGTAGATGAATATTAATTTTGTTTAAACAGAAATTTAAGATCACACAATTTCTCTCCTACTCCTAGAGATTCAAAGTACATTTGATGACAGTTTAAAATTAAAAACGCATAACCAATAATCAAGAGAAAGGAAACTTTTCAAAATATATGAAATGCAGAAGAAGCTAAAATTGTGGAACCCATCATGGACATGCAGACTGTCACTCCGAAATAAATTGATGCCATTTACAGTGCAATTCGGGATGGTAGTCAAGCACCTTCCTTACGACTTAGTTCTTCTTCCAGTGTGTAACTAGAGAGCTATTAATTTAATCTGGGGAAATCTTTTATACTCTCCTGTAGGAGCAAGCTGAAAGAGGAAAAAGGGAAGAGCATAATACAAGCTTCGAAATAGGTAATATATGAATAATGCACGCTTTACTGTGACTGTATTAAGGATAACATTGGTTTCCAATCACTTGACTATATTTACCATTCTTCTTTATGGCAATGTGATTTAACGGAGATTTAGTAAAATCTCCAAATGCTTCTCAGAAGATCCTAGGTATAGTCCTGGCTTTGCCATTGGGCCATGGAGTGATAGTCAAAAAATCACTTGACCCTCTGGCCTTCCATTTTCTAATAAGTAAAGCAGGACAGCTGGATGACATAATCATTAGTGACACTTTAAGTGAAAGTTTTTTAAAAAAATGATCATTCAAAACTCTATCATTTTTAGAATCTTGAATTCGGAACTCCGTTCTGTGACCATTATCACTTTTTTTTTTTCTTTTCCCCTTACTCTCAATGAGGCTATTCTTCGTGCTGGTCATATCTTTAATTTCTTTAACCTTCTTTCCTTTTAGTTCCCTCTTAGCCCAGCGTGGATCAATTGCCCTCCACTTCATGTAGTGTCTTATTAGCATCAAGAAGTGCCTTTGCTCTACTGTCACTCTGACTTTCCTAAACATCACCCGGAAAACAGCACGGTGCACTTTCTTTGATCTCATTACTTGGTGGCTGTGTGTTACCAGAAAAAGCCACAAAATTGTGTCAATTCGCTCAACTAAACATTTTTTACTCAATTATTTGCATGTATTATGAGTTGTGCAGAAATTCTTTTGTTTCACTGTGGTTGACTCTTCACTATGCTGTTCTCTGTGGGAAGCACTTCAAACTCTTTCTACTCCACACAACCAGATACTACCTGTCTTAAGAGATGACTCTGAATCTTGCTTCTTGGAAAAGATTAGGATATCTGTTACAAGTTCTCTTAATTTTTTTCCTATCTTAAATATATTTCTCTGCACATCACTAATTTTTTTTCTAGATAAACTAGCTGCTTTCTTTTTTTAAGGCATCCCACTGATTCTACGGAATTAAAAGATGTTTGCTCCTTGGAAGGAAAGCTAAAACAAACTTAGACAGCATATTAAAAAGGAGAGATCTCTTTGCTGTCACTTTGCTGACAGAGATCTGAATAGTCAAAGCTATGGTTTTTCTAGTAATCATGTACAGATGTGAGAGTTGGAACATAAACAAGGTTGAGCACTAAAGTGTGGATGCTTTTGAATGTTGATGCTGGAGAAGACTCTCTAGAGTCCCTTGAAGTTCAAGGAGACAAAACAAGTCAATCGTAAAGGAAATCAAAGCTGAATAGTCATTGGAAGGACTGATTCTGAAGCTAAAACTCCAATACTTTGGCCACCTGATGTGAAAAACGGACTCACAGGAAAAGACCATGATGCTGGGAAAGATTGAAGGCAGGAGAAGAAGGCAACAGAGCATGACATTGTTGGATGGCATCACTGACTCGAGGGTCATGAATTTGAGTAAACTCCAGGAGACAGTGGAGGACAGAGGAACCTTGAGTGCTACGGTCCATGGAGTCACAGAGGCAAACACGACTTAGCAACTGAACAACAACGACAAATTGATTCTATTTCTTATTACCTCCATTAGGACCTTGCTGAATTCTTCCCCCCACCCCCCCTCAGTAATTTGTGTCTTGTTTCTCCTCTGGATTTCTTCTTTAAGTTTATAAGCATGTTCAAGTGTTACCTTACTTAAAAAACTGAACCAACGATTCAACTCAATACCCTTTCCTCAACCTTCATACATCTTTGTGCTAACTTCTCTTTCCTTCATCAGACTTATCAGAAGGGTTCGGCTACTTTTATTTTCTCATTTTTCTTGACCCAACCTTTAGAATTTTTCTATTCCATTGGCCTTTGTATGGGATTTTTTTTTTTTTTTTTACAGAGACTACTTTCTTAAAGATCACTAAATGATCTGTATTAACATTAAATAACTGCTTCAAGGTTCTTGTGAGGGTCCATCCTGTTTGAGCTCTCTGTGACACAATACTGCTAGTTGCATTCTCCTTGAAACTCTCCCCTAGCACAAATTAAAAGGTATAGGGGCAAAATAGGAATCATGGAATCTAGGGTTTCCATTTACTTTCTATGTCATGTCTAATCCCTCTGTACTCAGTTCTTTATTTATAGATATGATAATATACGTAGTTCCCAAGATGATCATGAAAATTTACTTGGATTATGTATCTCAAGAGCCTAACACAGTGTTTGGCACATGGTGGAAAAGTGCTGATTAAAAAAGAAAAAACAACACCTGTCACTTACTTAGCTTTCATACCTTACTGTCCTGGTTCCATCCCATTTGACCTTTGTATTCTTTACAGATTTCCATTTCTAGGGTCATCTTTAGAAATAAGGGCACATTTTGCGGAGATTTAGAATCAGCCATCGACCTGGTTTACTTATTGACTTGAATAACTCATCTAATTTCAATGCTTCTAATTTCTCACTATGAATAATACAAAAGTATGCATCTCCTATATAGAATGTTCTCCCAAGCTCCTCACACACAAGAGAAACTGGCTGCTGAATAGGGACTTCCACTTGGTTTTGCAAACAGTTCAAATTCAATAAAAAAGAAGTTAGACAACAATAAAACACACAAATAGAGAAAATCTGCTTCATTAATACACCATGCTGACCATGTGCTATGCTGTGCTTAGTTGCTCAGTCATGTCTGACTTTTTGCTACCGCAATTTTTTAGTTATTTCTTTACTTAATATCCATGTCTAATCATTTGCCAAGTCATGTTGGTTTTTATTTGACGTCACTCATAATTATTCTCTGTAAAACATAAGAAAAACTCTCACCAGGATTAGTGCTGAGTTTTCCCATAACCTGGGAAGAACCCACTTCTAGTGCATGAACTTCAACCACTCATCTCACACTTTGTATGTTACAGAATAATACATTTATCTTCCCAGATCTTCTCTGACGGTGCTTTTGTTCAAGGCTCTTAGTCTGCTTGTTTGTTGGGATGGAGGAGAGGGCAGCATGCATGGTCTTAATCATCTTGACCAGGAATTGAACCCATGCCCCCTGCATTGGGAGCATAATCTTAACCACTGGACCACCAGGGAAATACCCAAACTTGCCTACTGAAATGGATTTAGCCATCAAAATTCAGCCAAATCCCATCTTTTCTTTGTCTTCTTTCCCCTATCTCATAAGTTAGTATTCCCATTGGCCCTGATAGCACTAAAATTCTAACTAGCATTATGGTTGACTCACCTTCTAGACATATCACAAGTTCTGACAAGACAAGAACTGCATTTTGTTAATATTTTAACTGCTAAGTATTCCTAGTAGAGCCGTTAGCACATTATAAGTGCTGAATAAAAGTATGATGAAAAGAACTGAACAATGAGGAAGAAGTATATTGATAACCTTTCATCAGTAGCCACAGAGCACATCCCTACTCCTGATGGAACCTAGGTCCTCTGCACTGCAGGCAGATTCTTTACTGTCTGAGCTACCAGGGAAGCCCTACACTAAATTACCAAATTCTAAAACTCTGCAAAGTTTTACAGATGAAGAATTTGAGGACCAGAGAGTCCAAGTAATCTGCCAATTTTCACATAATTAATTGTTTTGAATGAAGGTCTGCAAATTCCCAGTCCACTCTTTCTGTTCTACCAGGTTGCTTGTCTATGGGTAAGCTACAAATTTGGATAGCTTTTGACCTTGAAGTAATTCAGTACCATTAAATATAACAATATTTTCATTACTTACTTTACCACCATTAACAAACATAGTACTTAGTTTCTATGTTACTTTAAAGATTTATAATTGGATACAGATATCTTTCTATGGTCTTGTTTTGAAATAAGGACACATGCTGTGGAAATTAAGAATCAGTCATTGATCTTCTTATATTCAGCAAATATATCTGATAAAAAGAGTTACAGGAGTAAGTTAATCTCACTTCCACTGTTATTGTCTTTCATTCTTAGTCTCTTTATGACTTTTTAAAACGTAGGCTTTATAAATAGCACAACTGCTATTATTTCTCATCTAATAACAATGCTATGAAGCAGGCAAAAAAGCCTTTTTAATTGATGGAAGTAAGTTTCAGGGATGTTGAGTGACGGCTAAATGGAGCACAGAACTGTGGCTTAAACCTAGGTCTGTGAGTTTTGCATAAAGAGTATTGTAATCTGCAATAAAGTTCCTTGTTTTTTGTCATTATCATTTTTTCAAATGTAGACTGTCATAACCATACTCATGTATGTAGGCGTTTCCTTCTAATTCACATTGCTGATAACAGATTTAACAGATTTGAAATATCAGAGTGAGACACAAAAAAGTGTTGACATTTTCCATGAGAAGATATGAATTAAAAGGTGTACTATGCTAAGATTTATATATCTGGGGATGTTAATTCCTAGGGATGGTGGCAATTCTACTTGTAAGAGGGGAGCCAATGACTTAATTTGAATTTTCATTAGGGTACTCCTAAAAAAATGAGCTCATGGAAGAAGAAACAGCGTTATGAGAGATGTATTGATACACGTATATTGTGTTCACCTTTGAAATGTGTATGCCTAGTTTTCAATTGGATTGAATAAAGACAATAATGAGGATTGTAAGAGAGTATTTCTGTAAACTTCTCTTCTCCTTAAGCATTTATGAAATATATTTGCTAGACTGATGTGCATCCAATTATAAACCCCAGAAACTAAGTGCCGGGCATTCAGTTATGGCACCCATTATAATCATTAATATAATAGTTATTATTGTAAAGTAGTATACCACTCTTCTTACATTTTCTTACTCTAGACAATAAACTTACTTTTCACTAAAAAACCAACAGCTGACAAATAATGCATATGTAAATACATGAAGGAAAAATATAATTACATTTTGAAATAAGATAGATAGATGCTAGAAACTGGATCTTTTTTTTCCTCTCTCCATGATTATACTTCCTTAGTGAATTCCCACTGGGTGCTCAAAACAGTAATTTTTACATGTATAGCAGCTATCTTTTCACGTCCAACTCAACATTTAGACACAGCTCTTAAATTTATTAAAATGACTACCAGAGACTGGAAATAACTTTTACAGCATTATAATCACTGTATAACGATTTCTTGTTTGCTTAGACATTCTGGGGAAACTGCTGCCAAATGTTTTGTCTGACAGATATTCACCCAAAAATGACAACAAAAAATATCAAATAAGTGTCAGCAGCTGGTAGAAATATAACAGAGTAGCAATCAGCACATATTCTGGCCTTATATAAAATAAACTTGGAAGAAAATTTGGAAAATTTACCAAAGGTGGGCCTTGATTCTTCATTAGACCTGCCTGTTATGTTGCTATAATTAGAATTTTCTAGACATGACAAAATTGTAGTATTTTGTCATGTCTAGAAAAGATAATATTCTTTTATTTAATATCTAGAAAAATATAATATGCTTTTGTCTAGTTATATACAAGAGCTATTTATACTAATATCCAAAGTCTGATTAGAGAAAGGAAAAGACATTTTATTATTTAAGTATTGTACTCTTTAAAATTAGATTAAATTTTAAAGCATGTCTCTAAATATTGATATCTAAAAATCCAACCAAAACTCATGACTGAAAAATAATCTTGTTTTCTTTTCACCCCTCTTTAAAAAGTCTCACTCTCCCTTTTTAACAAAGCAAACAGTATATTGGTATTCTAAATTTTGTTTGTCTAATGGATTTCTAAAGTGAAATTATTCATGTTAAACTTTCCCTTTTTCATGCCCTTTATCCTTTTAAATATCATTTATACAAACTGAGAGAATAAACCAGAAGATTTCACCCTAGTAGAATTTATAGATTTAAATAGATTATACTTACGTCTCCTATATTAAACAAATTAAAGCGTCCACACAGATGTATCCTAAGAGAAGTTGGGTCTATGAAGCTGCTTAAATGATTTTTATAGTGACATTGAGTCATGAGCCAAATGGTGACTGGATAACATGCTAATTTTACTCCTGTAAATGGGGACATATGAAATGAGACTCACAGACTTGGAACAAAGAATGGAGAGAATGTCATCACAGGCACTGAAGTCTTCTAATATAAATGGTATGATTGCTTTTAAAACAGAAGGAAAATACTTCCTATTTATCATTTATAAATGCAATTCCATGACTTCCCAATTGTTACTTTATAAAATAATGTTAAATTTGTTAAAAGTCCTTGAGTAGTTTACTATGTGCTTAGGGCTTGCTCTATACATTAGTGTTTATGAAACATTTTGGTCTCAGATATTCATTATATTCTCAAAAATTACTGAGACTGCCAATGAGATTTTGTATATCTGTCAATATTTACTATATGAGAAATTAAGACTGAAATTTTTAAATATTTATTAATTGACTTAAAATGTAAATACATAGCCCATTAGATGTTTCCACAAATAATATATTTTTAGTGAAATAAAATATATTTTCCAAAGCCAGAAAAAAGTGAAAAGAATGCCATTATTTTACATTTTGAAATTCTCTGGCTTAGTTTCGCAAATGTCTGGCTTAATAAAAGACATCTGGTTTCTCATATCTGGTTTTGCCTTCAATCTGTCTCAATATGTTGTTTTAGTTGAAGTATATGAAGAAAATCTGGCCTTACACAGATTTCTTAGTTGGAAAAGTGAGGAGAACTTTAATAGCTTTTTCAGATAATTGTCGATATTTAAATTTTGAAATGGAGAATCTAAAAATTGTATCAATATGCTTCCCATACTGCTTTATTAAAATCTATTGTCTACTTTGCACTTTAAATGAATCTTCTGACCACATATGTTTTAAAAAATATCATTTGGAAAAATATTGGTTCGCTGGGTTACACAAATTTCCAAATGGTACCATAGATCATTATACAATATTTCATTTGTTAGTAATGCCATCTATCTCATCAGAAAAGTTTTTAAGAATTGGGAAACTGACAAGTTCACAGGAGCAGCTAACACATTTTCTAAAATTTTAATTTTTGTTTGAAAGCTCAGCCTTTATCATTGGCAACAGATACAGTTGGATTTTTCCTCTTTTGAAGTGACAAGTTCACTCTGTTCATTTTCAAGAAAGTCTCTGCCAAATACCCAAGTTTGAAAATCCAGTTTGCTTGTCAGGTCTTTCAAGCAAAAATGGTGATTCACGAGAAAAGTTGCAAATTCAGCTCTTGACCCAAGCAGTCATACAAATAATTTAAGAAAACCATGCAGTTGGTACCTTCTTTAGTGATGTACCAGCTCATCACATAGAATATAAAAAAGACCTTTACTCAAGGGTGGAGATTGTATACATTTTTAATATATTAATATATCTTTACTGTTTGATCGTGTACATTCTTAGGTAAATCTTGCATTTTAAAAATACTAACTCTTGAGTGTGTGGTGGGGAAAAATACCAGGCTTACTAGCAGAGTTTGCTGCTGCTGACTTGATTCGTGCTAAGGTGTCAGCAGTTTTCCCTACTATGGTTCTGCACCATTACCGTGAAAGAACATCAGTTAGTTAAGTGAAAAAGGCAAATATCATCAGCATTAGTATGAAAATTATTTTGAACTTGTGAATCCACTGGAAGTATCTCAGGGAATGACTGAAAGGGTTTGTGGGACATGCAGGAGTTGGGGGACGAAATTTTGAGTACTGCTGATCTACACAGTAACAGAAAAGCTGTCCAACTAACACTACAGAGAAGGGAACCCTTTAGTAAAGAACTTCACTAAGCAAGTTTTTTGATTCCTAAAATATTTTGGAAATATCAGCTATTTCCATGCTAAGCACTATCTTTTTTTCTTTTCCTATATAAGGTATTACTTATTTATCTAACTCAGGCTTACAAAGAATCTACTAACTTTTTCTAAAAACAATCCCCCAGTCTCACATATCAGAGGGTTTCAAACTAAGTCTCAGGAACTCAGAACAGGGTGCCAGAACTTAAGCCTACTTTAATTCCCCCTTTTTCTTGAACTGGTTTATTTCCCAGTGACACTTTGGAGTGAGTTACAGTAAAGAAATCAAGAACAGAACTCTATTAATAGCAATAATTTGAAAATTTCCACAAAAGTCTCCTCTGCTAAAGCACAATTATAATTCCTGCACTAGATTATGATACTGCATGCTCTGGAATATGATTTGCTATAATGGGACCCTTATTGTTATAAGAGTTTGGATAGTGTCCTATCAAAAGTACACTTAAAAAAAGCAATCTTGTATACTGAGTTGTAACACACAATGGTGCCGACCATCTTTTGTCCTAAATCCAAGGCACTGACTTTTTTTTAATGACAAAGTATTGGCAGAATGAATTTTGCCTAACATGAGGAAAAAACAGCTAGTCTTTGATGATTTTTCACAGTAACTTTTTGACTAATACTACTAGAAATAATAACCCATCTACATTTGTCAGGGGGAGTTCTTTATATCATCCCTCATCTTCAGTGTATAATAAAAATTCTCAAGTTCAAGAATTTCCAACATTTGATACTAATGATTATTCTGTTTTTCCTCTATTCATCATCTCTGATCTCCCAGTCATGTGATAATTGTGATCCTTATGCCTTCATTTAAGATTATATATATATTTCCTTAAATGACGTGAGCATATCTTCAAATTGTTTTCGTAAATTCATGACCTAGTTCACTGTATTATTACTTAACTTCTTCTCTCTTCCTTTAGCCAGATTCAAATCCTTTTTGTTTTCTTTCCACAGTACCTAACAAAGCAAAACTTTGTAATGAGAAATCTGAGCCTAAAAATGTTACAAAGCCAGAAACACAGGCTACCTTGCTTGAGGAAACATTTACAGTATCTAATTAGGCAACAAGTGACCTCAAAGCTACTCATGAATTTCTTTGCTCCTTTCTAGCTGACCTGTTTACCATCCCTAAAAACAACAATTTATTGTTTTGCACTTCTTAAGTCTTATTTCATCTTCTTACTCTCCATAGAAAATCTTGCCTATTGACTTTATGGAGAATGCCAAGGTCATCCTCCATAAATTCCTTCAGTTTCTCTTTCTATATCATCACATCACAACTACCATCTCTTTATCTGAGTCCTTTTCCCAACATGAATACGCGACTGCTGCTGCTGCTGCTAAGTTGCTTCAGTCCTGTCCAACTCTGTGCGACCCCAGAGACAGCAGCCCACGAGACTCTCCCATCCCTGGGATTCTCTAGGCAAGAACACTGGAGTGGGTTGCCATTTCCTTCTCCAATGTGTGAAAGTGAAAAGTGAAAGCGAAGTTGCTCAGTCATGTCTGACTCCTAGCAACCCCATGGACTGCAGCCTACCAGGGTCCTCCATCCCTGGAATTTTCCAGGCAAGAGTACTGGAGTGGGGTGCCATTGTCTTCTCCGTTTGCCAACACGAATACTCAACTAGTGCCCCTATTATTGTTCCTTCAATCCTTCTGTACCCTCCTGCCTTTTCTCTCCTTCTCCAATGCCTATAAAATTACTTACATTTTACCTGCTATAAAATATATTTCATCTTTTAACTCTGCATGTTCTTACAACACTCACCTTTTACTATCATTTATTTGTAAACTTACAAGAGGTCAGTTCAGTTCAGTTCAGTTCAGTCGCTCAGTCGTGTGCAACTCTTTGTGGCCCCATGAATCGCAGCACACTGGGCCTCCCTGTCCATCACCATCTCCTGGAGTTCACTCAAACTCATGTCCATCGAGTCTGTGATGCCATCCAGCCATCTCATCCTCGGGCATCCTCTTCTCCTCTTGTCTCCAATCCCTCCCAGCATCAGAGTCTTTTCCAGTGAGTCAACTCTTCGCATGAGGTGGCCANCAGCATCATCTTTCAGGATTTGAAACAGCTCCACTGGAATTCCATCACCTCCACTAGCTTTGTTTGTAAGGCCCACTTGACTTCACATTCCAAGATGTCTGGCTCTAGGTAGACACTAATTTTCCAGCATCCTTTACATTAGTAGTACCCAACCTTTTTGGCACCTTTTTGTTTTTGTGGAAGACAATTTTTCCACAGACCAGTGTGTGGGTTAGGGGGAGAGATGGTTTCGGATGATTCAAGTGCATAACAATTATTATGCACTTTATTTCTATTATTATTACATTGTAATATATAATGAAAGAATTATAAAACTCCTCATAATGCCGAATCAGTGGTAGCCCAGAGCTTGTTTTTCTACAGGTAGACTGTCCCATCTGGGGGTGATAGGAGACAGTGATACCTAAAGCATATTGGTTATGTCCAGTCTACTCCATAATCTCATTTTGGTTACCGTCACTTTGGTAACATGAGCCTTGGGGAGGGGCTGTGCAGCCTGATTCCAACCAGGTCACAGAGTGCTACTAGTCTGTGGCCTGAGGGTTGAGAATCTCTTCTTTACATTGCTTTAATTCCTCTCAAGTTTAAATTACACATCTATCAATTTACCAGAACTAATCACAAAATTACAGATTAATCACAAAATTCAAAGGGCTTTTCATAATAATCATCTATATTAAGTTACATATAATATTTTACATTGTTACTTCTCTCTCCTTGAAACCTCTTTCTCCCTTGGCTCTGATTTTGATTGTACTCTTGATTCCCTTAGTCTCTTTATATTTCTTCTTGCTCTTTCCCTCCCTTATCTATTAAGTGAAAGTGAAGTCACCCAGTTGTGTCTGACTCTTTGAGACCCCATAGACTGTAGCCTACCAGGCTCCTCAGTCCATGGGATTTTCCAGGCAAGAGTACTGGAGTGGTTTGCCATTTCCTTCTCCAGGGGATCTTCCCAACCCAGGGACCAAACCCGGGTCATCCACATTATAGGCAGATGCTTTACTGTCTGAGATACCAGAGAAGTTATTCTCTTTTATGTTCTTTATATTCTGTTTGGTAATTTTCTTAATTTTCAACTGTGTATAGATGGCTATGAAATCTATAACTTGCGGGCAAGATATTTTTTTGAAGCATAGCTTGGGAATTTTTACTGCCTATTGGATATTTCCCTATGGATGTCCTTAAAAACCCAAATTTATTAAGTTCAAATGGAATTGCTTTGCTACATCTCTACCCCTACTCCCAAAGCTATTTATTATCTTTATCATTTTGGCTCAGACAGTAAAGAATCTGCTTGCAATACAGAAGACCCAGGTTCAGTCCCTGGGTTGGGAAGATTCCCTGAAGAAGAGAATGTCAACCCACTCCAGTATTCTAGCTTAGAAAATTCCACAGAGAAAGGAGCCTGGTGGGTTACAGTCCATGGGGTTGCAAAGAGTTGGACATGACTGAGCGACTGAATTGAACTGAACTTCCATCTCACTAGTTCTTCCCACTCAATCCTCAAACCTCCTTAATTCTATCCATTCAATGTTTTTTAAATATTCTTCATTTCCATTCTTTCTCTGGTCACTCCCTTTATCTTCTCTCTCAACTACTACAATTACAGGCTAACTACTTAGTTATCTAAACTTATTCTTCTCCAACTTACCCTTTACACTATCACTAGAATTAACTTTTTTTAAAAACATAAAATACTCAAAAATCTTCAGTGGTTCCTAGGAACCCACAAAATATAGTTTTAGGTTTTTTGCATGGCCTTCTAAATTTGAAGCCAGCCTAATTTACTTGCTTCTTTCTCCTATACTACCTCTCCCAAGCATACAAAGTTAGATCACAGTAAACACTTGCAATATTGCTGGTGTTCTCTTATTGGTCTTCTCAAGCTGTCTTCTCAACCTGGAGTGATCCTCTCTCCCAATGAAAAAATCCTCCTCATCTTTCAAGCCTAGTTTATAAGCCACACCACCTCCCCATCTCCAGGTATTATATAAAGAATAATTTTATTATAATGCTTATTTGGCACTATGGACGGAAGTAACAACACACACATGGAAGTATTAATTATCTTCATGGTGCTCTTCTTCTTATATATTCTGCAAACTCTGAGTCCTCTGAGTCCCTCAGAATGCTTGGCACAAGATTTTGTATATTGTTCTTACATCTGCCAAAAGTATATTGTAGATTTATTTTTAATTATCTTACTCTAGATTTTAATTGTTAAAGTAAATTTGTCAAGGTTATACTATTGTCAATGGGAAAAGCAGCTCAGAAAGCACGTTTCTTTATTTGCAATTATTTCATTTTCTTGTCTCACAGTATTTTTCATCAATATAAGAGATGAACTGTTATTTCCTCTAATGCACGTTTTCTTCTGTGTATCCTTAATTATGACAAGATTCTTAAAAATAAGAGCAGCAAAAAGCACTCCAGAATTCCAACTAATCTATTCTATTTTCACTTTATGGAAGGCTACTTCTTTTTACATTATTTTATATAAAATATATGTGACTAAATAAATTAATGCATGGAATGATTTGTTCTGTCCTTTTGTTAAGGTTTTTGACATCATTTAATATTTCAATAGTTTTATAAATCATTTATTAGCTGATCTCTGAGACATCCCTGATGAGACAGTCAATTAGCTGAAGAAGTACTGCCGGTTGGCACGTGAAAAGTAATATTACTTGTACATTACAGATTAAGAAACTAAAGCAGAGAGAGGTTAATTGACTTGTCCATATCTTACACAGTGAGTGGTAGTACTGATGTCAGAATGGGGCCCCGGAGTTATTCACATCAAAACCACAAAAGTATCAACAGCCTGATGCTGGTGCTCTTTTTTATTATATAATACTCTCTAAAGCCTTTGTTTATTCTCCTTTTCTGGCTCTTTATGAGTCCAAAGAGGAAACATACTTTTAAAATCTGTACCTTCTCATTAAACTAAGACTATTTTTCTACAATAAATAAATATTTAGCTTTTGAAAGGATGTTTGAACATCAACATATTTCTTCTCAAAATAACTCATTAATTTTTCCATTTGATCAAATCAATCTCGGTAACATTGTCTGTTCTGTTCCAAGTTGTAACTATGACCATAACAAAAGAGATATTGTTTACTAGTTATTTATCAATAATAATAACAAAAATTTCAAGTATTTGCCAGAAAGGTCACTAAGACATTTATGTGAATTACATAAATTTATCAACAAGTATATCAAATAGGAATGTTCATTATCTCAGTTTTAAAGATAGAATAATAAAGGTTTAGAAACACTGTTATGAAACTGATAGGTGATTTAACCAGTTACAAAACCAATTGACATTTTCCAACAATCATTTTGGAACATAATTTTTATTGACAGCTTGCCATCAGCATGTATTTTAAATATGTAAGCAGTTCACATACTGTGCTGAGACTTACTATGTAGGGTGATATTTTATTGACATCCCTAGAGAACCCAACTTTTTAATATTGTCATCAGATATGCATATTCATTGACACTGCAATTCATTTCTTGATTTCTACATTTTTTCTGCAAACATTTTGCATTCCTACTTCCACATATCTGGTCTACCTATCCATGTGATGGTCTTTATCTTCAGACATCTTGCTGTCGTAGCTATTCAGTGCTGTGACAGTAAAAGCACATTCACTAGGGAATAAGAGTTTGAGAAGGACTTAGAAAATTGTTTGATACCTGAAAAATGGCTCTGAAATATGAAGAAAAATCTACAAAACTGTGATAAAAACTTTTTAAATTGATATTTCCAACTAATATTATTACAACTCATCAATGGTAATGTTACTTAACTTTCATGTAGTTATCTATAATCATATTGAATATGGGATTTGGTCACCTTTAATAAAAATAGCATATACAAAAGCAGAGACATTACTTTGCCGACTAAGGTCTGTCTAGTCAAGGCTATGGTTTTTCCAGTGGTCATGTATGGATGTGAGAGTTGGACTGTGAAGAAGGCTGAGCACTGAAGAATTGATGCTTTTGAACTGTGGTGTTGGAGAAGACTTCTGAGAGTCCCTTGGACTGCAAGGAGATCCAACCAGTCCATCCTGAAGGAGATCAGCCCTGGGATTTCTTTGGAAGGAATGATGCTAAAGCTGAAACTCCAGTACTTTGGCCATCTCATGTGAAGAGTTGACTCACTGGAAAAGACTCTGATGCTGGGAGGGATTGGAGGCAGGAGGAGAAGGGGATGACAGAGGATGAGATGGCTGGATGGCATCACTGACTCGAAGGACGTGAGTCTGGGTGAACTCCGGGAGTTGGTGATGGACAGGGAGGCCTGGTGTGCTGCGATTCATGGGGTTGCAAAGAGTTGGACACGACTGAGTGACTGAACTGAACTGAACTGAACTGAATAAAAATAAGGATGATTTTTAGTTTGTATTGGAGTATAGCAGATTAACAATGTTGTGATAGTTTCGGGTGAACAGTGAAAGAAATCAGCCATACATACACATGTATCCATTCTACCGCAAACTCTCCTCCCACTCAGGTCACTTCATAACCCCGAGCAGAGTTCCATGGGCTATACAGTATGTCCTCGCTGGTTATCCATTTAAAATACAGCAGTGTGTACATGTCCATCGGAGACTCCCTAAGTATCCTTCTTCATATAGCACCTCACCCCCAGCAACCATAAGTTCATTCTCTTAAGTCTGTGAGTGTCTTAGCGTTTTTAAAGTTCATTTCTTTTTAGATTCCACTTTTAAGGGATATCATATTGCTCCTTCTCTGTCTTATTTCACTCAGTATGACAGTCTCTAGATCTATCCATGTTGCTGCTAATGGCATTATTTCATTCTTTCTAATGGCTAATATTCCACTGTGTGTATATATATGTGTGTGTATGTATATGGTATCTTATCCATTCCTCTGTCGATGGGCATTTAGGTTGATTCCATGCCTTGGCTATTGTAAACAGTGTGGCAATGAATATCCTTTGGGACCATGTTTTTATCCAGCATATTTTAATTCATTTGATAACATTTAGGGTAAAGTTTCTAATAGTGCAATTACCTAGGACTGAGAAAGGTTTAAAAATGGCCCTACACACACTGAAATAGAAGGGACTTCACTAGGATGCTGAGGCAGACATGCTGGACCTGGAGAGTGACAGAGCAGGTGTGCACTGGAGAGAGCTTTCCCATATAGGAAAGTCGGGGATTCTTATTGAGTGGGGATCATGAAGGCAGGGGACTCTATAATGAGAATCCTAGGATTGCTTCTGAATTTCTAGTTTGAGAAATGACAGTATAGTATTCTTTGGTGAATACTGAAGTCTGCCTGCCAATGCAGGAGGCTCAAGGGACAAGGGTTCGATCCTTGGGTTGAGAAGATCCCCTGGAGTAGGAAATGGCAACCTGCTCCAGTATTCTTGCTTGGAAAGTTCCACAGACTGAGGACCTGGTGGGTTACAGTCCATAGAGTTGCAAAGATTCAGACAAGACTGAGCGATTAACACACACAAAGGAACAGCAGTAAAAGTCTAAGAATGGAACTTCAGCTTATCACAATGCCACATTTAAAATAAATTTATCACTCTTTTCCTTTCTGAATGAATGAAAATGCATTAATTAAAAGCACACATATTCACACAAATGCTAATATCTGCTCTTTTACAATCATGTACTTTCTGTATAGTGTCTGTCTATTTCAGTTGAAGTAGTGCTTGAATACTTCAATATGCCTCTTTTCCGCCAAAAAGAAAACTGTTTTTATGACTGTGTTTCAACATATTTTAAATATATGCATAATCACTGCCAATTTATCTGCTTTGCAGATACTAGTTTCCTATACAATATTCAATAGCTCCCTTTATTGAAAATGTCATTGTTCAGTATTATGATTAATGTTTTTCCTTTTTATTATATGTCTGAATGTTAGGGTTATTGATTAATCTCTTTATTAATGGAATGATCTTCAGCACAATGTTTAATACTCTTCTTATCTACCATCATTACATGTTATCTTGAAAATTTTCCATACATTTACTTTAAATGGGATTTTCAGATTTTTCAGGCATTTTGAAATCAATAGGATAGGCTTCAGTGAGAAAATGAAATGCTGGAGGACAATATAAATTAAACAAATTTAAGCAGTTAAAAAAGACATTTTTTTATCTAGCCATTGAAAAATACATATTAATATTTATATAATATATATAAATCAACAGTTTTTACAGAGAGATAACTGAACAAATAGCTTAAAATATAAATTAAAGAATGTTATAAATGAATAAAGACAGTTTTCATAAGCTTAGACGATAAGTAATAAGTGTATTTTTGCATAGGAGAAAAGTCGTTACCTGGGAAACCTCATGACATTTTGTAGATTATCAAAATCACTTTCCAATCAATTTTAAGCATTTCTCCTATCAACTATATTATTAGCATTGGCAGTTACTATTATGACTGTATTTCATTAATAGGAACATTGAAGAAACTATCTAAAGTGCTAAAGATTGGTTTTAACAAAGAAAATCGATGAAGATATTACAATGAACTGAGGAATTAAAAAAATCTCAAAGTAGAGATCTTTAATTGACTACAGTATAAATAATTTGAGGGTAGAGAGCTTCTGTTTTTCTTGTTTGTCCTCCAGATTTCTGAAGTTTTATATGCACTGTGCAGGGTATTAGGCACATATTTAACAAATGAAAAGTACTGAATTCATTACCTTGTGGTACAAATTAGGATTTCTTTTGTACTGACATAAGTAGAAGATTTTAATTTCAGCATTATGATTTATTAATGTCTTTTTCTTGGCTTCCCTGGTGGCTCAGGGGTAAAGATTCTGCTTTCAATGTGGGAGCCGCAGGAGATATGGGTTCGATTCCGGGATTGGAAAGATCCCCTGAAGGAGGGCATGGCAATCCATTCCAGTATTCTTGCCTGGGAAATCCCATGCACAGAGGAGCCTGGCAGGCTACAGTGCATAGGATCGCAAAGAGTTGGACATGACTGAAGTGACTTAGTACGCATGTAATGTCTTTATCTAATTTCCAGTTTTGTGTCAACCAAACTTATTTGCATGACAATTAGAGGACTTCGTGTTTATCTTATTTTCCAGTATTTCACTTTTACATATCAGTTAATTAATTCACAATTCTGATATTTTTATAGCACAACAAAGACTATAGAAACAGAACAAGCCAAAGAACTCTAAATAAAGCAGATTTTAGAAATGAAATTAGAGCTATGCTTGGTTATACTTGCATTTAAGTGCTTCATCTAAAGAGAGACCTGCAGTCTTGTTACATGTATTAATCACCCAGGGTGACTTTTAAACTTACCAGTGGCTAGCCCCTCTATCATATATGATTTTAGTCTAGATGATAATAATTATTTGATCAAGAACTTTATTTTACTGGCTGTATAGGTAAAGGTACGCACACACACACACACACACACACTCACACAATCACCAGTACATTTAAAAACTGGGACAGAATTAATCATATCTATTGAATTTAAATGCCATTTACCAACTTATTAAAGTGAAAGGAAGCAGGTAAAGTAAGTTAAAGATAAGACTTCTGTTTTTTTAATTTATTTTTACAGTCTTACAGAAATCTTTATGAAATTAATGTAAAATTATGGTACACAAAAATCTCTTTGCTTTATTTTCTTGTCAGTGGCAATGCAAACAATGGAAGTTAACCTGGGATTTAAATTAAGGAAAATATATTGTATTAAGTTTAGACACTGTCTAACTTGCCATTATATTTTTTTCAAACAAATAAATTTTTCTTCTCTTCTCCCTCTTTCCATCTCCCTTTAAAATATGACAGCTCTGACCTCCCCCTGCCTCCCATCCTCTCCACACACACTTTGTTGCCTGATACTTATCTCCTCTACTATATGTGTTTTCATACTTACTGCTACACAATAATTTAACAATAAAAGATGGTAAATGCAGGGAGAGGTGTTTGAAAAATGAAGGAAACTGTCCTCACACATTTTTAACACAGAAATACAATTTTTAAAAAATAAATTACAAAATAGCAAAATTAAAAAAAAAACTGTAACTAAAGCTTGCTGATAATATTATCATCCCTCTTAAAGAAGCAAGAGGGGTAAGGCACAGAAGGAATGTGATGTTGAGAGCAATGAAAATAAGCAGTTATTGCAAACTATTTTATGCTGCATTCAATGGATTCAGAAGATAGAAGCTTGAGTGCTGTCATTATTTCTTGTCTGCTGTTTGATGCTGGGAGAAATATTTAATTTCACTGGACTTCAGTTTCTATGCCTCTAAAATGTGAGTTCCCAGGCTAAGAAAATATTTCAAATCTTTTTTTATGACTTAAAGTCACTGACTTTAGTGTCTGTATCCTTCACAAAGGTAGCATTCTTGTAAAATGCCTTTGTGGAAAGGAAAAGCTATATTTAGAGAGTCCACTCTGTGTCCAGGGTGTTCTCAAGTCATACTGCTATTTATAATCAGGTGTAGGCCAGTAGGACAACACATCTGCTTTAACTAATAACTGTCCAGGTTTCTTAAAGATAAGTTTTTCATTATTCTAAGTGTTGACCTTAGAAAGTATTGAAAGCAAGAATTGTTTTAATTTACTTCCTGAATTGTCCAGTTACATGGACTGATATGAAATGTGATTTAAAAGGTTGCATGTAAGTTTGAACATAAAGCTACTTTTCATCATAGACCTCTTAACAGATAAACATATGCAACCATTTTGAGTTTCTGCAAGGGAGTACTCTATATAGTTTCTTTCCCTTATAAATTTCATGCCAATTTACTCCATTGCTAAAGGCAAGTAGACACTCATAACTTTCTCTAAGAACTTATTTTCATTTCTATGAATCTTTATTTTGATACTGAAAACTTTACCAAATTCATAGACACTGGTAGAGTGAAAAATAAAATGCATAATTAGGGGGAAAAACTTAAAAATCTTGAAAAGAAAACAAGATATTATGCTGTTAATAGCATAAATCAACACAAATAGACTGCAAGGTTGACCACAATTTTTTAAAATGGTATAAATGAGTTTTTAACTTTGTGATTCTCCAAGAAAGAGGATTACCTAATTTAGGGATATTTTCCTCTTATTTTGTATTTTTTTAACAATCTCAAAAATTATAGAAGTTAAAATGACAATAAAAACAATTTATTTCCCAAACCATTTGAGAATAGCTGCCAACAATCTCCCCCAGTCCTCTAGTATTTCCTACAAACATGTATTCCATATATTCAAATATAATCATAAAAATCAGGAAATTAATACTGACTCATTACTACATGGCTATCTAATACTGAGTCCCCTTGCTATTTTGTCAGTTGTCCCAGTCAGGCCATTCATAATCAAATGATCAGGTCAGAATAATATATTGCATTTAGTTGGTCTGTCTCTTTAGTATTAATCTCGAAAATTTTCTCAGGCTTCCACTAAATCTCATTAACTAGAAAATTCTGATGACTATAAATCGGTTATTTTGTAGGATTTAGTTTGTATTTGTCTCATTAGATTCAGGATATGTGTAATTAGCAGGAATAACACAGTGATGAAGCTCTTGTTCTTCTTACTGCATCCTATCAAACAATTTTGGCAAATTTTAACTTGTAACTTTACTGGAATATTAGTTTACTCATTTGAGTAAGGGGTATCAGTCAGTCTTCTCCATTATAAAGTTATTTTTTCTCTTTTAATATTAATAATTTTGTGGTAAACTACTTTGTAATTATCTAAATATCCGGTTCCTCATCAAACATAATTTGATCCTCTTTCTCCACTCGATGCTCAGTTGCATCTCATTGGTGAACTGCATAATAATTAGTACTGAATCTGATCTCCTTATATCTCAGCAAATACACCAGCCTGCTGTACAGTCACTAGTTCAGTTCAGTTCAGTCGCTCAGTCGTGTCCAACTCTTTGCGACCCCATGGATCACAGCACACCAGGCCTCCCTGTCCATCACCAACTCCCGGAGTTTACTCAGATTCACGTCCATCGAGTCAGTGATGCCATCCAGCCATCTCATTCTCAGTAGTCCCCTTCTCCTCCTNCAGTCCAGGTTTGATTCAGGATACAGGATGCTTGGGGCTGGTGCACTGGGATGACCCAGAGGGATGGTATGGGGAAGGAGGTGGCAGGGGGGTTCAGGATGGGGAACACGTGTATACCCGTGGCAGATTCATGTTGATGTATGGGCAAACCAATACAATATTGTAAAATAATTAGCCTTCAATTAAAATAAATAAATTTAAATTTAAAAAAATAAAATAGAAAAAAGTTGCCTAGGAATAAATCCAAATAAAGATGTGCAAGACATTTATGGATAAAATGACAAACCCTTATTGAAACATAAATAAATGGAGAAATACATTTTATTTATGAATAAAGAGATCATCATAATGATGTAAAATTTCCCCAAGTTCATTTAAATATTCAATATGTTTACAATAAAAATATTTAACAGAGGTTTTGCATACCAGCTAATTCTGATATTCATATGAATGATCAAATGTCCAAGAATAGCTCAGACACACCTAAAAAAAAATCATTCCAAAGTGATCCTGGAAAAGTTAATTATCCATAAGAAAACAAAGAAATTGGGAAGTATATATGCAAGTCAATTCTAGATACATTAATGGCTTGAACATAGAACACGGATACACTAGAACTTTCAGAAGAAAATCTACTATAAAAGTAAGATAAAAAAGGCACTAGGCTAAAAGATAAATTCGATTTCATTAAAAGTGAGAGCTGCTTTTATCACCAGATAACATTAAAAAAGAAGGCAAGACATAACTTGTGTCAGATATATCCAACAAAGGATTATTTGCTTGTGGTGGCTCAGCTGGTAAGGAATCTGCCTGCAATGCGGGAGACCCGGGTTCAATCCTTGGGTTGGGAAGATCCCCTGGAGGAGGGCACAGCAACCCAGTCCAGGATTCTTGCCTGGAGAATCCCCATGGACAGAGAACCCTGGCAGGCTACAGTTCATAGGGTCTTGGAGTCGGACATAACTGAATGACTAAATACAAAGAAAAATAAGAAATAAGTAAGAAAAAGATAAACAACAGAATGATGGAGAAAAGGTATTTTCTGGAATTTCACAGACTAGGAAACACAGGCAACTATTTAAACAAATGAAGGATTCTCAACCTATTTATGATCAGTGTCATAAGAAGAGGAAGAGACGCGAAAGATGCACACACAGGGAAAAGGCCATGTGAAGACACAGCCAGAAGGCAGTGGCCATCTCCAACTCAAGGAGAGATACCTCAGAAAGACCCCAGGCTGCCAACACCTTGACCCTGGAATTCCAGCCTCCAGAACTGATGGAAGATAAATCTCTCTTTTTTTAAGCCATTAAGTCTGTGGTATATATTTTTAGGGGAAACCGAGCAAACTGGAAGAGAATTTATACTGACTTGATTGCCCATTCTTATTGGTGAGGCTATAAAACAGAAGGACTAAAAACAGGCTCTAGCTTTGGAAAACACGGCATAATATTTTAAAGTTGAATATTTGAATTTTCAGCAATTCTACTCTTATGTTAAATAAAATCTTGCACATGTGTAGTAGGACACATTAAGATAAATGTTCATGGAAGTACTGTTCATAATAAGTCCCAATATCATTAATGGACTAATAAATATATTTTTCTTATATTTATACAATATGGAATTTTCTCCTCTGCCCATGTGATTCTCCAGGCAAGAATACTGGAGTGGGTTGCCATTCCCTTCTCCAGTAAAATGAATGAACATGAGTTAAAACAAAATGTATGAACCTTAGAAACATGACATTAAGTAAAAAAGCAAGCACAGGAGACTGAAGTATGATATCAATTTTATAAATCTCAATAACAAGCAAAATCACATAAAGATTAAATGAGCTGAATAGAAAGCCAAGATGCGAGCGGTTTCTTTCGTGAAAGGAAGGTGAAACCAGGGTAGAGAACAGAGAGAAGGTTCAACAATTTTGATTCTAGTTCTTAATTTGGGTGGTGTGTTTGAAGAAGTTTATTTTATAGCTTCTCATAATTTACATCCAATTTAATATATTCTTTGGTATATTACCTAATAATACTTTAAAATCAAAATCCATTAGGGACCAAAGATAAGTCCCAGATATTAATTATAGAAAAGAGAGTCCACTTTGAAACAACATACATATTTACTCACAAATCTTCTGCAACTGAAGCCTTTTAACTATGAAATTCTTCCCCTTTACTACGAGGACTTTATGTTCCATAACGAAGCCATCTACTTTGGGATAAATTGCCTTCTTTATTTAAGTGATATTAGTCTTCTGGCTATCTAGAAATTTTAAAAACAACTGATAACTACATCTCCTGCCCATGAGATATTACAGGGAAAGGATGGAGCAGAGAGGCAATCTCATACATTATCAATAACACAGACAAAGACAATATTGGTACAAAGGTATTTTTCCTATTTTTCATATAGCAAGTCTGAATGTTATTAATATATATCTATATAATATCAAACATTAATAAAAGAAAATTAGTACATCAGCTATTTTGCAATGAGTTCCAGCGTCCTATTTTAGATTATTACTTCATATCTGAGAGAGTTTGTGTATGTGTGTGTGTATATCTGTATATCTATGTGTTTGGTTTTACAGAAATGGCATTATGCTAAATTTTACATTTCTTTCTTGAATTACATGGCTTTTTGTTATCCCTTGGGAATAAAGAATCTAGCAGCAGCAGTTTACTACCTACTTGTGGAGAGGTACAAACAACAATTTTAGCTGCTAGTGATTCTGAAATTGCCCTTAACTTTGTAAAAATGCTCCAAAAATCATGTTTTGCATCCATATTCAAGTCATTTATGTGGACAAAGATGTCGCCTGTCATATCAGTAACAAAGGATGTTACAGTCATCAAGCCGCCAGCCACTACAGTCACCCTCAACGCTGCATCCTGGGGGGACTCAAGATGGAAAAAACAGAATACTGGCCCTAGATATTTAAAGTGCATATCAATGGAATGATTCCAATGAGCCCAGATTCTTGCATCTTACCAGATATTCAGAGGTGCTTAATTCATTAACTTGAGATGTCTAGTTTCTTTAATTAACAGTGATCTTTTGGTGTTCCGACTACCTGTTTTCTTTGCAAAATGTCCTAAATATCCTGGCTCCTCCCTTACCTCTTCCTAACAGTCCCTCAGAGCTATCTGAGAAGCTGTCTCCTGACTTAAGTCTTCAGTATGTCTGCTGAATAAAATAGAATTCTCAACTTTTAGGTTGTGCATTTTTTTCCAGTCAACATTTAATTGTATGGCTCATGTAGGTAAATGCCTAAATGTAATAGGATGAATTGTAAATTATTAAAACTTGATAGATTCTGTTAACTCTATCAGTAGCTGAGATCCAGGCTTTCATCTCTAGATACTTCTGTCATAGACCATAAGGTCTGTATTGGTCTTAAAATTATTCTTAGAATTGTGGGGTTTCATTCTTTCAACAAATTGTTCTGTGTCAGTAACAGTGCTAGGTCCTGAAATACAGAAGTCAACACATAAGAAAATACAAGGATAAAACACAGTTTCTACTATATTAACTTTTTTAATTCATTAATTCATCCTTAAGTCATCCAACATGGTTTTCTTATGGAATATTGATAAGGAGTCAACTCAGCTAAACACTGAGTCTATAACTGCAGATGAGACGTATAGGCCCTGATTTTGATGTCACTACTATCTTTTGTTCTGCCATATAATAGGACATCTTCATTATTTCTTTAACTGTTAAGGTTTTATCACAAACTCTGAAAAATGGAAAATGTCTTGCATATCAGTAAACAAAGGATGTGACAGTCATCAGTGATTGCAGGCATCACTGATGGTAAACTGGTGAGCCCTGAGGGAATTCAGGAAAGAAAGACCATCTACTATCTAGCAGAGATCAGACAGCAGCCACTCTCTATGGCCAGCCCTGAGGCAGCCTAAGATATGAANCAGTATGTCTGCTGAATAAAATAGAATTCTCAACTTTTAGGTTGTGCATTTTTTTCCAGTCAACATTTAATTGTATGGCTCATGTAGGCAAATGCCTAAATGTAATAGGATGAATTGTAAATTATTAAAACTTGATAGATTCTGTTAACTCTATCAGTAGCTGAGATCCAGGCTTTCATCTCTAGATACTTCTGTCATAGACCATAAGGTCTGTATTGGTCTTAAAATTATTCTTAGAATTGTGGGGTTTCATTCTTTCAACAAATTGTTCTGTGTCAGTAACAGTGCTAGGTCCTGAAATACAGAAGTCAACACATAAGAAAATACAAGGATAAAACACAGTTTCTACTATATTAACTTTTTTAATTCATTAATTCATCCTTAAGTCATCCAACATGGTTTTCTTATGGAATATTGATAAGGAGTCAACTCAGCTAAACACTGAGTCTATAACTGCAGATGAGACGTATAGGCCCTGATTTTGATGTCACTACTATCTTTTGTTCTGCCATATAATAGGACATCTTCATTATTTCTTTAACTGTTAAGGTTTTATCACAAACTCTGAAAAATGGAAAATGTCTTGCATATCAGTAAACAAAGGATGTGACAGTCATCAGTGATTGCAGGCATCACTGATGGTAAACTGGTGAGCCCTGAGGGAATTCAGGAAAGAAAGACCATCTACTATCTAGCAGAGATCAGACAGCAGCCACTCTCTATGGCCAGCCCTGAGGCAGCCTAAGATATGAAAACACAGGATACCAGTTCCATATAGCTGAAGTGCATATCAAAGGAATGATTTCAGTGAGCCCAGACTCTTGCATCCTCCCACACACAGAAAAGTAGTAAACTATTTAACTTGAAATATCTGATTTTTCTTTAACTAACAATGATCTTCTGATGTTCGGCCTACCTGCCCTTTGTTGCAAAATTTCTATAAAACCTGGCTCCCCATCTCACTGCCTTGGAGCAGTTCTCTCAGGGTTACTTGAGATGCTGCCTCCTGATCTTGAAGTCCTAAAAATTCCCACCAAATAAAATATAACTCTCAACCTTTAGGCTGTGAATATTTTTTAAGTTGACATTGCTACTGAAAATACAATTGTCAGAGGAGTTCTGATGTGCATAGGGAACAATGAACTCCTCTTTCCCTTTCTCCTCCTTGTAACTCCTTATGTGAACTCACTTTGTGCCAAGACCAAGAAGATGAGAACCCAATAAGAACCAAGCTGATTTCCTTAGAATGACTGGAACTATACCTCATTTAGGAGACTTGATGCTTAATTGTGATAAGCAACTAGAAGATCATGGAAAAAACCTACAAAAACTATTTGTCTTGGGAGAAAATACTAAAAAGGGTTAACTGCTGTTCCATATACCTAAGCTCATGGGACTAAATCACAGGCACCAAGATCACCAAGGGTACGTGGCAACAATGAGCTAAAAATGGAAAAAAGCATCATACTGTTATTGTACTCATTTTCCCCCAAGGTATTCTCTGATAAACACTACAACCTCCAAGGGAACTGGGGACAGTTTCCTTGTAGGGTAGGTTATAAATCCATCTTTTCCAAGCAGTTGTATCATATCCACCTAACAGCACACTTTATTTAAGGTGATTGTATGAGCTTAAGTGTTCCTACCTGATTGGAAACCTTCTTGTCCTCAATTCATTGGCTATCCTGGATTATTTTTTCTTGAATCAGACCTCCAGACTTCTACCAGAAACTGTTCCTTTGGAGATACCAGGCCTTCCCAGAAACTCAGAAAACTGAAATGGATACAGAAAGAGAAATTATTTGTACATATAGACCTCAATTTTTAGTTTTAAGTAAACATCCAAGCATACATCTTCTAAACAGTATAATAGCTTTCGGAAAATTCATGCTTTCTAAGTTNAAGATATGAAAACACAGGATACCAGTTCCATATAGCTGAAGTGCATATCAAAGGAATGATTTCAGTGAGCCCAGACTCTTGCATCCTCCCACACACAGAAAAGTAGTAAACTATTTAACTTGAAATATCTGATTTTTCTTTAACTAACAATGATCTTCTGATGTTCGGCCTACCTGCCCTTTGTTGCAAAATTTCTATAAAACCTGGCTCCCCATCTCACTGCCTTGGAGCAGTTCTCTCAGGGTTACTTGAGATGCTGCCTCCTGATCTTGAAGTCCTAAAAATTCCCACCAAATAAAATATAACTCTCAACCTTTAGGCTGTGAATATTTTTTAAGTTGACATTGCTACTGAAAATACAATTGTCAGAGGAGTTCTGATGTGCATAGGGAACAATGAACTCCTCTTTCCCTTTCTCCTCCTTGTAACTCCTTATGTGAACTCACTTTGTGCCAAGACCAAGAAGATGAGAACCCAATAAGAACCAAGCTGATTTCCTTAGAATGACTGGAACTATACCTCATTTAGGAGACTTGATGCTTAATTGTGATAAGCAACTAGAAGATCATGGAAAAAACCTACAAAAACTATTTGTCTTGGGAGAAAATACTAAAAAGGGTTAACTGCTGTTCCATATACCTAAGCTCATGGGACTAAATCACAGGCACCAAGATCACCAAGGGTACGTGGCAACAATGAGCTAAAAATGGAAAAAAGCATCATACTGTTATTGTACTCATTTTCCCCCAAGGTATTCTCTGATAAACACTACAACCTCCAAGGGAACTGGGGACAGTTTCCTTGTAGGGTAGGTTATAAATCCATCTTTTCCAAGCAGTTGTATCATATCCACCTAACAGCACACTTTATTTAAGGTGATTGTATGAGCTTAAGTGTTCCTACCTGATTGGAAACCTTCTTGTCCTCAATTCATTGGCTATCCTGGATTATTTTTTCTTGAATCAGACCTCCAGACTTCTACCAGAAACTGTTCCTTTGGAGATACCAGGCCTTCCCAGAAACTCAGAAAACTGAAATGGATACAGAAAGAGAAATTATTTGTACATATAGACCTCAATTTTTAGTTTTAAGTAAACATCCAAGCATACATCTTCTAAACAGTATAATAGCTTTCGGAAAATTCATGCTTTCTAAGTTTGCATGGGCCTCTCAGGTGGCACTAGTGGTAAAGAACCTGCCAGTGCAGGAGATGAAAAAGTTTACATACTCATAAACTCAACATATTATGATAATAGTACAGGTTGCTTCCTGTGTCTTCAACCCAAGCAAAGACTTCAAAAAAAAGTCCCTGTTATCCTTTGTTCATTAAGGCACAAAGTGAGGGCAAAAAGGCAGATTTCTAAGTTGTTTTCTTTAGAATTTTCTTTCTTCAGTTTTCATCAAGATTTTTAGGAAATTATTAATTTTGCTAAACTTAATTATTCATGAATCCTGCAGAAGAGTATTTCACGGAGACCTGTAATTTACAGTATCCATTGCATACATTCACCATGAGGTTGTCTTTTCTAGCACTGGCATACACAAAAGTGTGTGTGTGTGTGTGTGTGTGTGTGTGTGCACGCACATGTGTGTCTCTTTGTGATGAAGTCGTGGGAAGAGAATGAATCTGTCGGCTGCTATTCAGTGATTTAGAAAGATACTAGAGTTAAGAAAAAGGCTACAAGTGAAGCAATCAAGTTGTGAGGTTGTGTTGCCACAATAATAATAGCAGTTTCCTTAGTAACCAAGGGGGCAGTCTCCTCAAATTATAGTCACACCTGTTAAACCATCTGCGTATAAATTTCATACTATCATCAATGGAAAACAAATGGCACTGTCTCTCTTCTCTCTTTTCCTTTATCCACTGGCCATTGTCATATAAGCTATTTTCTCTTCAAGGTCATGCTCTTTCCAATCTGTTTAAAAGCATTAGGATGCAGGCGGAGTGACACAAAATGAGCCATGCCTTCATACTTGTAGCAGTGATGGCTCTGTAAGGAGCACTGGATTGGTAGGATGCTATAATTTGAATTCCCCTAGAAGCAGAACCTGAGGCAAGAATTTGAATGCAAACTGTTCATCTGGGAGGTTCTTCCAGAAAACTCAGGAGTGGAGTGGGATTTGAGAGCAGAAATATGGAAAGAAATCAATAGAGGTACATTACGAAACAGATTTCTCCTGCAGGAAACTGCTGTCAGTCCTCCAGGGGAGTTCTCTAAAACTCTATGGAACATGTCTCAGAGTTATTCCAAGACTGAGTGAGAAACTTGAAGTACTTATCTCCAGTCCCCCTCTGTCCTTGGTTGAGAGCTATACCCAGATATATTAACTCCTGTATACTTCTGACCTGTCCTAGAGTGGCTAATTGCAGATGTTAGATGATTCTATCAGTATATACTGGAATGATGAGGCTGGGGAGATATGAGTCGAGCACTGATACCATCTAATATAGTGGGGGCAGGAGGTATTAGTTACTGGCTTGCAAGTCTAAATGGATAACCTTAAATGCCTGGGTTAATGGTTTTACCTGGAGATATTTAAACATGATGTGTCAGTAAAAATTTCCTCTATCAAATGAAGTTTAGGATCCTAAGTCCTTATTTTTTTTGAAAAATTGTGTTTGAACAGACTTTTAAAAGATAAAATGATTAAGATTTCAAGCTGACGATTTATGCATTCATTCATTCACTCATTCAACATTTATTGAACAGCTAGAGTATATCATGGGTTAAGCTAACACTAGTGTTACTGTTACTAAAATTATCTTGCCATCTAGAATTAAATGTAATGTGACATCCAAATAAAATTCATAATTACAGTAAAAATTATTACAGAATGCCATTGGAAGATGCAGTAAGATCTTAATTTTTGCTGTGGACAGTATATGGGAGATATCAGCAGGGCTTCCTGTAGAAGTCAATGGAAATGGATATGTCACAGGAAGGAGGAGTGTATTTTTAAGGAAAAGAGAAGATAAATTCATGGTTGCAAGAAAATGAATGGTTAAGAGTCAGAGCAGAAAGGAGATCCATTTATAATCAATATAAGAAATGCTCACTGGAGTATAAGAAACGAAGACAATGGAGAGGGTGTCAGAAGCAAGATCATGAATGGTCCATGTATGTATAGTAAGTGCTACGGTTGAATCTCTGTGTGCCCCTCCAAATTCATATGTTGAAATCCCATTGTAGGTGGAGTCTTTGAGAAAGATTAGATCATGAGGGCACGGCCCTCAGGAATGGTATTAGTGCTCCTACAAACAAATAGACCCCATAGAGCTCTGTAGCCTCTTCTGCCATGCGAAAGTACAAGAAGTCTGACTCAGAAGGCCCTCATCTGACATGCAATGCATGAATGTGAAGTCATTTCAGTCGTGTCCAACTCTTTGTGACCCTATGGACTGCAGCCCACTAGGCTCCTCTGTTCATGGGATTCTCCAGGCAAGAATACTAGAGTGGGCTGCCATACCCTCCTCCAGTGGATCTTCCCTACCCAGAGATCTACGCCATGTCTCCTACTGTTCCTGTACTGCAGGCAATATTTTACCACTAAGCCACCAGGGAAGCCTCCTCTGACCATACTGGCACCCTGTTCTTGCACTTCCAGTCTCCAGAACTGCTAGAAATAAATGTCTGTTGTTCATGAGCCACCCAACCTGTAGTGTATTATTACAGCAGCCCAATGGACAAAAAGAGTTAGGATGTGAAATTTTTACTCCAAGGATATCGGAATCCATTGAAAGATTTTAATTGAAAATTTAGAAGAGAAGAGAGAAAAGTTCCACAACACAATCAGGTATCTTCATAAGATAAATTTGCTTATTTTAGTTTTAGAAAGATCATTCTGGAACTACTATGGCTGGATTGCTAGAGAAGGGTGATAATAATCCTGGCTATAGAAAGATGAGTACACTTACACTGTTGGTAGGAATGTAAATTGATACAACCACTCTGGAGAACAGTATGGAGGTTCCTTAAAAAATTAAAAATAAAACTACCATATGATCCAGAAAACTGGGAATAAACCCTGAGAAAACCACAATTCTGAAAGACACATATACTACAGTGTTCATTGCAGCACTATTTACAATAGCCAGACATGGAAGCAAGCTAAATATCCATCAAAAGAGGAATGGATAAAGAAGATGTGTGTATGAACACACACACATACACACAATGGAATAGTGTGTGTGCATGCTAAGTTGCACACACACTATTTTCCAGTAGTCATGTAAGGATGTGAGAGTTGGACTATAAAGAAAGCTGAGTGTCAAAGAATTGATGCTTTTGAACTGTGGTATGAAGACTCTTGAGATTCCCTTGGACTGCAAGGAGATCAAACCAGTCAATCTCAAAGGAAATCAGTCCTGAATATCCATTGGAAGGACTGATGCTAAAGCTGAAACTCCAATACTCTGGCCATCTGATGCAAAGAACTGACTCACTGGAAAAGACTTGGATGCTGGGAAAGATTGAGGGCGGGTGGATAAGGGGATGACAGAGGATGAGATGGTTGCATGGCATCACTGACTTGATGACATGAGTTTGAGCAACCTCTGGGAGTTGGTGATGGACAGGGAAGCCTGGCGTGTTTCACTCTATGGGGTGATAAAGAGTCAGACACAACTGAGCGACTGAACTGAACTGATGCTAAGTTGCTTCTATCGTGTTCAACTTCTTGCGACCTTATGGATGGTAGCTCTCCAGGCTCCTCTCTCCATGGGATTCTCAAGACAAGAATACTGGAGTGGGTTGCCATGCTTTCCTCCAGGTGATCTTCCTGACCCAGGGATCAAAATCCATGTCTCTTATGTGTCCTGCATTGGCAGGGAAGTTCTTTGCCACTAGTGCCACCTGGGAACCCCCAGTGGACTATTACTCGGCCATAAAAAAGAATAAAATTGGGTCATTTGCAGAGATGTGGATGGACCTAGAGACTGTCATATGGAGTAAAGTAAGTCAGAAAAAGAAAAACAAATATCATATATTAATGCATATATATGGAATCTAGGAAATGGTATAGATGATCCATTTGCAAAGCAGAAATACAGAATGACATAGAGAAAAACTTCTGGATACCAAGCGGAAGAGGGAGGGTGATTGGGATTGATATATACACAATGGCTGTGTGTGTGCATGCTTTGTCACTCAGTTGTGTCTGACTAGCTCCTCTGTCCATGGGATTTTCCCAGCAAGAATACTACAGTGGGTTGCAAACCTGGTGGGGAATCAGAGTGCTGCCTTTTCTGGAGGGCAGGAGTTGGGTGGCATGGAAGATCGTAGCCTCACTTAGCCCAACCAAAATCACAGAACGTAGGGAATGGGTGCAATATTTCCATTGGCATTTGGCTTGAATAGCGTGAAAAGTGAAAGTGTTAGTCGCTCAGTCACGTCTGCTTTGTGACCCCATGGACTAGAGCCCGCCAGGCTCCTCTGTCCATGGGATTTCCCAGGCAAGAAATGGCTGGAGTGGGTTGCCATTTCCTTCTCCTGGGGATGTTCCCCACTCAGGGATCAAACCCAGGTGTCCTGCATTAGAGGTAGATTCTTTATCTGAACCATCAGGGACCCTCCACTGAATGGTGTTGTATTGCTCAAACAGTTTTGTGTTTTTAGCAACCTCTTTCTTCATACTTAGGCTTGGGAGAACAGGGTTTTTTTTTTTTTTTGAAGCTTTTTGTGGGTTCTGTTGGTGGTTATGGATTTGAGGCTCCTGTAGTACCTTCTACAGGAATGTATGGGAAGCTATAGGAAACACCATGTCATTCCCCAAGTCCCAAAGTCCCTACTAACTCTGCATTCTCATTTCCACCTTTCAGTCTCTTTGCTTGTTTGTTGTTATGTTCAGGGTTTTAGTTTCAAGTGAGAGAACCTGGGAGAAATGAGCTGCTTCATTTCTTGGAAGCAGAAGTCTAGAGACCTACTGATGTTAAAAAAGCACTGCTGACTGTAAATCAAAATTTGATGACGCACACCTTGCCCTTTAAGAATTATTCTGCTAGATAATGTGGCTTCTCAAATTTGCTACAATTTGATTTTCTCACTTCTAAAAGTCAAGTTGGAGTTGCAATTTAAAGATAAGCAAGACATGGGGCTAAAATGATCTATGTGATTAATACATTAGAGTTGGAAACCTCAATAAACATTCATATTTAGTTTAATATTCACATTAGCTTAATGCACAGTTATGTCGAGAGATATTTATAGATATGTGTATATATATGGTTACTATACATACATATTATCTCTTTGCTCTGTCAGCTGAGAAGACCTGGAAGCAACGATATCTGAGTCACAATTAGCATACTCCAAACTCAGATCCTCGTGTTTAATACCATTCTCCAATAAGAAGATCTAGTTATCCTTGAAGAAATAGCTGATTTTAGGACTAGGGCAATAAATATACCAGATGAGCTTAGACCATCATATAGGGTATGGAAGTGTAAAAACAAACAAACCATACAAACGGGGATACATCAAAGTGGCACAAAAGCCAACTGGAAGAATTCATAAGGTTCAGGACTAAAGCAATTTGAGCAACAAATAAAGTAGAATTAGAGGATTACCATAAATAAAATAAAAATCCATGAGTTCTTCTGATATAAGTAATTGGATACATAAATAAATGAATGAGAATAGACAAAACTCCGGTGAAAAAGAATTCCGAATAGTTTATGTAGATACTCCATCTTAAGCATAACTTCCTATTTCTTAGTTGTGGGCCAAGGATACTAACTTCCTTCCAAAAAGTACAAGAGAAAAGAGGGAAAAGAGCAACTCTACAATGAAGAAACCTGGAAAGCACTACTTAGCCAGGTGGTCCAGATCAACCTCAGCATTCATAATGCACACCTGATACTATGCACACTTGATGTGACCTGACAAAATAACCATTCTACGGTGTGGTCTTCCTCCCCAAAACACATAATTCCAATCTTATCATGAAAAATGAATCAAACAAACCCCAATAATGGGCATTCTACAAAATTCTGACTAACTCAAAATTGTCCACGTCATCCAAACCAAGGAGTCTGAGAAACCATCAATCCCAAGAGGAGCCTAAGGAAAAATGACAACTAAATGTAGTGTGATGTCTTGAATGAAATCCTGAAACAGAAGAAGGGAATTAGGTAAAAACTAAGGAATTTGACTAATGTATGGACTTTAGCAAATGATAGTGTTTCAAAGGGCAGAAATTATTACAATTTATAGGTAGGCAATTGATAGTAGGCAATGTCTAAAGTACAGTGAAATATTAATGTACGATGCTCTACCAACTTTAATGTATTTCATGTTTTCAAAATGATGAAATGTTATTTCAGTCAATAAATGATTGCCTTTTATACATCTTTTCCCAAAATACTCACAAGGAAATGATATTATCATTTGACAGTAGTTTCACCTAAACTGGAGTTTTTGGTACTTGTGGTTGTCAGTGGTACTGGAAAGTGTGTTACTTCTACAAATCCTCTCCATAGCAAAACCTTATCTTCACAGGGTATATCACAATAGGTGCCTAAAGCCAAATGACATATAGCTATGCAGCAAGATTATGAAGCATTTTACTTAAAGGCACAGTAGAATGTAGAAAAAGCCATTTCCCTCTATCTTTTCTGCTCAAAGGTCACTCATCATCTTTTTATCAGCCATCTCAAAACTTCTCCATAAATTTAGACTCCATAAATTATCACTCTCCATAAATTATCACTCTCCATAAATTATCACTCAGGGGCTTCCCAAGTGGCTCAGTGATAAAAGGATCCATAAAAGAATCCAGCTGCCAAGGTAGGAGACACAGGAAACGCAGGTTCAATTCCAGGGAAAATCCTTAGAGGAGGAAATGGCAACCCACTCCAGTAATCTTGCCAGGAATATCCGATGAACAGAGAAGTGTGGGCCGCAGTGTCGGACACAACTTATTGAATGAGTGCTGGCACAATGCCACTTAACGGAACTGTAGTTCAATGTTCTATTTTAGTATGGTTGATATGGCATTATGTTTATTAGTGCTAAGTAAGTTATTTGACACATTTTTTCCTTTAAAAAAAAAAAGCAATTTTTCCTAGGCTGGCCCTGGGCACATATGTGAGTTTGCCATTTTCTTCCATAGACTATTTTATTTGTTCCACTGTGTTATATTTTTTCTACCTTCTCAAAAATAAGCATTTAATCATTCATCTACACATTCATGCATTTATATATTTATTAATCTGTTGAACACCTACATACAGCACAGAAAAAAAGCAGAACACTAATCTGAGTTACATAGAAAATAATGAACTCAGTTAAAGTTTTTGCTGATAACAGGTGTTACTTGATTTACTGGAAACTGCATTTCATTATAGGAACTCACTGACTCAGTTAAAATTAAACACAGAAATAATAATAAAGTAATAAAAGCACTAGTCATTTACTGAGTGCCTGCTTTGTACCTGACTCTGGAAAAGAAACTCTGAAATCACTACAGATGTTTTGAGGACTGTCTGATGTAATTGTAATCTCCATTTTAGAGATGAAAATAACAACATTCAGAGACACCAGGTTACTTGCCTAAAGAGAAGTGGCCCAGATACTGTAGAACTGGAAATAGAATCTTAAACTTTATCATGCCAAAGTCTGTGTTTTTAATCAAAATGTGTGTGTGTGTGTGTGTGTGTGTGTGTGTGTGTGTGAGAGAGAGAGAGAGAGAAAGAATGCTTAATAAACTCTAGAGAGAGAGAATGCCTAATAAAGAACTTTTGGAAAATGACAAGAAAATTGCCAGGTATTCATCAAAGCATGATTTAGGAGCTTCTTACTGTACAAACAATTGTGAATCATATGGCTGAATTAAGGATCTCTTACTTTTGAACTAAGAAATCAAAAGCTTCCAGAAGTTGAATCCAAGTTTTGCACTTATATAAGATACTTCCTACAGAATGCTGAAGCATAAAGCCTAAAGAGCTCTGAAAATAATGGAAGCATTCTTACTAGTATGATTTTGTAATGTGGATAATAAAGGATTTAAGAAATTGGCAGATGCACCCAAACTCATTTGTTATCATTTCTGTGAAGGGCAAGATAAATGAATAAAAAGGAGAAAAATGAAAAAAAGTGCCTAGCAGTTTTAGATAGTTTGCTTTATCTCCAGCTTAAGCTTAATCTCTTGCCTACAAGATTAAGCACAAAAAATGTCTTGAAATTATATTTTTTAAAAACTTACAAGCACATGTGGTCTTTTTATTCCAAATAACTTAGAATTATGAAATGTCAAATTAAGTCTAATCTTCTCTGATGATAAAATCACTGATTTTATTTGAAACTATGAAATGGAAAAATGAAGTAATAATCAGAAATTCTTAAGAAAGAGAGTAGAAAAAACCTATTATGCCTCTAAAAAAAATTATAAACAAGAGCCATGTTAAAAACATTTTGAAACAAACATAAAATCCTTATTACTGTTACAGAGCTTTCAAAACCTTATCTTGTTTTAATTTTTAATAAATAGTATGTTTATATAATTACTGTCACAAGGTAGATAAAATTTAAGTCAGCTCTCTTCATTCTTCCCTCATTATGCATTATTCTATTTTGCTTCATAGTCTTGTAATTATAGCAACTGTGTAATTTTCTAATAAGTGGATATAATTTACTAAATTATTTTCCTATTAACAATTAAAGGTGTTTCCAATTTTTGTTATTATAGATGATGTGATAATGAGCACTTTTATTTATATAGTTTTCTGGATATAAATTATTTATTGGCATAAGGGTCCAGAATTAGAATTAATGTGTAATACACTATTAACATTTTTATCTTGCTAGACATTGACAAATTACTTGCTAAAAGATCAAACAAAATTATACTGCAAAATTTTTTGCCAACCGAAGATATTTTGTATAATGTTTGAGTTTGCTAAATTAACAATGTGGAAATCTATGTTCCATTTCTTTGAATTTTTTGATAATGGAGTGCTGCCTTGCTGGGGTATGTGTGACTGGGAGGGCAGCTGTGTTTGTGAAGTCTCCCCAGAATGGGAGTGGGGTAAGCAGAAAAAGTTTTTAAAAACACTAATTGAATTTTCTGTCCACTGTTATCTCTTATTCTTTTCTACTTCTTTATAACATAGCCAGGTGGGTGAAAAATATATTTTGGCAGGGCAAATTGGTATTCCGATAAATTAATGACCAAACCACCTTCAAATGGTTTTTCAAGACTGGAAATACTGCTCAGACTTACCAGTAAGTTCTTCCTAATTCTTCTTAAGGACCATTTTCTTAGCAGCTTTACCCACTCTCCTCAAATCCCTCTCTGCTTCCCTCAGACTCAGCTGGTTGAGTTGATTCATATCTCATTAAGAAAATAGAGGTCAGTAAATGCCAAACCCATTAATTCATTAGCATTGATCTTTGTATTGCCTTTGAAAGTGAAAGAAAAGTGAACGTGAAGTCGATGTTCTACTCTTTGTGACCCTATGGACTATACAGTCCATGTCATTCTCCAGGCCAGAATACTGGAGTGGGTAGCCTTTCCCTTCTCCAGGGGATCTTACCAAACCAGTGATCTAGCCCATGTCTCCCACATCACAGGCGGATTCTTTACCAGCTAAGCCACAAGAGAAGCCCAAGAACACTGCAATGGGTAGCCTATCCCTTCTCCAGGAGATCTTCCTGACCCAGGAATCAAACCAGGGTCTCTTGCATTTTAGGCAGATTCTTTACCAACTCAGATATCAGGGAAGCCCTGATAATTAATTATGTTGTTCAGTAGGTCAGGTGTATTAAATGCATTTTCAACTTAACAATTGGTCTATCAGGACATAACGCCATCCTAACTCAAGGAAAATCTCTCTCTTTGTGTGCGCGTGTGCTTGTGTGTGTGTGTGTGTGTGTGTGTGTGTGTGTGTGTGTGTGTAGTGAGAGAGAAAGAGAAAGAGCAGACAACCAGATATACATATGCTTGGGCAAACTGATCGCAGAGTTGGACACGACTTAAATTGATTTTAAAGAGGATGCCAATAAAGCCTCATGGATATGGTAATTTAGAGGCTAAGGCTTAACCCACAAACCCTCCAAAATGAAGGTGTTCAGGCTATTGAGAAACCAAGCTCCTCTCTTAGCTACCCAGGCACTGCAGTGAACAGAGAAGGTGTGTAAAAGGAAAATCTAGTTCAGGGCCAGACTTGGGTCTCCTGCATTGCAGGCACATGCTTTACCATCTGAGCTACCAGGAAAACCATTGATTAATAACTTGTAAAATATCAGAAAAAAATGGAGTGGAACATTTTGTATTGAATAGGAACTACTAAGTCATGTATCAGTACTAAGAATGATTCTTATTGAATGAAATTTTTTCATTATTTTTTGGAAAGAAAAATATTCTTGTGTTAGTGCTTCACAGCTTCCATTCATTCACATTTTTACTCATTTATTCAACAAACATTTCCTAAATACCTTCCATGTGCCAGTGTCTTTTGTAACCCTTGGAAGACTCAGAGGTGAACAAAGCAATTTGTAGGTAGTAAATTTTAAAAGGCACAAATGAGTTCATAAGCAGTTTATGAACTATAATCATTTATCTTAACTAGACTGCATTAATATACACCTGGTGACCTTGAGGTCCTGGGACATAAAGTGGGTTGCCATTTCCTACTCCAGGGAATCTTCCCAACTCAGGAATCGAAATTCCATCTCTGGTGGGCATTGGCAGTTGGATTCTTTACCACTAGCACCACCTGAGAACTCCATTATTAGATTAGGGAAGCCCAACCATTTTCAAATAGTGTGATTTGAAAAATTCTCTAATTGGTTGGGGTTTAGGAATATTATTTTATTACTGGGGCCGGATGGGAAATTTAGAATGAGAAAAGAGATGATGATGACTTGTNTCTCCAACACCTGCTATTTTTGTCTTTTTGATAACAGCCATTCTAATGAGTTTGAAGTGATATCTCTCTGTGGTCCTGATCTACATTTTCCTGATAATTAGTGATGTTGAACATTTTTCACATGCTTGTTGGCCATATATATGCCTTCTTTGGAAAAACATCTATTCAGCTTCTCTAATCATTTTTTAATCTATTTGCTTTTTTGTTTTTGAGCTCTATGAATTCTTTATATATTTTGGATATTTAGAAAAAATGATTTGTAAATATCTCCTCCAATTTGATGTTTTCATTTTGTTGATGTCTCCTTTGTTGTGTAGAAGCTTTATAGTTTGTTGATAATAGTCCAATTTGTTTAGTTTTGCTTTCATTCCCTGGCTTGAGGAGCAGTATCCAGAAAGATATTGCTAAAACCAAAGTCAAAGTAAGTACTGCTTATATTTTCTTCTAAGAGTTTTACAGTTTCAGGTCTACCCTGGAGTCTTTAATCCATTTTGAGTTGATATCTATGTATGGTATACAATAGTGGTCTAATATCATTATTTTGTATGTGGCTATACAGAGAAACTAAATTTAGGTGATCTCCATCTGTTCATCATGTTTGAAACCAATTCAGATTAACTTGGAAGACTTCATCATGAGGTTTGAAAGTAGAGGACTTTTTACTGTTTAGCTGAGTTTTACAAGTGATTAGGGCAGAGTTATAAATCAAATTAGTGCAAACAACTTCCTAGGTAGTCCATGTCAGTCAGTTTCCTAAATTTCAAGTTATTAATTGCTCAACTTAGCATATGACTTTAAAAAGGGAAAGCCTCAAATCAGCAACAAATTTTTGTATGCCTCAAAGCAGTAGGGGTTCACAGAAAAAAATCTGTTAAACTTTCCCCTCATTTGAAATATAAATGATTAAGATATATATTAATTTATTCAGAAAAGTCATATTTTTTCCAATGGAAAAAGTCTTCTTTTCTTCTATGCTCTCTAGGACTATTTATGTGCAAAACTTAACAAATATTGGTTCAACTCTTTTTTTCTGATTCAGAACTTTAGTATGAGTGAAGATCAGCCGTATGACTAACCAGATAGTAATCTCCTCAGATACTTTTTAACCCACTCATTCAGTCTTTTATATGAAGTATCAGCTCAGTAAATGTTGGATGAATGAGTGGACAGATCCCATTCACATAGAAGACAGAAATCTTTAAGAATCTGAGGTTTAATTCGCAGTCAAATGCTTAGAAATGGAAATAGAAATCAAAGTTCCATTTGATTTATGACATGATCTCTGTCCTTAGCAGATGATTAATAAAGGTTAGTTTTACCATTAGCTTCAGAAAAACATACTAAGTGGGTGATCAGGTGCCAGTTTCCATGATGAATCCTGAACTGTAGGGGTTTCAAATTTGGCCCTGCTCCTTGTTCATATGGCTTAGCTCATTACACTGATGCTGCTGCACAGCTCCTTATTTTGAGGTAATAGGTACTTTGACTGTGCTTTGTTGGTTTTGTTTTTAATGTTACATGGAAAGTTAGAGTCAAAAATCTGTATGTGTTATGAGAAATAATATATTTTGGACATATTGCTCTTTAAAATAAACCCATATTTATAAAAATCTACCTTGAACTGGAAAAAAAATTACTAACTAGAAGTTTCCTCTTAAATGTAATTACTGACAGTCTTCCTCCTTAACCATGTGGCCCTGATATATCAAGACTGCTTATTTGTGCAAGATAACAAAGTTGATACCACAGGATTATGTTATCAGAAGCAGATTTTCTGAATGCAGTCAAGAAACCACTCAAAGTTTTAGCATGATCAACAGAACATTAGTTGTTATATTGTACAAAGCCACATATTTGATTGGCTTCAAGAAACTTTCAATGTATAAAGAGAGCAATTGCACGGTCAGTGGGCTGGGCCAGCTTTTGAAAACTACAGGAAACATGGGATTTATAAAATAATCTAAGGGACATTTCTGATCTAAACTCAGAAAGAATAGGGTTAACACATAAATTCTTGCAGGAATTTTGGATACTGAAAAGATTTGTCATTTAGGATGGCAATTCAGCTTAACAAATGAGGCAATGAGATTGATGGAATATGCCCTTTCCAAGGAAGAAGTTACAATGATTTCCCCACTGATGCTACCACAATTTCAACAGGCATCTGTTTCCAGGAGTTTATACATATTATCCCAGAAAAACGCTGAGAACAGAAAACTGAGTCTTTATAAAGAATCAGAAGGGCTTTCCTGGAGGCATAGTGGTAAAGAATCTGCCTGCAATACAGGAGACAGAGGTTCAATTCCTGGACTGGGGAAATCTCCTGGAGAAGGGAAGGGCAACCCACTCCAGTATTCTTGCCTGGAGAATCCCATGGACAGAGGAGCCTGGCAGGCTACAGTCCATGGGGTCACAGAGAGTCGGACACAGGTCAGTGACTAAACAACAACAAAGAATCAGAAAAATACATTAAATGTCTCTGGATAAAGAGAATTGAACTCTTTAACTTATAAAAACCATTATTGTCATTATAGAATTATTATATTATTAAAAGTTTATTATTAAATAAAGTGTTATGCGCAGGGAAGGCAGATTGGCATCACATTAAGTGTTAAATCACTGANGGTCAGGGACTAAACAACAACAAAGAATCAGAAAAATACATTAAATGTCTCTGGATAAAGAGAATTGAACTCTTTAACTTATAAAAACCATTATTGTCATTATAGAATTATTATATTATTAAAAGTTTATTATTAAATAAAGTGTTATGCGCAGGGAAGGCAGATTGGCATCACATTAAGTGTTAAATCACTGAACATTAATCAACAAATAAAATGTGCTAAGCCTCCACTAAAGGGAACCTCACTTCTGATCTCAAGGTTAGGCCACTATACACCAATCTCAACAAAACTTTTTATCAAACTTATTGTATCTTATCCCTCTCTACATCAGAACTGTTTCAAAAGAGCTCTTGTTAGTCACACTCCTTAAAAAAGAGAAATCCAAGCCATGCGTTTCCTTTGGAGGTTGCTATGACAATGTTATTTCTAGCTCAGCCCACAATTCATATTCTTCAGCTCTTACCCAAAGTAACCTGGTTCTGCTTGCTAGGTGCCATCTTCTAAGACTCAAAAAGATATTGCCAAAGTTTTCTCCAGAGACTGGGATTGGAAAATGATGGCATTATTAAATGCTGACATTAAAAAAGAATCATTTCTATTTTAAGAAACATAGCTGTCTTCAGTTTGCATAATCCTTTTTTTTAAAACAAGAATGCACATTTTTGCAAGGGTGCAATTGCAGCAAACATAGGATTTGGCATTATTCTTTCACCACTTCTAACAACAAATGCAGTTTACATATATTACAGTTTGGGGGATTATTTCATATTAAAGAATATATGACATTTAGTGGATATGATCTATATGTAATTTAGTCAGTTCCCTATTTTAGTTATTAGATTTGTGTTCTTTTTTTCCTTATTACAGTTAGATTCACAAATAACATTACTACAAATTATTTTTTAATTTTTTTTCCCTACAGAATTATTTCTCTAGAATGAGTCAGAGGTTATGATTTTTTTGGCTTGTAGATCTGAATATGTTTAAGTGAGGCAAGTACAGTAACCTATATTCTCCATTGCCTTCCCCCAGGCCAACAATGTACATTTAGATTACCTGTCTGACCCTTAAATCATTTCAGTTTTTGACTCTTGGATTACTGGATCAAAAGCATAAATATCTTTATGAATTTCAATGACAATTATCATTTAACTCCTCTAAACCAGTTATATGTATACTTCAATGTCAACAACTTTCATTCATTCAAGTGCTTTCCACACGCTAGGTGCTGTACAGGCACTGGTGACGCAATGATGAATTAAGACAATAAACAAGGAGTTACAATGCATTGTGAATAAACAGAGTTTAGAACAGGGAGCTGGGGAACCCATAAGAAGGGCGGAAAAAAGTTTTCTCCAAATAGGGTTATTACATGGGGAAGTTGTGGCAAGTAGAAGTATCAAGAAAAGAGAATTCTAGGCAAAGAGAGTACCACATGCAATGATCTGGAAAATAAAAAGTAAAGCACATTTTAAGTCATCAGAACATAGAGGGTGAGGTTAGTGTTGAAAAACATTAATCTATATGAAAAGACACATATATGTGTACTTAGATATTGGTTTTATAACATCATAGCCACTATTAGGTGTCATTTAATACTACGCTTGGTCTAATTTATTAATTATATAATCATGTTACACATGTAAAGTATATTTAATATGCATCACATCTGAAGAAATCAAAATCTTGGCATAATCTTGCCATAATCAACAGAACGAAAACTGCCTCAGAGATTAGAAAAAACTCCTCAGCACTGGAGTAAAGAGAGGTTTGTGCAGGTTGAAGACACATAGGCTTATATGTAGGAGTAGGGGGAAGTGATGAAGCTGTAGAGATAGGTTAAATAGCTGAAGTGTCTAGAGAGCCAGGCAAAGGAGTTCACTTTGGATTTATTCAGTGGTCAATGGAATTAAATAGGAATTTTAGAGGAAACACAATAGGAATTGAAGGAAACACTAACTCCTTTCAGGACAGCAAAATTCAGAACATCCTAGTTTTAGCACTGGAAAATAACCCCCACATAATTGAAGTCAGAAAGCCACGCCCACTTAGGGGATCTCTCGTTTTGTCACTTCTGCCACCATGGTAGCCTCTTAGCCTCCATTCTAACAATTCTGTGCAAGTATGCAGAAAACAAAAACACCCTGCTTTGTTTCACTTCAGTACAAATGGTACAGAAGACACATCAGAAGAATTTATGAAATGGTAAGAGAGAATAACTGAAACAGAGAGCACTGAGAAATATATAAACAGTCTAGTTCACAAAGAACTAGTTTATCTTTTATAGAATAGTTAGCTTGTAGCCCATGAAACTCTATACTGGACACCAGGTATCTGTTAACCCTAAGAAATAATATGCAAGACATTACATGCATTTATATAGTCTTTGTATAAAGGATGCAATGGAAGATGGAAAAATTCTTGTAACTGTTATGCAAGCCAAAAGAAGATGGGGCAACTTGGCAGAAATAATATTATAAGGGATATAAGTCATTTGGCCTGAGTGCACAGCTCTCTGGATTGCATTATTGCAAATTTTGCATTATTATAAATTTTAGAATGTCTGGAAATGGAGTTCTTACCCAGTGTTCAAGACATACGGGGTCTCTGAGGATCTCTTTGAAATCACACTGGACATCTTGTGCAGGGGTATGTGTGTACGCATATTTTCTGAGAAGTCATTAAAAGGCCCATAAGCTCTTCTGTGGCACTTCCTCATTTTACTTCCGTGCTATGCCTCCCCATTTCTGACCCTCTGAGACGCTGGGCTCAAGTCAGCAGGTGGTGATAGCACTCCCCCTCTAAGACTCTGCATCTTTTAAATGCTTCTAAGAAAGCAGCAGCCATCAGTAGTGAACATCATTCAGATGATGTTCTGTGTGTAAGAACTGTGTTTGAGGAAATTAACGAATGGAGAAGAGATAGGAAGTGGAGACTTCCCATAATAGGAGACTATTATAAGGGCTGAAGAGAAAAGTGACAGAATCTAAACTATGATAGGGGACTTTCCTGGTGGTCCAGTGGCTAAGACTCCATGCTGCCAGTGCAGCAGGTCCAGGTTCCATCCCTGGTCAGGGGACTAGATCCCACATGCTACAACGAAGATTGAATATCCAGTGTGCTCCAGCTAAGACCTGACACAGCCAAACAAATAAATTAAATAAATATTTAAACTATGATGGGATAAATGGAAACAGAAAAGTGAGGATGGAAAGAATGCACATCTTAGTATTTGATGTATACCTCAGCATGCTTTTAAACCAAGTTATCACTCTGTGTTTGGAAAACAAAATTTTTGAAACTTGTCACCAATTGGGACAAAAATGAAATCAAAGAGTCAGTCAGTGCTTGGCATACAATAAGAATGTATTAAATGTTCAAAAGAAGCACACTACCATTGTGAAACTACAAATTTTAGTATTAACTATATATTAATTTGTAGAACAGACAGTAATTGGACTTTTATATTGCTAATGGTTACAATACTTTAACTTTTGGTTATCTTTTACAAGTTCATTTGACCACCACTGATCATTATTGTAATGGAGTTCTGAAAGTTTAATTTTGAAATGTGAATGAGAAATAAGGTCATAGTATAGGTGAAGATAGGTGAAAACTATAAAAACTAGAGAGCTTGGTGAACTATAGTTGATGTCATTTAGAAATGTATGCGTAGGCACTGGTTCTGGAAGCTACAGGACTGACTTGACTAGAGAAAGGGCCAACATTAGTTTCTAACATTAAATTAAAAATTGGGGAATACAGAGATTATAAAATAATAATCAGAAAGAGACATGAATGTATGAAGCAGACAGTCTCTTCTTGCACTAGAGAAAGAGAAAGCTAAATTTCTGGTGGAGATGGAAGAAGAATCATTTGAAACAATCCAAATTTTGAATGGTCAGAAGATATTAATAATAAAAAAATCTTAGATTGTTCATTAGGAACATGGGAGTTAAAGTCAGTAAAAACTAGTCTCGAAATGATAATTCTCTAATTTGATAATTCTGGACTAATCGGAAAAATTATAAACTATAGTGATCATTTAAGTCAATGTTAAGGAAAATTATATTTGAGTACAGTTTAGCTGTTATTTCACAAAGCTTTTACAAAAGTACACATTAAAAAATATATATATATATACTTCTATATATAGTATAGTATATAGATAGGGCCTCCCTGATGGCTCGGACAGTAAAGAATCTGCCTGCAATGCAGGAGACCCAGGTTCAGTCCCTGGGTCAGCAAGATTCCCCCGGAGAAAGGAATGGCAACCCACTCCAGTATTCTTGCCTGGAGAATTTCATGGACAGAGGAGCCTGACTGGCCACAGTCCACGGAGTCGCAGAAAGTTAGACACAACCAAGCAACTAATAGTGAGTATACATTTTAATGCAGTGAGAGACGGTAAGTACTATGACAAGAATATGCTTACCAGTTCCGAACAGATTTGAAGAATGAAGGTAAGTTGTGTAAAATGAAAATCAAAATTGAGTCGGTATTGCTCGAAGAGTTCTCTCAAATGGAGCCTCTGAGGAGGCCACTATGCAAGTGTGACTTAGCGCATCTCAGCTGACGTGGACTCTGAACTTTGATCACTTATTGTTTTGACGTAAGCATCCAGAGCAGGTTCCAGAAACTCAAGATACTTATCAAACCCTTACCCTAAAAACTTGTGACAGAGAATCCCTTAAGGACAAATATTTCCTTTCCTGCGTCAATCATAATTCCTGCCAGATGGCTTTAACAACCTTGTACCTTTTATCTTTATAAGCAATGACTCTTTCTTTTCTACAGAGCACTCTTTAGATTTTACCTGAATTTGTGTCTCCAGAAGTACAGTTCTTGCTGTTGTTCAATTGCTAAGTTATGTCTGACTCTTTGTGACCCCAGGGACTCTAGCCCGCCAGGCTCCTCTGTCCATGGCGATTTCCCAGGCAAGAATACTGGAATGGGTTGCCATTTCCTTATCCAGAGGATCTTCCCAGCCCAGGGATTGAACGCACGTCTCCTGCACTGCTCTTTACCACAGAGCCACCAGGGAAGACTAGCTCCCAAATAAAAGCTTGTTCTCTGCAGCCTCCATCCATACGGATGATTGTTTGACAATTGTGCACCATAGTTTATGAATATGGGATGCAAGTTCTTATCTCTGGATCATGCCTGAATATCCTTTTTCTGGTTTAATTTAAATGCTATTTCCTAACAATGATTCCTTCTATACATTGAGATAGAGTTCTAATTATCACCTTAGATCTAGTCATGCGACAAAGCAATTACTACACTCATTTTCTCAGTCCTTTATGTGCTGCTCTTTATTCATACTTTGATATAGCAAAAATGTTACTGTTGAGGAAACTGTTTATTTTACCTATTAATTTGATCTCACCAACTTTTTCTTGTACATTTTCTGTTACATTTAATCAACTTGAAGTTCTCACAGTTGATTTCCAGACCTACCAGTACACCACTTCTGCCTTTCAATACTCACTCACTGCATTTCTATGCACTTCCTTATTATTTTGGCTTCCAATTGCTCATAATTTAAAGTCTTCTTGTAATATCATGCATAATTCACTCACAGATGTAGGAAGAACAGATGTAATATCTTTCTGCCAAGGCATACACTCATTCCCAATGCCCAGTGGTTTTTTTCCTCAGTTGTGTGTAGGACCTTTCTGCTGGGATGGGTCTTTATCATCTTTAAACATGCAAATCTCAGTCACATACACTACCTTAACATCTCCAAATTCTACCAGTCTCCATGGCTATAAAGTTTAGAACAAGCTTTGACTCCTAAAGATCTGCTGTGTTCTGAACGTTTCATATGTTGAATTCCTATGTTGAAATTCCTCTGTTGAAACCATAATGCCTGTGGGGGGATTAGTCACTAAGTTGTTTCCGACTCTTGCGACCCCATAGACTGTAGCCTGCCAGGCTCCTCCATCCATGGGATTCTCCANCTGCATTTCTATGCACTTCCTTATTATTTTGGCTTCCAATTGCTCATAATTTAAAGTCCTCTTGTAATATCATGCATAATTCACTCACAGATGTAGGAAGAACAGATGTAATATCTTTCTGCCAAGGCATACACTCATTCACAATGCCCAGTGGTTTTTTTCCTCAGTTGTGTGTAGGACCTTTCTGCTGGGATGGGTCTTTATCATCTTTAAACATGCAAATCTCAGTCACATACACTACCTTAACATCTCCAAATTCTACCAGTCTCCATGGCTATAAAGTTTAGAACAAGCTTTGACTCCTAAAGATCTGCTGTGTTCTGAACGTTTCATATGTTGAATTCCTATGTTGAAATTCCTCTGTTGAAACCATAATGCCTGTGGGGGGATTAGTCACTAAGTTGTTTCCGACTCTTGCGACCCCATAGACTGTAGCCTGCCAGGCTCCTCCATCCATGGGATTCTCCCGGCAAGATTACTGGAGTGGGTTGCCATTTCCTTCTCCAAGGGATCTTCCCAACCCAGGAATCAAACCTGGATCTCTTGCACTGCAGACAGTCTTTACCAACTGAGCTATAAGGGAAGCCTGTGAATGTGTAATGCCTGTGAATGTGTGTGTTAATTGCTCAGTCATGTCCAACTCTTTGTGATTCCATGGATTGTAGCCCACCAGGCTCCTCTGTCCATGGGATTCTCTAGGCAAGAATACTGGAGTGGGTTGCCATTCCCTCCTTCAGGGGACCTTCCCCACCCAGGGATAGTCAGGAGAACTATTCCAGGTTTTACTAGGCTAATATTCCAATTAGTTATCATAAGTGCCCATTCTCTTGATTTTTATTATTTATATTTAATATTTTATTATTTTATTGTCTTTTATTTCATATTGTTAAATATTTTTATTACCATTATTTTCATATCCCTAGGGAAATTTTAGAAGTTTAGAGAAATGAAGAGTAGCTTCTTATGATAAGAAAAAGATTAAGGTGGATTATTGTCTATTTACTGAACATTTACGAGGAGTTGTCATATGCCAGGCATTCAAACATTGTGCTTTTGACGTCAGAAACTGTCTCTGCTTTCAAGTGGTTTGTGGTAAACTGGAAAGTTTCAACTGGACCAAGTAGTATAACATAACCACTAGCTAAGTACCAGGAGAGGGAACCAGGGTGGGAAGGAGGACACAGAGACAAAATGAGTTTATCATGAAATACTTTTGAAGAACAGGACACCTGATATGTGTTTTGGAGGAAATGCATAAATGCAAAGACAAAAAATATTTAGAAATGAGTATTATAGGCAGAGGCTACAGCATGATTTAAACAGTATAAATAGCAATGGTGCTAAAGAACTGCCAATAGTTAAGTATGACTGAAGTATAAGATCCTTTAAGTAATGCAAACAATGCCAAAATTTTCATGGATAATCTATGGTAAGGATATACCACCATTCTTTTTCAGCCTAGAAATAGTTACTGAGTGACTCTTATGTATCAATGATTATTGTAGGTTCTGCAATGAAAAAATTCAAGACTCCACCCTCCTGAAATCTGCATTCTACCCTAGGGAAGAGACAGAAAATAAGCCAACATCAAAATATACTGTTTGGCAGATAGGACCAAACATATGGAGAAAAACAAATCAGGGATGAAATGGAGCATGTGTGGGTTAATATATGCACCTGCATGGAGACGCACAAAAGTTATTTTTATAGGATGATCAAGGCCTCACTGATGTGGTGACATCTGAGCAGAGACGTCAAGGTAGTCATAACCTATTATCATACCCTCTAGTATCATAATCTATGCATGTATGGATTACTTTTCTTAAACATTTCCAGAAGATGAAATTATAAATGCCTTGGGATGAGAGGATGTGGAGAATGTTGAAAGCACGAAGAGGCTGGTGTTCCTGGTGTGGAAAGAGTGAGAAGAGCAGTGGATTAAGTGGAGAGCTGGCGGTGATGAAAGTGGCGTGGATTCGACAGGGTTTTTAGAGTCTCTTTCAGTACTTGTTCCCGTGTGGCTCCCCAAGTCTTAGACAGAGTCGAGGAAATAGCTAGCCCCATGCAGCGGAGAATGGGTATTTGGTAACTTTTGCTAAAGAGTTAAACTTAAAAGCCTAAAACTTTATAGAGTGAGAGAAATTTTGCTAAATTTCTTCCTTCCTACATCAGAGTGAGTAATAGATGGATTAATCCAAAGAAATTTTTCACATAGGGAAAGCACCATCGAGATTTTTGTTTTGTCTTGTTTTTTAATCACAGGGAAAAGAAATTACCATTACCACTTTGAATCTGAGGAAGAATGGAGCAAAGAGAGGTTAAATTGTCCATTAACTGGTAACCTGGGTTAAGAGGGGGAAGGAAGGTCACGAGTGTTCTACCCTGCTGCCCTCAGCCTCCACTCAGAGGAAAGCCATTTACCTTCAGTGATCTCCCTGCGGCAGTCGTGGTGATCTTCCCCAGAGTTAGGATAGCTTGGTGACCCAGATCAGAGGCTGCAGGCAGCTTTTCACAGCTCTCAATCTTTCTACTTCCTAAGTTCCCATTCCTTTTACTTGAGCAATGGTTCATCAAATACATAACAGCAGCAGAAGGTTCTCCTAGAAACTTGTTAGAAATGCAGATTCCCAGCTGAGCCTTCGGAAATCATTGTTTGGACAAGCCTTCTGACTCTCACTAAAGTTTGAGACCCACATTGCTCTTCGTCTGGGTCAGAGAGGAAGAGAGGGGGAGACAGAGAATGCCCAGGAAAGTACACTGGAAAGTAAATTCTGATAGCTTTTTATATGGCATTTTTCTGTGGTAATTTACAAATGATTGAACAAAAACCACAAATTGAAACATTAGTTACTTTAAGGTCTCTTTAGCAGAAATCAATCTTATTTCATGGCAGGTCTCCTATACTTGGATCTATTACTTAATAGGTCACTTCCTCATAGGGATGACTGATAGCAATTCAATAAAAACTGCTTTTTATATTTAAATAGCACTTTCTGTTCCAATATGTCAGAACGCTTGACAAGTAGTCAAAATGCAGCTCACCAATATTCTCAAGCCCATGGCCATAAATAGCACACCATCTACCATCACAGCTGTTTACTGGTAGATTTCTTGTCTGGGAACTTGAAGTGCCTCCGCTATCTCTGTAGAAAGTCAATGACTAAAGGAGAAAACATCATTCAACTTAGTTCCCACAGGGAACCAAACTGATAAATTACTCACTGGCTTCTATCATTGTAACTCAAGGATAGATAATGATGTTCATCAAGGAAAAATTCCAAAGAACATCATTCTTGCACTACCTCTGATTCAACCCGATTTTGATGATCACCAGGCTCAATCTACATTAAATTATGATAGGAATGCTCCGTAATTCCCTCTTACTTCTGATTGCACAGGATCAATGCCACCTGAAGAATAAAGAGCAAAGGGTCACTACACTGACAGCCTTGGTGTTTAGTTGCTAAGTCATGTCCAACTCTTTGTGACCCCATGGACTGTAGCCCATTAATTATTTACAAGATTAATGACACTACTATTTATTATTAATCGTATAAAACTCCCTGTGTTAGATGTCTTTTACCCCCAAAATGCCAACCACGCATATTAAACTGACTTGTTTTTGTTGGTTTTGTGTATGATTTCTGTACATCTTCCTTGTTTCAATTTTAATGTTAAGTACCCTTTCTGAGACTGTTGATTTTAAGAGCTTAGTCAAGAGTACTTAGAACACTGCCGGCCACATAAGAAATGTTTAATAAAATTTCTAAATTATCTTGTTTAAAATCTACAGTCATCCTAGCTTGAAGCACGTAAACACAGATATAGGTTCCAGTTGCATGAGCAGTGTAAGAGTCGTGTCTGACTCTTTGCAACCCCACGAATGGTAGCCCACGAGGCTCCCCTGTCCATGAGATCTTCCGCGCAAGAATACTGGAATGGGTTGCCATGCCCTCCTCCAGGGAATCTTACCGATCCAGGTATTGAAACTGAGTCTCCAGCATCTCCTGCAAGGCAGGTGGATTCTTTACTCACTGAGCCACAACTGCATGACAGTATGCACAAATTATCTATTGATTAAGATACAGAACATGTCGGAGATTTGGAATTCCTGATAACCTTGAGTCAGAGCTGAGGTACAAGCTTACCCGGCGCATGTTACCATTTTCTGAGTGTATACTGAAAGAAGAAGTTGATGAGAGAACATGCAAGATTTTCCAGGCTCCAAATGGAGCTTGACTCATCTGCATGGAAATGGCCAGTGAAACATAAGAGGAGCTCACTATTCTGCTAGATTAAGCCCACCCTAGTGCATGACGCAAAACCGAAACAAGAGACTGAGGCCTTGGTCCTGAGGATCTTCACTCCACTTTCCTGCTGTAATAGAACCAGGCAACAGACAAGAAAAAAATGTGGGAACTGCTGTTGTATCCCTTTAAATAAACACAGTGACCCTATGTAACAGAACATGGTTCAGTGAATGCTCAAACAAATCTGGCCAATCAGAATAATTCCTCCATTCTTGGTGGAATAGCTCTGATAGAAATGGACAGAGCTGGACTTGGGAGTGCGAAATGGGTGCTTTCTCTCTTTTACAGGCTCTAAACTTCAATTTTCCTATGATTTAAGCCTAATTAGAATGTATGTACTTTCGAAAAAGGGTAGGTATTAAAATTAAGTAAGCTGAGAGTGTTAAGTGTGGAAAAAAAGATAATAAACTTAAAGTAGAATTATTACCATGAGAATTACCAGAACTGTTTTTGTTCCAAAACTGCACCTGCCATAGCATTTTAATTAGAATTAGAATTAGATAGAAATTGACTTGCTGTCTCCATTTGATAATATTACCAGAAACTTCCCTTGAGGAAATTTAAAAATTATTTATTCTATGTAAATCTCTTCAAGTCCTTAATTTGAACCTTATTATAAGAGATAACACACAGTATCTACAAGCTGGCAAAATTCTGACAACTCTGCCACCCTTTACTCTTTCTCCTTTTCCTCTTTCCCTCCCCCTTCCTTCCCCGCCACCTCTTTCCACAAAGCTAGTTAATGGGCATATGACAGATAGTAGGTATCAAGCTCTTATATTCATTATAAGGGTTGGGAATGTGGAGTGTCACAAAAACAGACTTGATTTTAAACACTTATCTGCACCATACTAGCTGTATGACTATGAATAATTTACTCTTTCTGTGCCTCACTTTGTCTATATGTAACATATGTAATAATAGTGCCTGCCACTTAGGATTATTTTGAGGGGAAATTACAATTTTTTTTTTAACATGGACCAGTCTTTTTTTGAATTTGATGTAATGCTGCTTGTTTTATGTTTGGGTTTTTTGGCTGCGAGGCAGATGGGATCCTAGCTCATCTACCAGGAATTGAACCTACATTGGAAGGCAAAGTCTTACTGGACTGCCANGAATACTGGAATGGGTTGCCATGCCCTCCTCCAGGGAATCTTACCGATCCAGGTATTGAAACTGAGTCTCCAGCATCTCCTGCAAGGCAGGTGGATTCTTTACTCACTGAGCCACAACTGCATGACAGTATGCACAAATTATCTATTGATTAAGATACAGAACATGTCGGAGATTTGGAATTCCTGATAACCTTGAGTCAGAGCTGAGGTACAAGCTTACCCGGCGCATGTTACCATTTTCTGAGTGTATACTGAAAGAAGAAGTTGATGAGAGAACATGCAAGATTTTCCAGGCTCCAAATGGAGCTTGACTCATCTGCATGGAAATGGCCAGTGAAACATAAGAGGAGCTCACTATTCTGCTAGATTAAGCCCACCCTAGTGCATGACGCAAAACCGAAACAAGAGACTGAGGCCTTGGTCCTGAGGATCTTCACTCCACTTTCCTGCTGTAATAGAACCAGGCAACAGACAAGAAAAAAATGTGGGAACTGCTGTTGTATCCCTTTAAATAAACACAGTGACCCTATGTAACAGAACATGGTTCAGTGAATGCTCAAACAAATCTGGCCAATCAGAATAATTCCTCCATTCTTGGTGGAATAGCTCTGATAGAAATGGACAGAGCTGGACTTGGGAGTGCGAAATGGGTGCTTTCTCTCTTTTACAGGCTCTAAACTTCAATTTTCCTATGATTTAAGCCTAATTAGAATGTATGTACTTTCGAAAAAGGGTAGGTATTAAAATTAAGTAAGCTGAGAGTGTTAAGTGTGGAAAAAAAGATAATAAACTTAAAGTAGAATTATTACCATGAGAATTACCAGAACTGTTTTTGTTCCAAAACTGCACCTGCCATAGCATTTTAATTAGAATTAGAATTAGATAGAAATTGACTTGCTGTCTCCATTTGATAATATTACCAGAAACTTCCCTTGAGGAAATTTAAAAATTATTTATTCTATGTAAATCTCTTCAAGTCCTTAATTTGAACCTTATTATAAGAGATAACACACAGTATCTACAAGCTGGCAAAATTCTGACAACTCTGCCACCCTTTACTCTTTCTCCTTTTCCTCTTTCCCTCCCCCTTCCTTCCCCGCCACCTCTTTCCACAAAGCTAGTTAATGGGCATATGACAGATAGTAGGTATCAAGCTCTTATATTCATTATAAGGGTTGGGAATGTGGAGTGTCACAAAAACAGACTTGATTTTAAACACTTATCTGCACCATACTAGCTGTATGACTATGAATAATTTACTCTTTCTGTGCCTCACTTTGTCCATATGTAACATATGTAATAATAGTGCCTGCCACTTAGGATTATTTTGAGGGGAAATTACAATTTTTTTTTTAACATGGACCAGTCTTTTTTTGAATTTGATGTAATGCTGCTTGTTTTATGTTTGGGTTTTTTGGCTGCGAGGCAGATGGGATCCTAGCTCATCTACCAGGAATTGAACCTACATTGGAAGGCAAAGTCTTACTGGACTGCCAAGGAAGTCCTAATTGGTTGTAAAACAGTTGTTTAGTAAAGAGAAATCATAGTAAGTATTATTTTTCACTTTTTTGTATATATAACACTTAATATTGGGGTTCATAGTCTCAGAATCTAAAAAATATGTTTAGCTAAAGGGAGAAAAAACAATTGTTACAGTAATTATTTCTTTACTTCCTCGTTTTTTTTGACTGAATACAAGAATCATAATTTCTTGACATTATCTGTTGTCAATGAACAGTATAAGACTATAATATTATTTTTGAAAAGGCACTGAATATTTGAAATGAAGAAAACTAAGAAACAGTAGTAAATAAACTTTTTATTTTACCAATCCCAAGTGAAAGATGAAGTTAATGATGAGTATGTGAAAACTCTGCAGAAGTCATACAGAAAGAGCTCCAACTACTTACAGCACACTTGAAATTCAAATGACAGTAAATGACTAATTCTTAAGTCAAGAACCTTTCACTGAAATGAAAAACATAAATGCTTTTTCTTGCTTTCTGTAGGAGGTGAAAGTATTCAGTAGGTGTCAAGACTATTTTAAAAAGCAGGTTATAGTGATGATATTTCAGGAGCATAAAAATGCTAAGGCAGATCTCATAAAGATCTGTTTAAACTATGCTTAGTAGAAACTTAGTAACTGAATGACTAACACGCACACACAGAAACTTAGTGAATTACATTTCAATTGACCAACATAGTTATAGGAGAGAATTTCTTGTGAATTTTACATTTTGTTGTTGTTTAGTTGCTCACTCGTGTCCAACTCTTTTTGAGACTTCATGGGCTATAGCCTACCAGGCTCCTCCATCTATGGGTTTCCCAGGAAAGAATACTGGAGCGGGTTGCATTTCCTTCTCTAGGAAATCTTCCAAACTCAAGGATTGAACCTGGGTCTCCTGAGTTGCAGGCAGATTATTTACCATCTGAGCCATCAGGAAAGATACCAATATCAACATTATGTCCATGCAAACTAGACTGGCATGTTACTTAACTCAGCATCAGCACTGTCAATGTTTGTTCATTAAGCAATGCAGTCCTTTAGGTAAGAGGCATGGTTCTCTGTAGAAACTTACAGACACAAGATACACAAATGGGAATAGGGTGAAAAACAACATATGCTATGCTAAGTGCTAAGTCACTTCAGTTGTGTCCGACTCTGTGTGACCCCATAGACGGCAGCCCACCAGGCTACCCCGTCCCTGGGATTCTCCAGGCAAGAACACTGGAGTGGGTTGCCATTTCCTTCTCCAGTGCATGAAAGTGAAAAGTGAAAGCGAAGTCACTCAGTCGTGTCCGACCCTCAGCGACCCCATGGACTGCAGCCTTCCAGGCTCCTCCATCCATGGGATTTTCCAGGCAAGAGTACTGGAGTGGGGTGCCATTGCCTTCTCCAGAAAAACAACATAGATTTTTTTTAAAAAAATTAAACCTAGGAACTTTTCTAATATGGCCATTTCTTTGGACTGAACAAAGAAATTCATGTAAGTTTTCCTGGTTCAGGCTCCAGTGAGGTCTCTGGGCAAAATTGGTAACTAGAACAAGTTTCAGGCCTATTTCCACTTTCTCTTAAACGAGTCCAGTTTCTACAGCACAGAGGAAAGCACTAGACTGGCCATGGCATGAAACAGGCTTGAAATCTGGCCGATACTTAATAACTGCACTTCTTAAATGGACAACTTGCTAAATTTTATGAACTTTAATTCCCTCCCACACCCTCTGCTAAATGAGTATAATCCTTTTTCTACCAACTCTAGAGAATTACGGTGGTCTGAAGAGAATATGTATGTAAAAAATGCTTTGAAAATTATTTAATGTTTTAAAAATATTATTTATCATTATTATTTCAGGATGAGGGAAATCTCCCTCTCCTCTAATACATTCAGTGTTTTTTGACCAACCTAGGTCTTCCAGAGAGCTATGTAAAACTTGAACATTTTAACAATACTTGACAATGTTTAAATATTAAAAAAAAATTATCCAAGCTGGCACAGTTTTTCTTAAACAGTTCCAAAAGTAATACATATATATTGCAATGAATTTGGAAATACAGAAAGAGATTAGAAGGCAGTAAGAATCACCCTGACTCTGTTTCTTGAGTTAACCATTGATAAATGATTTTTAAAATTTTCTTTAGGTCTTTTTTCTCTATGTATATGACACTGAAAACCAAACTGTAAATATGCGTGTATTATTTAATATTCTATTCTCACTTAACATACTACAAAAGACAATTTTAATTTATTAGTTTCTGTATTGTTTCTTATTCTAAGCATTTAAAAATACTTAATAGTGAAGGTTACCTGGGAGCTATTATATAAAGTTCAGCATATACTATAAATATATTAGAATTCATATGCTTTATCCCTATGTTTATAAGTTCCATAGACAATTCCAATATTTATAGTTAAATACCATGAAAAAAATTAGTATTTTAAAATAAAAATAGTTAAATGGAGGAGATCTTCCTGACCCAGGGATCGAACGCATGTCTCCTGCACTGTAGGCAGATTCTTTACCATCTGAGCCACCACAGAAGCCCCAGATAAAGACTACTGTATTTAAAAGCTGACATGAAACCTCTCGAAAACTTCCTTCTATTTAAGTGAGGTGGTAGATATATTACCAAAACACCACCGACATACAGATTACAATTGAGTTTAAATAAAAATATGAATACGTACCACAGAATTGTTGTCTACTCATTATACTATTAATAATTGGTAACAGGAATAGTATAGAGAATGAGTGAACATTAATAGTCATATGTCAATTACTAAGATCATATTTATGTGATACAATGATTTTGCAAAGGTAGAGTAGCAAACATCTGTGCATTTTTATTGTCAAAAGCTGCCCGCCAACTGGGAATTCATTTCACAGGCTATGGTCTAAAATATATCATTTACTGAGAGCCAAGAGACATCTCAGTATGTCATTAATAGTGCGGAAGCTCTAAGTCAGGTCTAAATCAGGGATATTTTTGTCTCTAATAATTTATTTGCAACAACAGCTATTAGAAACCAGAATAATAACACTAATAACCTTCAAGTTAATTTTGACTCTACGTCATAGCGATTTCAACGGAAGTTAATATATTCAAATATGGAATCAAAATTCCTAAACTATATAGTATTATAATTGATGCAGTGTGTTTTTATGAAATATTATATGTATAATACTTCATTAAAATGATTTAATGAAAACAATATAGAAATGTCATATTTGTATCCTAGAAAGGATGTAGAAGGCATTTCTGATAGTATAGGTTAATACATGATTAATCATACTACTTTTATTTATAAAGCATCCAAACATTAGACATCTGTAAGATATTTCTTTACCACCAAGAGAATATATTCCAGAATTAACTTTAAAGTTTGCTTTTACTGTGCTATGTTTTCTAATTGAGAAGTCTGCTCTTTAAGCATCTTTAAATCACAGAACTAATCAGATAGAAATCAAGAGGAAACCAATAATCCATCTCACAGATTTGTTAAAACTTTGTATAAAACTGTTATGAATCTAAGAATGGAAAAAGTAGAATTATTAATCAACAAGTGGTTATTTGAAAAAATCTAGTTAATAGTAAACTACCTTGGCTAGGGTGGTGAGGAAGATCAAAATGAATGTCAGACCAAGTTTGCTTCTTTTGCTTGAAAAAACTGCAGTATACTGGGTTGTCCTAATCTGGGACTATGTAATTGCCGATCTCATGTTTCTAGCTTTCCTATGAGAGTGAATTTTTTTAGGTACAAGTGTAGAAAGAAACTAGAAAGTTCCAAAGTGCAGTTTCCTTCCTCCCTTTCCCCAACAAAAATCAAATGAGAAATATCTAACCAACAGATCTGATGGTTCCAAAAGGGTCAAGTCTCTATTTTGAAACACAATTCAAGTGAGAACATTCCAAATTAAGATTCTGTGAGACACGGAAAATTATGGCATGAAATACAGAAGAATAAATTTCTAATGCACCATAAAATGTATTCCTCAAAACAAAAGAGATAACGGAAGCCCAGAGCATTTAATGGATAAAATATAATCAAATGAAACAGAAACATGTTCCAAGCTGAAAAGCAGCAATACTACTATTCTCACATAATTGTACAGTAGTTATAACCCAGTAAAATCAGGTTTAAAAACACTTAGATATGTATAAATTGACATATACATATGTATATGTAGAAATAACATATGTAGTACCTGAAAGATATTGTATTCATATAGTAAAGAATCACTTTAAAATTTCAAAAATATTCTTTTAAGTTTTGAAAAATACACGGTGAAAACATAAATTTTCTTTGCAAAACTTGACTCTGGAAACAAAGAGTATTCAAATGCTTCTCTAATAATTTGTTTATCTTAAATATAATCAAATATTTGAAACAGAAGACAGATGTTCATGAAAACAGACATGTATAATCCATACATATGTATATATATTAATAGGCACATAAGTGATAAATATAATTAATATATAATACACATAAAATACTTATTATATAACATTACATCCTGATAAACCCACTGCTAACTGAAAATATTATAAATTGCAAACACTTATACTACACCCAGGGCTTCCCTGTTTGCTCAGATGGTAACGAATCTGCCTGTGTTGTGGGAGACTGGGGTTCAACTCCTCGGTCCGAAAGATCTCCTGGAGATGAGATGGCTACCCACTCCAGTATTCTTGCCTGGAGAACTCNTAACATTACATCCTGATAAATCCACTGCTAACTGAAAATATTATAAATTGCAAACACTTATACTACACCCAGGGCTTCCCTGTTTGCTCAGATGGTAACGAATCTGCCTGTGTTGTGGGAGACTGGGGTTCAACTCCTCGGTCCGAAAGATCTCCTGGAGATGAGATGGCTACCCACTCCAGTATTCTTGCCTGGAGAACTCCATGGACAGAGGAGCCTGGTGGGCTACAGTCCATGGGCTCACAAAGAGTCAGACATGCCTGAGCCACTGACATAGTATACCCACAACCTACCAACCATCATAGTTTAGCATAGCGTACCTTCAGCATACTCAGAACATTTACGTTAGCTTACAGTTGGGCAAAATCAACTATTACAAGCCTATTTTATAACCTATTGAACACCTCATTTGTTTTATTGAACACTACTGAGTGTGAAAAACAGAGTGGTTGTAAAGTGTGTCAGTTGTGATGCATGGCTGACTGGGAGCAGAAGCTAGCTGCTGCTGCTGGGCATCACCAGAAAGCATCAAGCTGCATATTGCAAGCCTGGGAAAAGATCAAAATTGAAAGAATAGTTTTTCCACTAAGTGAGTATCACTTTTGGACCATCGTAAATCTGAAGAATCGTTAAACTGAACCATTATAAATTGGGGAATGTCTATATGTATATAATTTCTGTATAATATTTGTATATACATGTATGTACACATATATTTAAAACAGGAATTTTCACTGTGTACAACGTTATCATCTGAAGATCAGATTATACACAAAATCTATGCATCAAGCCTTCGGTGACTAGCTAATGAATTCAGCATTCAAACGGGGATTAAAAATATTGGTTTAGGAAGTAAGGACAAACTTTTAAAAATGTCTTATACTTTTTACTTACAAGAATAAGGCTAGGTACACCTGATTTGTGGCTTCCCAAGTGGCACAGTGGTAAAGAATCCACCTGCCAAATCAGGAGACACGGGTTCGATCCCTGGGTCAGGAAGAACTCCTGGAGTAAGAAATGGCAACCCAGGCAACCCACCCCCAGTATTCTTGCCTGGAGAATTTCCATGGACAGAGGAGCCTGGTGGGCTACAGTCCGTGGGGTCGCAAAGAGCTGGGCACACTGAGCATGCACACATGCACATGCTCACACGTACACACACAGGATTAGACTCTACCAAGAGAAATAAATTACTGCCAATTTGGCAAGAGCTATTTATCACCACAAAATGCTCACTTGTTGAACAACTACGGCTCATATATTAAATGGAAGGTTTTAGGCACTTTTTGTACTTGTTTGCTTAAACCAAAATGGTTCATATAAAAGTCATATAAAAATACAAAATTATGTGCTTTTTAAGCTAAACAAAATTGTTACCACACTAAAGCATGTCTGTGTACTAAAAGTACAGTTGTTATAGGCAGGTGTTTCTGGTACTAGTCATATTAATTGAGGCTTTATTTTTTTATTTCTGTTTAAAGGTGTTGCTAGTGATTGAAGCTACTCAGGAGCACATAGTGATGAACAGTACTCCATTAAAATTCTTACATGTACGCTCTAAATTCTTTGAGATTCAGTAAAATAGAAAGATACCATATACCAAGATTTCTTTGTATATGATATACAGTAGAGTTACAAATTAATTTTCCTTTTTGGACAACTTAATGATATTAACATTTTAAAAAAAACTTCAATAGTTACAGATTTTTTTAAAAAGGTTGCGGTACAAGGCAGATAGTGGGATTATCTTCAAAGGCTTTTGTTAGAGGAAGTGAATGTTAACAAGATGTTAGTTGCCCTCTCTCCAGAGTTTCAACACTATTACAAAAAAATTAAATTGTCAACTATTGCTTTTAAGACAGAGAACAATTCCCACTTTCTATAACACTAGCTTCTGAAATCAACACCCATATTCAACAACCTTGATATCATGTCTGATCATGAGTCAGTGAAAAGAGTGACTAGACATATGGTACAATTCAGAAAGCGAATAAGATGCCAACTGAGTTTTCCCAACTCATCCAATCAACTACTTGCAGAATTAAAAATAGAAGCTAAGTCTAATTCCCATAGCTTCTGCCAGATCAGAGCCTGACAACTTTGCACTGCAGTAGCTCCAACCTCTCCTGCCACTCAGATTACCTTTATTGAGACACCTTCCCATGAAGTTCAGTCATTTCAAGGCTTGGTTTAAAATAGAGAGAAGTAAGAAGAGGTTCAAGTTGGGGAGCAATTGTGGTAATGAGTTCTCATTGTAAATTGCTCAGAAAAATTAAGAAGATAAAAGGTGGAAACATTTATTAACCGTTACTATGTTATAAATTCTTATGTTACCTTCTTTAATCTTCATGACAACCTTATGATTTTCTTGTTTAAATATCAAGAAACAACTCACAGTGGTTAAGTAACTTACCACTCAGTCGTAAAGGCAGAAAACAGTAGGGATATGATTCAAACTAGGTGGAGTTCAAGGTCCAAATTCACTTCCTGAGAGACATGATTGGGATATAACAGTAGCCCAAATTCCCCAAGATAAATAAAAAATTAAAGAGAGAAAGGGAAGAGGAGGGCCTAGTAGCAAACCTTGAAGATAATGTTTAGAACCTTTTGATTGATCTTAAAAGTGACCAAAAGCTAACTGCCTGAGAGTTTCAAGAATAAAACTGTTATTAAATTAGACAAACAAAAAAACTCTTTTATTTACACTCACACACTTTGAAATCAATGAGATTTCTTTCCTTCCATTAATGCTATACTGCCATTTTATTTCATTTTCCATTTCATTTATTAAGAGGTAATTCAAACACAAGTATTTTATCTAAACAGTTTATTGATTTTTTTTTAACTATGACCAAGATGCCAATCTTCCTCCCCTTATTAAATGGACTTTTTAATATCAGCTTATTTTAGTGTTAGATTTTAATTTCTGTAGTGAAATAGTGACTTCACAAATACGGAAACCTTTACAATCTTTAAAATTTGACTGGCTTTAAATCTGAGTTTGGATTTGGTGAGTCTGATGGATTATTCTCAGTGACTACTGGGCACAACCAATTCAAATTCAACATTATTTCTGCAAGTCCCAGAAGCATTAAATTTTGTGAATGGAGAGACAGCATTAGCATCCTGGTTGTTTTTCACTACACTTTGATTACCAGAGAACCCAAGTGTGAAACCTCATGGAGAGAACTGTAAAAAATGGCCTAAAAACATCACTGACTTCTATTTATTCACATTTGCAGTATACAACAAAAGGAACAAAGCAGGCTGTGCTGCTGTTACTACTGCAATGACCAAGAATCCTCAGTCTCAGACTCATCGCAGTCCATTAAGATATGGGCTTGTTGATTACCTAGGGCAACGTTAGAATGCTTGTTTTTTGCTTGTTTTTCAATGAGCACTTGATTTAAACAGCACTAAGGACAAAAGTACATAGGGGAAATGTTTGTTAATAGGTTCCTCCATCCCAATCAACTAAAGAAACAGTATTCTTTAAATATTGCTGTGCAATGTCTAGGGTGTGTCTGCCTGTATTCTTGCAACCCTTCACCTTTACGTAGCTTTTCAAAAATATGTTATAACATGTTGCTTCATCCTTATCCTTTTAGCATGTTAATGTCTAATTAAGTAAAGCATGATGTAATCCCCAGCAAGCTCTCAGTTTCTCCTTTCTGGGACAGTGCAAATCAAGACAGCCTTCTTCTAAAGAAGGTAGTTAAAAGTTTTGCCAATTGTGTTCACACTTCAGATATTCCAACATTATGTAGTTTAGCTTAAATAAGACACTCACATCTTTGGGATTTTGTTATTTTGTTTCAAAATAAAGTTTAAAAGATATTCTAAAGAGAAGCCAAGAAAAAACAATAAAAGATATACCATAATGCAGGTACTTAAATATGAAATAAGGTAGTTTTGGATTAAAAATTCATCTTTTTATTTTTAAAATTAATCTAATTAAACTCTTAGATTTCACTTAAAATTGGCTAAAGTGGTAAACTTTATGTTATGGGACATTTTACCAAAATAAAAATAAACTATAAAATAAAGTAAAAATGTACCTCATATTAGGTATATCATGAAGTTTCCATAAACTTGCATTTATTTTAGGAACTTATACAGCTATTATCATATTTGGGGACATATAAAGACAGCAAAGTTTCAAGAATTTGGCCATCTGATGCAAAGAGCCGACTCATTTGAAAAGACACTGATGCTGGGAAAGATTGAAGGCAGGAGGAGAAGGGGATGACAGAGGACAAGATGGTTGGATGACATCACCAACTCAATGGACATGAGTTTGAGCAAGCTCTGGGAGATGGTGGAGGACAGGGAAGCCTGGCACGCTGCAGTCCATGGGTCATAAAGAGTCGGTTGGACATGACTAAGTGACTGAACAACAACGAAGAAAGCAACAGTTTAAGTAGTCTTCTTTTGAGTTTTTCTCTCCATCTTTCCATATCTCTCTGTTTTTTCTAGGTTAATGGTCTTCTCACACCTGTCTTTGAATACTAGCATCAGTAGGAAGCAGTTAGCTCGTACTGGTTTCCTTAAGTATCAGCTAAAAATCTTAATGTACTTTTATACTGGTAATTGTTTTAGAACCTGAGGGGGATGTAATTTCTTGGCAAAAGCAAATGCATTACTGTAGACAGCATTATTAGAAAGAAATACTAACTTTCAGGCAGGCATACATCCATCCTAAGGAAACTGGATATATTTCAGAGTATACTATACCACTCAATTGCTGGCAATGCCCTTCCACATATTTGGCAGTATAGTACTCCAAGTCTGAGAGCTGTTTCTTTTTCGTAAAAATGATTTTGATTGGAAAATCCTAAATAAATCATTTGGAATGTATAACATTTAGAGCTCCTTCTGGGATTCCTTTTCTATAAATCAAGGTTCTTTGACTCACTATCCTCCTTGGCACTTGCTTCCTAGTCTTCTCAGCTGCCTTTGTGCCAATGCTAGTGAAGAGTTCTGACTTTAGGTCCTTAAGCTGGGATAACAATAAAAGGAGAACCTCATCTCAAGTACCAGATATATCATGTTGTGAAAGTAAGCTCAGAGTATGGTGACATCACCAAGGTCATTCCTGGCTCTACTCACCCTCATAGGAGGAACAACCAATAATTATTTGGAAACAGGACATTATTTGAGAGAATCCTAGAACACAGAGGTAAGGCTGAAGCACCTTTGTACCACAGAGACCAAAAGAGACTGTATTAGACTACATTGTTCCTCCCCCAGGCCAGTGGAGCACCACTGACGGTCTGGTTCTTCCAGTAGGAGACGAGAACTGGGGGACTGCCAGCACTGCCCCAGCAGTGGGGTAGCTTTGTGGGAGCCACTACTTTGATCCGCTCCACTGGGTTTGCAGGGGAATCTGCAGGGTTTGACCACTGAAAGTTGGACTGTGATGAAGGGGTAAGGGGCAGGCAACATCCAGCACATGGATTGTGACAGACAGAATTCATACCTGCAGTGCCCAAGTAATGATCACAACTAGTATCTTTGTTCATATATAGAGCCAAGTTACGGTGCACTATAACCAGGGAAATCAGAGGAGTACAGATCCACCTGATTTTCATATAGCCCTAGAGCCTGGTTTGCCTACCCCCAGGGAAAGGGCACAGTCACAGCCTACCAATGTGGAGAGTGTCTTCTGGCCATCTGAACAAAAGGGCTGGCAATAAATCTTTGAAGCTGTGTGGCCCAATGGCACTCTAACCAAGAGGCAGGCAGACAGAGCAATCACCCCCAAAGCAAAGAGTATCAGGTGTGGAGGGTTCCTATACTATGCTTAGGCAGGGAGATTAATTCTTAGCCAAGGCTGAGAGTAGCTCCCAGCTCCTCCCAACTGGGAAGCCTGTTTGAGAAATTAAGGGTAGCTGAAGTGGCCCTTCCCCAGTTCACCCATCCCCCCATCTCCACTCTGTGAAGAGAGTCTTCCTGCCCCAAATGACTAGAAAGGTTGGTGACAACTCCTAGAAATTGTGTGGCCCAGCAGTGAGCAAGCCTAGAGAAGGCACAGCTGATAGTTTGCAAAGAAAAGCCAGTGGCCTTGTTCAGTCCGAGAACCTGGCGCGTGGGTCAGGTTGAATTAAGACAACAAAAGAGCTTTACTGGCTTTAAAGTTGCTTCTCCTGCTGCTGTGCCTGGGTAGGGAATTTAATTCATAGCGCTACTCATCACTGGAAAAAAGACTTCAGTCTGACCAACCAGGAGTCTAACCAGAACACACGGAAAGTTGTATAGCCCATTCAACAGCCCAAGATACAATGGCACTTGACCTCCATGTGCAGAGCAAAACCAGTATCTTCACCTGACCAGGGAATTCAGTGCATACTCTGGCCTGACTTGGGTCCCCAAACAGTGAGCTATATATATAGGTTGTGTGTGCTGTCCTGGTGTCCTGCCAAGAAACTACTTCATAGCCCCATATACTACTGAATATAATTACCAGTAAAGTCTGGAGGAGGAGCCAAATTAATCAAGTATCCAGATACCACTGTAAGGAATAAAGCATCACAAAAAATTAGGTAAATATGACACCACCAAAGGAAACTAATAAAGCTCCAATAAATGCCCTTAAAAAAGTCAAGATCGAGGAACTGTCAAAGAATTCAGAATAATCCTCTTAAGGAAGTTTCAGTTCAGTTTAGATCAGTTGCTCAGTCCTTTGAGACCTTTGAGACCCCGTGAATCACAGCACGCCAGGCTTTCCTGTCCATTACCAACTCCCGGAGTTCACTCAGATTCACGTCCATCCAGTCAGTGATGCCATCCAGCCATCTCATCCTCCGTCGTCCCCTTCTCCTCCTGCCCCCAATCCCTCCCAGCATCAGAGTCTTTTCCACTGAGTCAGCTCTTCTCATGAGGTGGCCAAAGTATTGGAGCTTCAGCTTTAGCATCCTTCCTTTCAAAGAAATCCCAGGGCTGATCTCCTTCAGAATGGACTGGTTGGATCTCCTTGCAGTCCAAGAGACTCTCAAGAGTTAGCGAACTACAAAAAAAAACGCAGACAGCTAACCGAAACTAGGAAAAATAACAGTGAACAAGACAAGATGTTTGACAAGGAAATAGATATATTAAAAAACAAACAAACAGGAATACTAGAATTAAAAAGTACAATAACAATAACTGAACAGAAGAATTCAATAGAGTGTCAAAGGTAGATTCAACCATACAGAAGAAAGGATCAGCAGACTAGAGGATAAGACACTAGAAATTACCCAATGAAAGGACAAAAGAAAAAGAATAAATGATATACATGTTATGGGAATTTCAGGAGAAAAGAGAGGAAGGGACAGAAAGTACATTTAAAGCAATAATGGTTGAAAACTTCCCAAACCTGGGATGACAAATGGATACCAGATCCATGAGGCCCAGTTCAGTTCAGTTAGGTTCAATTCAGTCGCTCAGTCGTGTCCGACTGTTTGCGATCCCGTGAATCGCAGCACACCAGGCCTCCCTGTCCATCACCAACTCCCAGAGTTCACTCAGACTCACCCCCATCGAGTCAGTGATGCCATTCAGCCATCTCATCCTCGGTTGTCCCTTTCTCCTCCTGCCCCCAGTCTCTCCCAGCACCAGGTCTTTTCCAGTGAGTCAACTCTGAGCATGAGGTGGCCAAAGTACTGGAGTTTCAGCTTCAGTATCATCCTTCCAAAGAAATCCCAGGGCTGATCTCCTTCAAAATGGACTGGTTGGATCTCCTTGCAGTCCAAGGGACTCTCAAGAGTCTTCTCCAACACCACAGTTCAAAAGCATCAATTCTTCGGTGCTCAGCTTTCTTTATAATCCAACTCTCACATCCATACATGACTACTGGAAAAACCATAGCCTTGACTAGACAGACCTTTGTTGGCAAAGTAATGTCTCTGCTTTTGAATATGCTATCTAGGTTGGTCATAACNTTCTTCACAGTCCAACTCTCACATCCATACATGACCACTGGAAAAACCATAGCCTTGACTAGACGGACCTTTGTTGGCAAAGTAATGTCTCTGCTTTTGAATATGCTATCTAGGTTGGTCATAACTTTTCTTCCAAGGAGTAAGCATCTTTTAATTTCATGGCTGCAGTCACCATCTGCAGTGATTTTGGAGCCCAAAAAATAAAGTCTGACACTATTTCTACTGTTTCCCCATCTATTTCCCATGAAGTGATGGGACCAGATGCCATGATCTTTGTTTTCTGAATGTTGAGCTTTAAGCCAATTTTTCATTCTCTTCTTTTACTTTCACCAAGAGGCCTAATGACCCCAAATAGGTTGGACTCAAATATGTCTACATTGAGACACATTGTAATTAAATTGTCAAAAGTCAAAGACAAAGAAAGAATTTTAAGAGCAGCAAGAGAAAAGAGAAAAGGTACATATAAGGGTACTCTGGGATAATTGGATATTCACATATAAAAGCAAGAAAGTGGACCAATAAATCTTATAACACTCACAAAATTAACTTGAATTGGATTGAAGACTCGGGTGTAAGACCAGAAACTATGAAACTGCTAGAAGAAAACATAAGCATAAGGCTCATTATATATTACAGGGGTCTTGGTAATGACTTTTTGGATAAGTGGAAGTTTTGTTTTATGATTCTTACTATGTTTTTTAATATGGATGAGCCAATATCCATTTAAGGGCATATAAGTTCACAATAACTTTTGCTGAATATGACTATTTGAATGTACTTTCACTATTTATTTATTATATAAGGATTTTAAACAAGTAAAGTGGTACTTGCAGACATTATTTAGAGCCTAACTTGGCTTTTGACTTCCAAGGTAGCACAGTAGGGAAGAATCTGCTTGCCAGTGCAGGAGATGCCAGAGATGCAGGTTTGATCCCTGGGTTGGGAAGATCCCTGGAGAAGGAAATGGCAACCCACTCCAGTATTCTTGCCTGAAAATACTTCACGGACAGAGGAACCTGGTGGGCTATAGTCCATAGTGTTGCAAAGAGTCAGCACAGCTGAGTGATTAAACAAACACATATACCCAACTTGCTATTAGAGTAGGTGGATATATACCCCCGGAAAATAATAATTAATTTCTTCACGAAAGTCAAATTGCTGAACATCTAGTTTGCATATACATAGCTAAGCACTGTATGAGTTGCAGGTAATAAAAAGTTGTTAGTCACAGACTCTGCTCTCTAGGGCTGTTTTACAAGAGCAGATCATGTTCAAACTAAAGGGCAGACCAAAATGGAAAATGCCATAGGAATTCAGACAAGGGAGACATACATCTGAGACACGATGGAAGGTGGGTAGGCTTTTGGAGAAGGCTTCCTGGAAGAAGCAGTTTAAGATGTGAGTAAGTTTTAAACCTGTGAGTGAATGGAACAAAGAAGACATAGGGCTGTGATGTCCTGGGGCACAAACTGGAATAAAGACTACTTGGTCTAGGCTGGTCATGGGGTAATTTAAGGGGATTTGTAAGAAACTAAAAAAAATTCCATGGTCAGAGGAGCCTGGCGGGCTACAGTCCAAGGTGTCACATAGAGTCAGACATGACTGAGCAGGCATGCATTAATGACAACAAAGTTACTGATAACGCTGGCCACCCACCAGACTAAATCTATTTTTACGTGATTGGAAAGCAACAGACTGATTTCAAATCTATCCTGTCAAAACTACAAAACATTCCTACAGTTCACTTAACATCTAACAGTGCACACCCTTCTATTTGGTGTTCCTCCTCCTTAATACCAGGCGATTAATTTTTCCTTTTTCTGGGAAACATTAAAAAAAAAAAAGAAAAAAGTCATAAATCAGTCTCAGTCAGGATCTCACACAACTGTTTCTTCCCAAGGCTTTGAATTTAGAAACTTTCCTCAGAAATTGTTTAAATGTAACAAGGTCTAAGTTCAGAAATCCCTTAAATTTATTTATCTTACTTAGTTGTACTACAATAGGAAATTATATTTTCTATCTGGTTTTCTTTCTTCCCTAAAGGCTTATCCAACTGTAATCTATAACTTAGTGCCTTCATCTCACCTGTAAAATCACTGGCAGGTAAGATGATTTTAAGCAGCACCAGTCCCCTAGTCATGACCCACTTCTTGCCAAACAAGATCTCAGATTCTTCAGAGACCAAGTAACTGACACTTTCAATTTCTAACCATCACTAGCATATTTTCATGTGCTATCTTCAACATAAATATGCCTTTTAAAATTACAGAAATTTTTATTGTACTTAAGATCAATTGTACTAACCTGTGTTTCATAGACTGTGGGCTATTATTTCAAAAATGAAATATTATTTACTATGCTTTTCACTTATTACTCAGAATAATTATTCATGTGGTTAAATATTTTACGATTAGGTAAGAAAGGTCGTAAAAGAAAGGGTTTTGCTGTTTTTGTTGTTTTCCTGTCTAGTTGACGTGCCTGTGTCAAAATTTCAGAATCTTGAAAATTTAATATCTCAAATCCAAATCACATTCAACGGATAATAATAACAACAACAAGCCAAAAAATTTTTTGGTCCAAAGGTTTTCATGATTCAGAGGAACAGTTCCTAGAGTGGACCACTTGGAGTGAAATTCCACCCCTCACCCCTACTCCTTCTGCCTCATATACTCAAGGTGGGAACAAAGAAACCAAATCAAATCTTTCCACAGTGTATTTATAAACAGAGAATCTGTAATCAGAAAAACAATAGTGATATATAATAGAGGTAACATGATTTTGCAGAACCAGTATCTATGTCTAAAAGCCATTAAAAAAAAAAAAAGGTAAGCAGAGGTCAATTTTTTAGCTATACAACCCTGGTCCTCTTTTTCATTGATCTCCTCTCTCAATGTGTTAAAATTGCAGGGCTTTGGAGTCAAACTGTCTCTATAATTTCAAATTGTAAAGAGAATACACGTCTCTCTAAATAGAATATTATTAACACAGAAACACCACAGTTCGGCTTATTGCAACTGTTCTCCCTTGGGGAAGTGGCATATTTGCAATTCCCATCACAGCCATCTTAACCATTTCACAGAATATCATTTAAATGCACGTCCTTAGGTGGGCCACAGGAATGGGCACTTGAGCTCAGTAACAAGGCGTCTGTGGGGAAATCCGAGGTCGGAACCCCTAAAAACTTGAGGATGCCCCAATAACCCGAGGCTTAGACTGGCCAGCTCCTCTGGCTTTCTCACTGCCTGTGGGGAAAGCCTCNGGAGAGTCCCCAGACCTCTGTTTAGCGGCTCCAAAATTAGGAGGTAGTGTAGCAAAACAGAATCCAGAGAGACTCAGAATTCTTGACCCTGGAATGCAAGCTAATACAATCTAATTCATTTATCTGAGCTTCACTTTCATAAAATTACAGGAGGAATACCACCAAAGAGCAGGGGATATGTATCAAAAGATGTCTGTAGTCTGGGTGGGAATATTACATCTTTGATTTCATGAATCTATAGCTGAAACAGTGTTTAGCATTTCCTTTAAGTATAAATGCAGACATCAAACCACAATAGTATTAGGATGCCTGTGACTTTGTCACTAGTATATGTCACAGATAATTTCCTATTGCAGTTTTTATAACTATCTCAAAGTAACACTGAAGGAAGAAACAGAACAGGCTCTATCTTGAAAACAGGATTCCATCTTGGGCCGAACTGTGGGCTTTGAGCTCTATGCTCAGTACCTATGAAAATGACATACCAACTGGAAAACCAGGCCCCCGGAAGGAAGAGCCCTGGGGCTCTCAATTGCCTAAAATAATACCCTAATTATCTTTATTTTAGGGGGCTCCAAAATCACTGCAGATGGTGATTGCCCTCATGAATTTAAAAGACGCTTATTCTTTGGAAGGAAAGTTATGACCAACTTGAAAGTATATTAAAAAGCAGAGACATTACTTTGTCAACAAAAGTCTGTCTAGTCAAGGCTATGGATTTTTCAGTGGTCATGTATGGATGTGAGAGTTGGACTATGAAGAAAGCTGAGTGCCGAAGAATTGATATTTTTGAACTGTGGTGTTGGAGAAGACTCTTGAGAGTCCCTTGGACTGCAAGGAGATCCAACCAGTCCATCCTAAAGGAGACCAGTCCTGGGTGTTCACTGGAAGAACTGATGCTGAGGCTGAAACTCCAATACTTTGGCCACCTCATACGAAGAGTTGACTCATTGGAAAAGACTCTGATGCTGGGAGGGACTGGGGGCAGGAGGAGAAGGGGACAACAGAGGATGAGATGACTGGATGGCATCACCGACTCTATGGGTGTGAGTCTGAGTGAACTCCGGGAGTTGGTGATGGACAAGGAGGCCTGTGTCCTGCAATTCATGGGGTCGCAAAAAGTCGGACACAATTGAGCGACTGAACTGAACTGAACTGAACTGAACTGAATTATCTGTGTAACTGAGTAGAATCATACATTCTATTATGCTCATTGGAGTATGACCACAGGCCTATTAATAACTGTCCACTGTTAGCTACCTAGGCTTAAGCCATATGAATCACAGGTTAACATTGATTGTATCTTTCTTTTTCCTTTGTTCAGGCTAGTTTCAGGGAATTTGGGGAGGCAGGTTTGTGCACGTATGCTTAGGGTATATAAAGTTTTCACAAAAACTAGTCCGGGCACTTGGCTAAGAGGAGATTCTGCTTTGGGCCCACCAGTGTAATAAACTGCACTCCACTATCTGCATTGTCCTGAGTGAGTTTGTTTCCAGGAACGCATGGCTACAACATCACTCCTGATGTTACAGTCAGATCATCATTGTTTTTTAATCTACTAAATAGACTGTATATTTTTAGAATGGTTTCAGATATATAGAAAAAATTAAGATAGTGCTACTGAGTCCAAGCTCAGTCTGTTCATTACATAGCGGATCAGTAAGCTGGGAAACGAAACGTTGAGGAAAAGAGTAACAACTTTATTCAGAAAGCTGGCAGACCAAGAAGATGGCAGGCTAACATCTCAAAATAACTATCTTATCAGGGTCTGGATTCCAGGTTCTTTTATAGAACACAGAGGGGGAGAAAGTGAGGAAGTAAAGTAAAAAGGCCATTTATCTCACAAATATCTTCTGAAATGACCAGCCTCGGGGTAGAGATGTGTTAATTTCTTATTTCCTGCAGCTGTTCTCATTTGGGCTTCCCTTGTAGCTCATTTGCTAAAAGAATCTTCCTGCAATGCAGGAGTCCTGGGTTCGATTCTTGGGTCTGGGAGGTTACCTGAAGAGAAAATGGCAGCCCACCCCAGGATTCTTGCCTGGAGAATCCCATGGACAGAGCAGTCTGGTGGGCTACATTCCATCGGGTCCCCAGAGTTGGACATGACTTAGCAACCAAGCCACCATTCTACTGTGGACACAGTCAGTGTTTCCCTGAACAGAGACACTTTGGTTTAACATTCAGGCAGAAGGGCAGGGTTCCCTGAGGCAGGCTATTATGTATAAATAGTACCCTTTTAGTAAATAAAAGTGATGGGAAACAGAGGGTAAAGTAAAAGAAACAGATTCTTCCCTGTAACAATAGTTTGGAATTCTCCTGTAGTCCATTCCCAATCTCCTCTATTATTAACACTTTCCACTATAATAGTAGTTTTGTTACAAGTAACTAGCCAATATTAATACAGTAATATTAACCTGAGTTTGTACTTTATTCAGATTTCTTCGGCTTTTGCCTGACGTCCTTCATTCTGTTTCAGGCATCCAATCAGGACACCACAGTACGTTTAGTTATCAAGTCCCTTAGGCGCCTCCAGGCTGTGATAGTTTCTCGGGCTTTTCTTGTCTTTGATAACCTTGACAGGTTTGAGAAATAGTGATCAAGTATTTTGTAGCATACCTCACTAATGTAATCTGTCTAATGCCTTTCCATGATAAGACTGGGATTATGGTTTATTGGGAAAACACTCAGATAAAGTGCCATTTTTATAACGGCAGATCAAGGGTACATACTATCATTGTGATTTGACTGCTGATGTTGCCCTTGATAACCTGGCTGAGGTAGTGTCTCAGATTTCTCCTCCGTAAACCTACTCCTTCACCCTCCATACTACACTTGTTGGGAGGAAGTCACTATTTGAAGCCCACACCCAAGGAGTAGAGAGTTTTGCTTCACCTCCTTGGGGACAGAATATGTACATAAGCTCTTTGGAATTCTTCTGCATAGATTTGTCTGTGTGCTAAGGCACTTCAGTTGTGTACGACCCTTTGCAATGTACTGCTGATACACTGTAGCCCATCAGTCTCCTCTATCCATGAGATTCTCTAGGCAAGAATACTGGAGTGGGTTGTCATTTTCTCCTCAAGGGTATCTTTCCAACCCAGAGTTAGAACCCACATTTCTTATGTCTCCTGCATTAACAGGTGAGTTCTTTACCACTTGGAGCACCTAGGAAGTTCTGTTTTCCCCTAAATATTAATTAATTCAATTGTTTATTTATATCAGTATAGATACATGAATATTTATTTTCTACTTTGGGTTATAATCCAATAGTACTTTATTTTGTTGTTTAAATTGTTCCAGTTCTCACCATTGGGAGCTTTCTCTATTGGTGCCTATCTTTTTTTAACATACACCTTTTGGGGGGGTGTGTGTGTGTACTTGTGTTTATCGTGTGTGTGTATGGGTGTGTTTAGCACTTCCTGACTTTCTGGTACCACAAGATGCTCCAGGCTCATTTTGTGTATTTCCTGCCCCAGTTCTCTAAGGAACACTGATTCCTTTTATTGGGAAGTGGTAATAGAAACCAAAATCTGGGTTCTAGATGTGCTGCTTGTTAATGGGATATTATTTCTTTAGGTTCTCTTAACTAAGAGAGCAAAGAAATATATATTTATACCAACCCATGGATATACACATATCAATAAATATTTCTGTATATAGCTATTAATATATCTGCTTCCCTGGTGGCTTAATGATAAAGAATCTGACTTCTAATACAGGTGATGCAGGCTTAATCTCTGGGCTGGGAAGAGTCCCTGGAGAAGGAAATGACAATCCACTCCAGTAACCTTGCCTGGAAAAATCTCACGCACAGTGGAGCCTAGTGGGTATAGTCAATGGGGTCACAAAGAGTCAGACACAACTTAGTGACTAAATAATAAATTGATATACCTATATTGAGCTGAGTATATACTGATATCTGCACTATAATCCATTAACAGATTATTTTGTTTTCTCTTTTCATTTATCCATAAATTCATATTTCAGTATTGAGAAATGTGATTTCCACCATCCACCATCTATTTATTTAATTATTCAATTCCCATGCACATGTATCAGAATTGTTAACCTATGCCCACAACAACAACTATTTTTAAGTATAGTAGTTAATAGAATCTCTGTTACATCTTATTTAATGAGTTTAAATGCCCATACATTTCCAAATCACAAATTTGATTTGTAAGTTATTCTAATAACTGCATTTAAAAATTAGTAATTAGGGACTTCCCCGGTAGCCCAGTGGTTACGAATCTGCCTGTCAATGAAGAGGACAAGAGTTTGATCCCGGTCTGAGAAGATTCCACCTGCAGCTGAGCAGTTGAGCCCAAGGACCACAGCTGAGGTCCACATGCCCTAGAGCCCATCCTCTGCAATGAGAGAAGTCACCACAATGAGAAGCCTGTGCACTTCAACTAGAGTAGCCTGCTGCTCACTGCAGCTAGAGCCAGCAACAGAGACCTAGCGCAGCCAAAAGTAAATAAAAAATTTTAAAATATTTAAAACAGTAGCAATTAGTTTCATTTGAAATTTATGTATTACATTTTATAAATTTAAAGCTGTTATTTTATGAAGATTTAGATGGGCTTCTCTAGATGTCAAAGGGATTCAACTGCAGGAAGATTATTGTGAGGTTATAATGAGATGATGTGAAGTTATCTGGTACAGATGTTAAGAAATAACAAATAATAAATACCTTGAAAGAGAGAACATGCTAATAATTTATAATTTATGATTTAGTTGAAGGACTTGCTAGGTATCAGGTATCGGAGGTAAAAGTTCATGTAACGTTAAGGGGAGGATGAGACGATGAGGGAAGCCAGAAGACCAGGATGACTGTGAAGGTAAGGGGTTTTGTAGTTGAAGAGACTGGGCCTTGTATCCTACGATTCATAGCCTGATTTTTCTCTTTTTGAAATAAGGGGAACAATGGCTATTCAACAGGCTTGTCCTTAAGAGCCAAAGTAGATGTTTAATTATGTCTTTTAATGTGTGTGTGGAAGCAGGGATTAAGTGTGGTTATTTGGGACAATCCCATAACATACCATACTGACCTTCCTACTATAGTTTTAATTCTATGAAGTTGGACTTACTGGAGTTTCTTATAATAGTTTAGTTTCCTTCATCCACCAAAGTACTCTTGCCAGGTGCTTTTTTTTGTTTGTTTTTTAATTGGAGGACAATTGCTTTATATTATTGTGTTGGTTTCTGCCATACGTCAACATGAATCAGCCGCAGGTAGGTCCCCTCCCTCTAGAACCCTCCCTCCCATCTGCCACCCCCATCTCACCCTTCAATGTTGCCACAGAGCACTGAGTTGAGCTCCTTGTGTCACACAGCAAATTCCCACTTGCTCTCCATTTTGCATATGGTAATGTATATGTTTCCATACTATTCTTTCAATTCTTATCCTCCCCACCATGCCCACAATCTGTTCTCTATGTCTGTGTCTCCATTGCTGCCCTGAAAAAGGGTTCATTAGTACCATCTTTCTAGATTCTACACACGTGTTAATATACAATATTTGTCTTTCTGTTTCTAACTTACTTCACTCTGTATGATAGGCTCTAGTTTCATCCACCTCATTAGAACTGACGTGAATGCATACTTTTTTAATAGCTGAGTAATATCCCATTGTATATATGTACCACAATTTCTGTACCCATTCATCTGTTGATGTACATCTAGGTTGCTTCTATGTCCTGGCTATTGTAGAAAGTGCTATAATGAACACTGGGGTACACTTTTTGACATACATCACAGCAAGATCCTCTTTGACCCACTTCCTACAGTAATAGAAATAAAAACAAAGGTAAGCAAACGGGGCTTAAACTTAAAAGCTTTTGCACAGCAAATGAAACAATAAACAAGATTAAAAGACAACCCTCAGGATGGAAGAAAATAATTGCAAATGAAACAACTGACAAAGGATTAATTTCCAAAATATACAATCAACTCATGCAGCTCAATACCAGGAAAACAAACAACCCAAAATCAAAACATGAGTGGAAGACATAATTTATACATTTCTCCAAAGAAGATATACAGATGGCCAACAAACACATGAAAAGATGCTCAATATCGCTCATTACTAGAGAAATGCAAGTCAAAAGTACGGTAAGGTATCACCTTACACCAGTCAGAATGGCCATCATTATAAAACCTACAAACAATAAATGCTAGAGACGATGTGGAGCAAGGGGAACTCTCTTGCACTGTTCGTGAGAATGTAAATTGATACAGTCACTCTGGAGAACAATATGGAGATTCCTTAAAAAACTAGAACTAGAACTACCATATGACCAACCTAGATAGCATATTGAAAAGCAGAGACATTACTTTGCCAACAAAGGTCCGTCTAGTCAAGGCTATGGTTTTTCCAGTGCTTATGTATGGATGTGAGAGTTGGACTGTGAAGAAAGCTGAGTGCCGAAGAATTGATGCTTTTGAACTGTGGTGTTGGAGAAGACTCTTGAGAGTCCCTTGGACTGCAAGGAGATCCAACCAGTCCATTCTGAAGGAGATCAACCCTGGGATTTCTTTGGAAGGAATGATGCTGAAGCTGAAACTCCAGTACTTTGGCCACCTCATGCGAAGAGTTGACTCATTGGAAAAGACTCTGATGCTGGGAGGGGTTGGGGGCAGGAGGAGAAGGGGACGACAGAGGATGAGATGGCTGGATGGCATCACTGACTCGATGGACGTGAGTCTGAGTGAACTCCAAGTGTAGGTGATGGACAGGGGTCCTGGCATGCTGCAATTCATGGGCTCACAAAGAGTTGGACACCACTGAGCGACTGAACTGAACTGATGACCCAAAAACCTTACTACTGGGCATATACCCTGAGAAAACCATAATTGAAAGAGACATATGTATGCCAGGTTCTTTTTATACATAAAAGTCAGTAAGTGTTGAGGTTGCTAGGGGAAAAGCAAAAATTAAAGCTATCAAATGGCAGGGATTAACTACTTCAGATACTGTACCATGGCAAGAGACATAGGGGTAAACAGAAAATTACAAAGTGAACTGAGAAATGTCTTTACATCAACATGTAGGGTTTGCATCTGTGTGCTTAGAACTTGACATGCAGCAATATGCCAGATAAGTTAGTGAGTAATGGCTCAGGTGAGGTGAAATAGATCGATTTTTTAATCTATGACTTTTCATTGCACAATCCTTTATGTTTTGTTTTTTGAAAAAAAAAAAAAAAAA